>OY744476.1:174566423-174920760 GCA_963556175.1 Tipula confusa | reverse complement strand
TTTCAGTTTGTATTACCTGAACAAATGACGCAACCATTATTTTCTTTTCCTCACTCACAAGCAGCTGGGTTGTTTTCAGATCAGACGTGTCTCCAGGTGGCCATACTAGTATTAGTTTGAATCTCATTCACTCGATTTGATACAAATGATTTCCACGTGGATGATGGTTTTCGTATCCATGCTATCGTGATCGTAGAATCAGACCATAGTGTTATTGCATGTATGTCTACGTCGTGGGTCGGTTACGGTTGTTTTTCTAGGCGAGACTTTGGATTTTGCAGTTAAAAGACTCACAACCACTTGATTGTCGACCACGACCCGACTATAAACTACTGCTGCGTATGCTTGTTCGGACGCATCATAAAACCCATGAAGTTCCAATATACAATTGTCTTTGGAATAATGGATATACTAGGGATATGAATGAGTCGCGTTGTCCGCAGCTTTGATTTCATCCGTTGCCAGCGTACTGCGAACTCGGTTGGTAACGTGTCATCCCAATCTAAGTTTAGACTCGAATTCATCAAAAATTCTAATTGAAAGTAATTTGAGAACCTAAAGTATAAGTCGTATGATACGTTAACAATATATAGGGTGCATATGGGTGCATAAATATGTATTTATTGTTCTCTTGAACAGGTTCTTTTCAGTCTGCGTATAATATTGGTGTTGCCTAACAGCTGAATTGCCTCTATATTCACATGTTGCTGGAGTCTTTCTTCGTGTTTCCTTGCATTTTTTTAAATTTCAATTGAAACGGGCCCTACTTTAAGGTCTCTATGTAGATCACTATTCCTGACATACCATGGTGCATCGACGATTTTCCTTAGTACCCTGTTCTGAAACCTTTGTATAATATTGACGTTGCTGGGTTTTGTACAACCCCAAAGTTCAATACCATAAGTTCATATTGGTTTCAGTATTTGCTTATAAAGTAGCAGCTTATTGTATGATGATAGAGAAGAGTGTCTGCCTATCAGCCAAAGCATTTTTCTATATTTCAATTTTAGTTCTTCTTTTTGATGTGGACCTTCCATCTAAGTTTAGCATCCAGGGTCATGCCTAGATACTTAGTTGTGTTCGCATACGGTATTATTTCTCGATTTATTGAAACAGGTATATGTTCAACTCGTTTGTTGGTAAAATTTATGTGAACTGATTTAGTTTCATTAAGGTTAATTCGCCATCTTTTAGTCCATTTATTTACTTCGCAGATTGCTGATTGTATTTTTTGTGTTGATTCTTCGTTGCTTTTTCTAACAGCTAGGATCGCAGTGTCATCAGCAAAAGTCGCCACTGTGTTGTTTTCTAATTCAGGTAGATCATACGTGTATAGTAAATATAAAATTGGTCCTAGTACACTGCCCTGTGGTACACCTGCTTTTATTTCTTTCAATTCAGAATAAGTTTCAGCCAATTTAGTTCTAAAGAATCTATCTTTCAAGTATGATTCTAGTATTGTAGCGAATTGCATTGGTAAGAGGTTTCTTAACTTATGATTAAGTCCTTCATGTCAAACCTTGTCAAAAGCTTGCGCCACGTCTAAAAATATCGTGGAGCAGACATTTTCTATTCAAGTGCTTTCTCATTTATATTGGTTATTCTGTGTACTTGTTGTATTGTTGAGTGTTGACGACGAAATCCGAACTGATGATTTGGGATTAAGTTATTCCTTTTGATTATCGGATTTAACCTTTTAATCAGTAGTTCTCAAAGAGTTTAGACATAACTGGCAACAACGAAATTGGTCTATAAGATGGAATTTCGTATGGTGGTTTTCCAGGTTTTGGTATCATTATTACTTTTGCAATTTTCCACAAATTGGGCACAAATTTGGTTCTAAATGCTGCATTGATAAAATAAGTAAGCATAACTAGAGCCTTCCTTGGTAGTTCTTTTAAAATTTCTGTAGTAATAAGGTCAGAACTTTTTTCAAATTCATATTGAATTTTATCTCATGCCTGACTTCTTTTGGTAAAGTCAATAGAATTTCTTCACTTTATTTTTCAGATTCCATCGTTATTATTTGAGATTGATTCTAAAGTTTGATCATCATGTGGTTGGAATATTTTTTCGAGGTACTCCGCAAAACATTGAACTTTATCTTCGTTATTTCGAGCCCATTCCTCCTTCTATTTTTATTGGAGGGTACTGCATTGGTCGTCTTTTAATTTTTTTAGTTGCTTTCTAAAATGAATAATCAGTCCTGCTATCAATAGTTAGTTTTCTTAGACAGTTACTGATTGACTACTGATTGACTACAATGTCTGTTGAGTTAAATTGTTTAACTTAGTTTTATATTGAGGAGCTCTTGTTTCCTGCCATATTCTTCTCGCTCTTCTTTTTTCTGCCAAGAGTTCTCTAATTTCTGTAGGGTAGTTGTTTCCTTTTATTTTATATTTAATTTTTGGGGTACTTTCCCAGGCTGATTGTTGTATATCATTTACAAATTTTTGAACTTCGTTTTCTATTTGCTCTTCGCTTTTTAATGGAGCCTTTAGGATAATTTTTTCTTCTAAGGACTGCCTAAAGTATTCCCAACAAGTGTGTTTATTTATTAGGTTTGGATTTCTTTCTTTTTGAATAATTTTTTCACTTAATGTCAAAAGTATAGGAGAATGGTCCGAGTTTAGGTCTCGACTTTCGTCTACTTGTTCATTGATATATTTTTGATTATAAAAAAATCAATTAAGTCTGGTATTTTGTTTTGTTCTGTAGGCCAGTAGGTTGGTTTTCCAGTTGACAAGGTTTCACTACCGCATTTTTTGACAGCTTTAAGCAGTTCTTTACCTTATTGCCTATTTAACTCATTTGTGGGAAAAAAGTATTGAAAAATATGGTGAGTCAAGTGTCATATCTCTAGATATTTCAAAAGCTTTTGATAGAGTATGGCATCAAAACCTGATCAATAAAATACGGTCACTGAATCTTGACAGTTCTCTAATTAAATGGATAGAGAATTATTTAATGGGACGATCGATTAAGGTAGTATTAGACGGCATTTCATCCGACTCGTATGAAATCAATGCTGGTGTACCGCAAGGTTCTTCTTTGTCGCCTACCTTATTTTTGATCTATATCAATGATATTTTTAAATTGGCATCATGTGATATCCACTCTTTTGCTGATGATACTACAGTGTCTGCTTCTATTGAGTTTAATAGCCAAAAGGACTGTAATTCTCATTTATCTTGCTCTCGTCAAATTATGCATAATTCACTTCTTACTTGCATTAACCAGGTCATTGAATGGGGCAAATCTAATAGGGTAGAATTTAATCCACAGAAATTCCAAGCGTGTCTTTTTTCACAAAAAAAAATTCAAAATTATGTTCCACCCATAATAAACGGAATTCAAATTAATAGGTCGTCCTCTCTTAGAATGTTGGGCTTAAACATTTCGAGTGATCTTTCTTGGAAAGAACATATATATTCTATTGCAAAAAAAGCTAGTCAGTATCTGGGTTTTATTAGACGGTGTAACTTTTATTTTACCCCTATAGAAGTTCTTAAGTTATACAAGGCTTATGTTAGGCCCATTATGGAATTTAATTCATTTGTCTGGGGTGGTGCTCCAAGATCAAATCTCAAATGTCTCGATAAAATTCAAAATAGAGTTATTCACATGATTAACGATAAAAATATTGCTTTATCAATTGACTCATTAGAACACAGACGCAAAGTAGGTGCTTTATCGCTTTTTTACAAATATTATTTTGGTCACTGTTCTTCCGAAATTAAATCTCTAATACCAGCGGCGTTTGTCAACAGGGCTCCCACTCGTTTTGGTTCAAAACAACATAGCTTCGCCTTAGATATAACCAGATGTAGAACTAACCATTTTAAATCTTCATTTTTCCCTAGAGTCACCTCTCTGTGGAATCAAATAGATCCGTCGGTCTTTCCTGCAATATTTAATTTACAGGTGTTCAAGAGGAACCTTCACGCCTACTTAAAGAAACAAGCAACCCGTGAAGATTAAATATTGTTTTATATTTACTTGTAATATTTTCTCGGTCAGGGTTTTATGTAGTTTTCCCTGACCATAATGCATTGATAAAATTGGTTTTAATGTGTCGGTCGTTGTACGTTTTTGAGCGTTATTCACCTTAAAATAAAAATCAATGCATTACAGAAATCTGAGAAAATAAATTGAAACCGGCTACATACGTGATGAATGTAATGTTTATTGTAAATTACATTCATTCAGTCTTTAAATTAATTGTAATAAAGGGTTTTAACCCACCATGTTGCCGTGGCGTAAGCCATTAAGAGAATTATCTCTAGGCAATGTGTTAATCTAAAAAAAAAAAAAAAAAAAAAACCTTTAGCCGTTGTTAGCCGTTGTTAGCCTAGAACCCCAATAGACATTTTTTACATTAAAATCTCCTCCAATTATGTATTTTTTCTAGTTTATTGAAGAATTCGAGATAATCTTTTCCTTTTAACGTCCCAGTAGACAAGCAATTCATAGTCTAGTGAAAAATTTGAATCTAAATATCATGAGACAGCTGGTTGGTCGAAATGCCGAGAATATTGCTGCCGTTCAAGCGCCCTTCGCAAACGAAACGAAACAGTCGATTCCACGGCGTTCTCAAGAATTGAGCATCGCTCAGACCATACCTTGGCCAATTTTGCGAAAGGATCTTGGCTGCACCATTCACGTGAATATTTACTAAATTATTCCTAAAAAAACTTTTTAGGAAAAACTTTACTTATCTATATACGAATGGGAAGTATTTCCTAAACAACAACAAATTTCCTAAAAATTGCAACAACAAAATAAAAATTTGTAGGTATGCGTAAAAACTACGTATTATAAGTACGTATTAGAACTACAACTCGTACAAATTTTCTAAAGAACTACACTCGTACAAATTTTCATGTCTATCGGAAAACAGGTTGTGAATGAACATATTTGATATGAGTTACATAAAAGCGCTACATCATTTTTTCCCGATTTTTAATGCTTTTCCTGACAAGTAGACACTCTAGCGGAAACTTGTTTTGAGAAGACAATAGTCTATTCTAAAGGAAAATCATACAGATTTTCAAAATTCTAGGGGAACAGGTAATTATGAATTAACATTTTTGGTATAACTTACATAGTAGCGCTACATCAATATTTCCCAAAATGGTATTGAATTTTATTTAAATTTTTTATTGATTTCTTTTATTAATTCAAATTCACCTTTATTTCAATTAAAATTAGCATCAGTGTCTTAGGTTTTTAATTTATTGCAAAAAATATAGTTACCATTTTGAAATTCAAGAAATTTATTGCAATTTTCGTGAATATTACGTTTGCAATAGTCACAGTGTATAGTTTTGTCTGCATCCAACTTTCCATAACAATAAAGGCAATTTTCCTCCATATTATCAGAATTATCCGCCAATCTATCCCTAATTGATTTACGATACATTTGTAGTGCTGAGCAATTCTTTTCCTCATCATCTGAGTGTATATTTTCGAACCTCTTATGGTTGAGTAAATATTCGGCTGCGTATTTTACGTATATGCTCCACAGTTGTACCCATCGTGTTGTTGCGGCAATCCCTTTCCTGGTACGATCTTAAAGATTCTTGGTTCTTTTTTATGGTAACGCATTATTTCATGAGCGAAATGCCGCATCTTTTCACCCACTTTAAAAAGGGATTTATTTCGATTCAGTGGGTCGTATGTACTAATTTTCTATAAAATGTATAATAACAAATGTCCAATGGTTATTAGTGCAATAAGGAATAATAACAAAGTTTGGATTGGCGCACAAAATTAACTCCCTCTGTTTTGTTTGATCTAGTGCTCTATACACAATAATGTTATCAAAAATTTGCATGGCAATATATTGGTCTATACAGACACTACTAGTCTCAGAAACATTGAGCGTAGTTGAAATAGCGTTGTACCTAATATCGCAGTTAAGAGTTTTTCCCGCTTAAAGAAGTAAAACAATTGTTGTCGACACAGCTCTTCCATAAGTTATTATGTTGGAATTTAACAATTACCAAGTGATAATTTAATTCGGTAATTTTTTGGTAATATGCGTCAGGCATTCGATTTAATATAATCATTTTAGGGATGAACCGTTGTAATGCTCGTTTGCTTGCATATTTTGGCTCTCGCGATTTTATTTTTTTTCACCAGTTTTCTTGATTAGGTTCGTCTGGACTTTTTTCATCATCTCTAAGTGAAGAAAGCGGAGTTGTGTGAGGAGTATTTAATTTAATTCTATTTTAATTTTTTTTATTTTGGTTTGAAAAAGGTCTAAATTCTACAGCTTTTAGAAGCAATGGCGTTCTTTCTTGAAGAGCATCTACAAAACGACCTAGTTTCATTGAACGAACTAATAAATTGTTTTTTAAAATATTAAACCAATTTTCAATTGGGCCGTTGAACACCCGTTCTTTTATTCCAAATTTCTTTAGAAAAACTGTTGACCATATAGTGGTAAGTATTTCATATACATTTTAATGGAAAAATATATGAATTCTTCACAGAATAATTTTTTGAGGCTACCAGTATTATCATGCTCCAGAAGTTTTTGTATCACACCATTGTAAATTGTAATATATCGGCAATAGAAAGGTGAATCTTCGAGGTCGGTGCTCGAATCTGATTCATAATCTTTCACTAAACTATTAATAACATCTGGGGCTTATTATTGCAAAGGATCGCCTTTATAAAAGTAGCCAATTTGTTTTACGCATCGAAATATATTTTATTTTCATATTTAGAGCAGCACACAAAAAATATCAAATAAAAGGTCAAGGTCTGAAAAATGTTGGCCATCAATGAGAAGGAACACAAATACCATTATGTGTTCTCTTAATTTGTTTCGACAATTTGGAATTTTATTTTTGATTTGTCTAACTATTATAGCAGCGAAGTGGGAACAACAAATAAAAACACCAACTCTTTGTTTAATTTCGGTCAATTTTGTTAAAACATTAAATGCAAATTGCAAGTAGGCTTTGGCATCCATTAAATTAATTTTTGTAAGGATCGAATTTATAAAAACCCACGACCAATCGGTGACGAAAACTTTTGGTATTTTAATTTTTAGTTTGTGAAGGACAACTTCGCTTGTAAAGCACTCGAGGATAATATTTATCGCTGATTGTTCATGACGCGCACTTATTAATTCTGCGACTGGGAGAATAAAGTCATTACTTTTGACTACGCACGCATAATAATAAATTTGATTAAGTATAATCATGATTAACGCAACGTTGCTTCAAACTTTGTAAATAGGCGTGCGAATGTTCAAGTTCATCTTGGGTATTCATTCGATGTTTACCTCTTACTTGTACGAATTTTTTAAGTCTCCTTTGGTAAACATAAACATAGTATTTAAGACATTGATGACAAATTTAAATTTTTGTCGATGGTTCTCGTAAATGCATTTTGCATACAGCGTGATATTATTGTGCCTTTTATTAAAGTTAAAAGTTTGAAATTGCAACACGCATAAATGTTTGCTGGTGCTTAGTGCCTTAATCAACATTTCCAACTAAACTTTTTAAATTGTTCAAGCTTCCACTATTGCATCATAGATGGTAGCTGAAAAGTACATTTTCGAGGTAACTTTTCGGTGTTTTGTTACAAAAATTATAAAGTAACTATAATACTGTTAAACTATAAATAAACTATAATAGTTTTTAGTTTAGTTTAGTATCAAGTTGAGGCACTTTTCTAGTGGTTCAATATATGTAGATATAGCATAAACCAATTCATTGTCGAAAAATTCGGAAAATCAACCGTGATTATTTAAGTAAAATCCGAAAGAATATTTTAAAATTTATTTGGGGCTGAAACAATCAGTAATTTTTTAAAAAAGCCATACTAACTTCCGACTTTTTCCATTTTTCGTGTATTTTGGTCTTAGCATCTAAGCAGTAAGTGAGCGAGTTAAATAAAATTTAATTCGGTTTATGTCCTCAACAAAACATATTCTTACAGCAAAGAAAATTTGCTTAAATACATGTTCTTGAAACAGATGAAGCATCGAAACAGCGAATGGAAATCGCAGAAAATTCAAGTTACGATTTTCAAATCACGCATGAATTAAGTATTTAAATGGCAACAATCAACTCAATTTTTTTTTTCATTTGATCTGGCTTTTACAATGCTGCATGAGGTAGAGCAAAATGTACATCAAATGTATTCCAGAATAATAGTGGAGAACTTCGACTTGAACGTTCTCTTTTAAATCATTGTCGAGTAACAAATAAACGTTCTAGATCCCCTTTAGATATTATATGGTATAGCTCAGAGCTCAAAAGTACAGTGGGGTAATGGATTTCTTACAAACCGTTTCTGTTAACCAAAGCTTAATCCCTGGAACAGCAATCATACTATCTTCATCCATTTTAAGTAGTCCCAGACACATGGCCCAAAACCATCAAGAAGCCTTGGCAATCGTTAGAAAATATGGTAAACTAAACTTTCCCATTTCAAGACATGTACTCTCGATTGTGTTAAATTACAGATAGATTATTTTATGGTAAATCTCCTGAATTACGCCCTGATTTGGTGGTTAACTCAGAAATGGTTTGCCCATATCACAAACTATTTCTACTTGTCTCTTTAAATTAATATTTCTCTTCAATATTTTTTAATGGAATGATAATTTTTTTAAACGAAATATATTATAAAATTTAAAATAGTAATTAAACTTAAAAAAAAATTATATATTTACCATTAAAATAAAAATCTATATATTTTTAAATATCCATATTGTTCAGTTCCATATTAACAATAAATTTTATATTACATAGACATCATAATATGTAATCACCACACTTCATCTGCTCAAATTTATTAACACAAATTTATACTATCATAAAATTAAAAACTTTTTTTTTTTTTTAATTAAATTAAATAATTTAAAATAAATATTTTCACAAATAAAATAATTTAGTATAAATATAATAATTTTTGTTCACAGTTTTTAGCACACACACACACACACAACTAAAATTTAATATCAATAAATAATTTAAAATTAAATAAAAATCGACGCACACACAAACGCACACACATAATTAAAATAGAAAATAAATTAAATCGAATATAAATACAAAATATGTTCAAACACTAAATATTACAAATCTTAATTTAACGGGATCTATCGCGACACTGATCTTTTCTCATCATTTCGTTGTTAAGCGACGAAAAAATTTTAGTTTTTCAAAATTTTCTTACGTTTACCATTTTTTTTTTCTCCTTTTTGTTTTGTTTGTTCAATTTTCCAACTGTAAAATTCTAAAAATAAATTATGTGTTTTTTTTTATTTTTTTTATTTAAATTTTTAAATCAACAACAACAAAATAAAAAAAATTTTTTTTCGTACACTAAAGTAAGCTATAGACACAGTAACAAGAAAAAATTTGTCTCGGGTGCTATAGACGCACCGCCGAGAAAATCCTCAAAAAATTACTTGCAAATGAAATGTAATCGACAGCTGAATTTTAATGATATAAAATACATTTTGTGCATGAACATTACATTTTATTGGTAATTTGGTGGCATCTTTGCAATTTGGAAAATTTATTGGAAAGGTATTGTGATTTTAGGTATAAGAAATTAAGAAAATTTGGAAAAATACGAAATAGTTTTTGTCCCATCTATTTAGTGTAGAAGAAAATATTTATATGAATCATTAGTAAAAGTTTTTTATAGTAACAAATTTTAATTTCGTTTTCATTTCTTTGATCTTAATCCAGTAATGTTGTTAAGTTGACGTTCTTAAGTAAACACTTATTTAATACTATTACACATAGTGGAAATTTTTACTTTCAATGTGCATAAAATTATAAAAGGAAAGATTCGGTTATATACTAATTATCAATGGTACATTGAAACAGAATTAGATTGTGAAGTTAGAGGGAGTGATTCAGCTTCTTCTTTAACAAAGAAGTAATTTTATAAATGTCTAAAATTAGGCACCAAATATGTCAATCGTTTCAAATATGTCAAAATGATTTTCCTAGGTGTTTTGTCTCTGCTAGCATCGTTCTCTTCCATGTCATTGCTAGCCTTCCAACCTTTCTTTTTCCTTGTGGATTCAAGTCTAATGACATCCTCATTATATCACTTGATGCCTTTCTCAGTGTGTGGCCAATCCATTTCCATTTTCGTCGCTTTATTTCGGTCTCAATGTCTGACTGACATGTTGTTATGTGCAGATTGATGTTACTAATCGTGTTAGGCCAGAAACACTTAAGTATTCGTCAAAGGCATTTGTTTACGAACACCTGTGGCTTCTGTATGATTTTTCCTGTATGCTTCCATGTATCACACCCATACAGTAGTACCGATTTCACACATGAGTTCTTGCGCGATAGGACAGAAGTATTCCAGACTTTGTGTAACATGTTGAATGTATATCTGGCTTTATTTATACGTTTGTGTATGTCTTCTTCTGTTCCACCTGTTTTCGTTACTGTGCAACCAAGGTATACGAATTCATTTACATCTTCAATATGTATATTGTTGATGTGCATCGGAGTGGTTATATTTGTGTTGAGTCTCATCGCCTTGGTTTTCTTGATATTAATTTTTATACCAACTTCATTAGCTAGATCTGATAGCTGTTGCACTTTCTGCTGCATGTCGGAGTGTTTGTGTGTGAGCAAGCATATGTCGTCTGCATAGTCCAAATCATTGAGTTTACCAGTTAACCACCATTGAATGCCATTAGGGGACTTGTTATCTAGTTTCCGCATCACACTGTCTAATACGATTAGGAACAGCATTGGTGAGAGTACGCAACCTTGCCTTACTCCTCGAGTGTTGTAGTATGTTTCACTTTGTTTGCCTTTGTATTGAATTCGGTTCCCAGCATCCCGATACATTTCTTGTATGAGTTCAATTAATTTCTTTGGGATGCCAATTTCACAAAGAGTCTGCCATATTGCGTTCCTGTTTATCGTATGGAATGCGCATTCAAAATCGACGAAGAGCATATACAATGGTGAATTCCATTCATTGGATTGCTCAGTGATGATACGGATTGTGTTGATGTGATCAGTGCAAATTCTTCCTGGTCTAAATCCAGCTTGTTCGTTTCTTAATTTTGTATTGATCGTAGGTGAGATTCTGTCAAGGATGATCATTGCGAGTAACTTTATTGTTGTGTTGAGGAGGGAGATACCTCGCCAGTTCCTACATTCTCTTAGGTCAACATTCTTGGGTATCGTAATTATCAAGCCTTCTTTCCATTTCAGTGGAACTCTCCCAGAATTCCAGATTTCTTGGATTATTGGTGTTAATATGCTTGCAGTTGTAGATGAATCTCCTTTGAATATTTCGGCGGTTATATTGTCTGTTCCAGCGGCCTTATTGTTCTTCAGTCTATTAATGACATCTTTAACTTCCCGTTCCGTTGGTGGATGGGTGTTGCTAGTTTCGTTATTGATGTCAATTAATGACTGGAAATTTTCGGGGTCAGCGACGACGTCTTCTTCGAAATATTCCTTCCATCTCTTTAACTGTGCTTCATCTGTTGTTAGTACTTAACCATTAGCGTCCCTTATAGGTGGTATGTTTGTAATTTTACCAGTGACCTATCTTACACACTGGTGTAGTACTCGCATATTTTGGATTGCTGCTGTCTCTTTAGCAGCTTTGAGAATGCTTTCTGTATATTTTCTTCGATCATTCCTTGCCATCTTTTTTACTTGTATCTACGTTTCCTCGTATCTACGTTTCACCTCTTCCGTGTTATGTTGGCATATTTGCAACTTAGTCAGAAGGATGGAGAAACATTATTCTCCAGAGCATAATTTCAATGGGAGTTTAGAGTTCAGATTAATAAGGGCTGTTCCGATAGATTTGAGAATAATTTTCGTGTACGATTTGTAGACCTGAGTGTCTGAACAGGAAAGGCTTTTCTTTTATGAAATTGCAGCAGCAAAAATAGAATGAACAGCAACAGCACCAAATTTTATGTTAAACCAAAAATGCACCCTTTTAACGCAATTGTTTATTTTACAGCACAAAATTGTCTTTTATTGAATGGAGTCAAACATCAACTAAAAAACGCATTTGGCCATTTTACTATCTCAATTTTGAAAATAAAACAAAAATAATAATTTAAATAAAAACGAGGTGGCTGTGTCGTCTGCACGGCCGTAGTGATACGTAATAACGTAAATATGTAGTGTGAGAAATGATAGACTGTATGGATTTCTTAAAATCGATTTATTTATTACTAGCAACTGCGCCATCGGCGGTGTACAAACGATTAAGTATTGGTCGATGGTACAAGAAATACGACATGAAGGGCAAGCTCTCTGCGGTGATGTTCCTTGTGATGAATGTAATATCAAGGCAAGTGCCTCCCAAAGTCGTCGGGTGAGACGCTTCTGATTGAGATCCTTGTTTCGAATTAAACAATTTGAGTTTTACAAATCTATCTTGTTGTTTTTTATTTTTGTTGTAATCTCTCAGACATTACTTAATTTTTTTAGTGCTAATTTTACTATCTTTACGTTTATTATTTATTATTTTTACTTAATTTTTATTTATTTTATTATTATTTTTAATTTCAAATAAATACAAATGGCATCGAATCGAACGCAGGTTTTTGTTTTTTTTTTTTTTTTGAAATCTTGCAATTGGCTACTGTTCTGTCATAGTCATAAAGAGCGGCATAGAGAACGATTCTTGTATTTTATTAAAACTACACTGAAGATGTAAAGTGACATCTATTACTATTAATATGTACTACTTTATATTGTTTCATTTCATACATATTTTTATGTAATTCGCCTCAATGTATGCATTATTGTAATACCAACTTTCATTTAAAAACAAATGATTACAATAATTAGGCAATTAGAGAGACAATCAGACTGTATAATTTGAAATTAATGTTTTTTTCTTAATTATAATTAATGTGGATATTAATTATTTTAATTTTAATTTAATTAAACTGCACTGTTTTTTACATAAATTTTAACACCAAAATTGGTTCGATCAGTTAATGCATTCTCTCGCTATCACGGTAAATCGCTCTAATCAGAAGTTCGAAAAACAAAGATTGATGCATCGAGATTAAAGATGAACCTACGCAATGATATATTTAGAATGAAGTAATACCTTATACTTAATGATAAATTTCATTCGATTTTCTGAACATGCTAGCCTTAGTTCTAAGTTTAAAAACGTTATCACGTTAAAATGGATGTAACTTGATTTGAGTTCGAACAAATGAAGATCAAATGGAACACAGATGGCGCAATGATCGCACCATTGTCAAATCGAACTGCACTCGCATTCACCCGAAAACATTCAACACTCCACTTCCCCCGTATTGAACTGGTTCAATACGGGGTATTGGTTCCCCGTATTGAACTGGTACAGTCGATATTTTTGTAATAGATCTAGTGACTTCTCCCTTTTGAGTTTTAATGGTCACTATTCGTACATGACCGTCTAGACCTGGATGAGTTTTGATAACGCGACAAATCTTCCAATTTAGTGGTGGTAAATTTTCTTATTTTATGATAACTATGGTTCCTTTCTTGACATCAGGTTGTCTTTTTGTCCAAAATTACCGCTGTGGAAGTTGTTGGGTGTAATCCTTTGACCAAGATGCCCAAAATTGTCTATGTAAGTTTGACACCATTTCGCATTTCTTAAATATGGGACCATTTGATTGACACTCAGCAGTTTCAGGTATTGATTTCAGCGAACAGCCTATTAATAAATGTTGCATTGAATAGTTGCAATAAATCGTTTTAAAACACCCGTTCAGTTGACATCGATGACACCAGTTCCAAATGAATTGATCGGGTTGCCATACAGACGAAACAGCCCAAATATACCTTTGTAGATGTTTTACCACGCAAATTGTAATACACATTAAATGGTCCACAATAATCTACTGCAGTAAAACAAAATGGTAACGCTTGGTTCACCCGTTCACTTGATAAGTCGGCCATAATTTGTTTAAGCATTATTGGTTTCGCTCTAGCACATACTATACAAGCCTTACAAATAGCTTGGCAGACCTTTCTTCCACGTATTCGCCAATAGTGTTGTCTGACAATTGCCAATAATCCTTGAGGACCAACGTGTAAATTCATCTTGTGAAGAAATGTCACTAGCGCACTTGTAACAAACTGTTTCGGGTATAGCAATGCAGGATGCTTTGAAGTATATTAATATTCCTCCTCTAATGATGCCATCGTCATCAATGAACAGTGATACTGACTTGAGTGATGAATTTTTAACTATAAAATTTGGAAATTTCAAGTTATCATATTCTTCAGGAAAACAAACCTTTTCAACTTGGCGTATGAGTGTTTTCAGACCATTTTTTAATTCAGGAATATTTTCTGAGGTACCGACAGCAAACAAAGTGTTCCACCCTTCGTCATTTTGTGGCAAAAACAATGGGCCTTCCCACCAAAGATGTGACTCAATTATTGTCCTTGGTTGAACCTCTTTTGATATCAAGTCCGCAGGATTATTTTTGGTGTCGACATCATGCCATCGGGCCGGTTTGACAGTTGATTAAATTTTCTGAACACGATTCGCCACAAATCGAGACCAACGTGACCAATCTGAATGAATCCAATGAAAGTTTAACATGAAGATGTGCTTAAAATAGTTTCATTCGTCACATGTGAGTTGTGAGACGACTGTGGTGGTACTGAAACTTCTAGTGTGACATGTAATGATGTTTTAATTTACAATACCGACAAACATCGTGACTCGGGTAGTTGTTAACGTTGTCAGTTATTCTGACAAGAGTATTGACATCAAATTTTGACATAATTAAATACACTATAATGTCATCCCAGTAATCAGTTGGGTTACCAAAATTATAAATTATAATTATGGAATTTGCATACTTCAAACAATCGTGAGTTATTATGCACACGTGTATCAAACGAGTCAACAAACGACCTCCATTTTGTAATATCACCAGCAAAATGATCAAGCTTTATTTCACGCAACTTTGGTATGAAGTTTAATTCTTCAACCTTTTGGGACGACTTTACCTTCTTCTCGTCTTTTAACTCATCAATTTTAACTCTTCCAGAAATTTGAAGAATATTTTAATGGCGCCTCTGAGCCGTTTTACATCCTTTTCAGCCATATTTATTATGCAACTTAAATGATTTAATAATTAAACATTCACTTGTAAATTTCTTGGTACTATTGTCTCGTAATATGTGATGAGTGGAAATTGATATTGGATTTCGATGAACGATATGCATGTACTGTTTCCGCTGGTAATGCTGTTTTGCAACGGTTTGATCATCAACCGCGTTCCGTTGCATAGCCCATTTTTTGGGTTATGATTGGAAAGCAAAATAATGATCGTGCCACGTTTAAGTGCCAAGATGTGAGGTGGCATCCAAAGATTTCCATTCAGTTGCTCGATGATTTTGCGGTTCATACCGATGGTCTCCTGATTGGTTAGTGCAAGAATCTTGCATCTGCTCCGCACGTGTTCCAGCCTGGCACGGTACAGTCTAAAGTTTATGGGAGCTCACCTCCTGTATGACCTGTCGGACCTCAGTAGGATGAGTATTAAGGCTATCAACAGTTTCTTTAGAAGCTCAAATTCCAGTAGGAATTGACTAGTTCCATAGGAGGTATTGAGTGGGGAATAAAATTGTTGTGGTAAGGCTACGGACCAGTTGTGTCTATACCACGACCTTTAAGACGGCTGCCATAACCTAACCTTACCTGGTGCAAGAATCACTTTGTTCGCAAGAACTTCGACAAGCATTTGGTGCAAGTTCTGGTTAACAAATATCCGGCAACGCTTTTTTGCGGCAAAGATGTTGCATTCAATTTTCTTCGACAATGTAAAGTTGAGCGTACTACCGAGGTCGATCGTTTACCTGCTGCAGATGTCTTGTTATATGATAAACTTGAACATAAATCTGGAACACGTATGATTCTCTTTCACGACAATTTTCGTTATATGGATCATTTTTTTCCTTACTACACAAAAATAATTTTCCTTACCAGCCTAAATGTGGTTTACAAATTATGCATACAACACATTTGTAATGCATTTGTGCAAAAAACACATTTTTGCAAATCGTAGCATAGAACAACGGTGAACTCGGCAATAATGAGAATCACTGGAAAATTTGATCTCTGAAGATATTAAGTTTATCTTCGAAAATTTTATACTTTATATGGTTGCCTTGTGTTTTTTTTGTATTTGTGCCAAATTCGGTTGCCTTTGAAAATAAAACATACAAATGGTACATACGATTTTAGCTCACATCTAGCGTAGTAAGGAAGAAAATATTTTTATTCCACACGTGTCCTTAATCTTATATACAAAATTTATCATTCGTAACTGAATCTTGTGTCCAGAAATTACCTCTATCAAGGGATAAATCGCATTTAAAAGTCAGAGGAAGAATGACCGTAGCAATATCATCAGCTCACTTCGTTAAAAGCATTTCAATATAACCGTATATTCTGCTTGTAGCTAGTAACATTGGTCTTGCCAACTTTAATGCTTTACCTTAAGTAGTAGCATCTCCAACTTGTGAATCCTAAACTTAATGTTCCCGGTGGTGATGATTTTCTATTAAGATCCGATCATTTTTTTTTTTTTAATAATTAGCGATTATAACTGCTAGCATTCGTGAAATAGCTATCAATACAATTTTTGGATGGGTTATCGATGGCAACAGCGAAGATCGCGCGACCTATTGTTTTTATGGATCTTCTCAAGTAAGAGCAAATAGGCCCAAATACTGATCGGACCTTTCGGAGTTTATTAAGAGAAGTCACTTTGTACAAACTAACACAAAAAATAATGCAGACGGACGATTTGATACCATCCAATTGTCGTTCGTTTACCATACAACCAAATCTACTTGGAAAATCATACACAATGACCTTCCAGAGGCTGATGGTAATAAAAAGGAAAGGAGTTCGACAACCAGGATTCAATGATCAATATTGTAGCTACATGGCCGAGTTCAAAGCCTGAGGGCACATGGAGGAAGCAGTCTTTATGAACCAAAGATTATAGCAGTGGATATTGTTTGAAAGATATCCTGCTTGTTGGTCCTATCGTGCAAAACAGTCTGATCAGATACTCACTTAATCGCAAGTATTAAATAGAGTTTACCGAAGACATCGAAAAAATGTTTCGGCAAATACTTATAGCACCAGAAGACCAAAACTACCAAATAATTTTATGGATAAGCCCATCTGATAACGTTAAGGCATACAAGCTAAAAACCATGACTTTTGGAATGGGTTCAGCGTCGATTTTACCAATTTGGACATTAGATACAGATAGCAGTAGATAATAAAACTAAATTTCGGGAAGCAGCCAAGCGGATCAAGGATGGCATTTATAATAATGATATATTATGACTTATATCAGGATGCAATCAAGAAGGCGAAAGTTCTTCGATCTAAGATTGCACAACTTTTATCAGACTTGGGCTTTTAATTGCGCAAATGGACATCCAACCATCCGATCACCAAATTGTATAATGCAGCTTATCAAGGTCCAAAAGCGGCTCCACCAATACCCATGACCATATCCCCGCACTGAGCTATATACAGCTGCGGTAGAGAGGATATATACAGCTGCGGTAGAGAGCGCCTGGGCAATCTATGTAATTGTTCAGAACTCAGGTTTACACCTGGATTTATTCATTACAGGGTCGAATGATTTTAAGGGTTTGTAACACTAGCTCAGAGTTTGTCCAACTTAATGGTGAATTTTAGCTCTAATCGTGCTTGATTACGTCTAGCACTGAGCCTCATGATTTGTATGCCATAAACGCTCATAATTCTACAAAACTTTTAAGCATTTCCGAAGTAAATTAAATCCACAAGTAATTAGCTTACAACAGATGTAACACTTATAACGATTGCGGATGATGTCATTATTTTAAACTATTCAGATTTGGCTGTTATGCGAAGCAAAGCTCACTTTCGTTCTGATGAGGAATCGTAATAATTTTGTTAAAAATTATTTGTCATCTCATCAGGCCATGGCGACCGAGTGCTATGTGTAATAGCTACTTTACGCTCTATATATATTTATGCACAGTGTACATGTAGCTTTAGGGAATTATATGGATGTGCACGAAATATCTGAATAATTAGTTTTTGTGTTTGTGTAGCGAAGTCGCTACACGCTAATCGTCAAGGAATTGCTGCATTTAGGCGTTTGTAATATTTTTTTTTGTTAGTATTTTGAAATGTTTGTTGGTCGCAAACCTAAATGGGTCTTAAAAAATGTCAGCCAAATCGTAGCCTTCCGGTTTTTGTACTATGTATATCTACAATATGATGACTTTTACCAAAACTTTTACTTATTTCTTGGGAAGTCTTTTTTTTTTTGTGTTTGAACCTTGCTATCTTTTTTGGGGCCAAATCTCTCCCAACTCTTTCGCGGTTAATTTTTAATGTCCTAACTTACGCCGTAACCAGCCAAATCGAGGACGCACGAACACAGGTTTGATTTTAAATCCATCTACACATTGCATTGCTCCAGCCAGCCTGTAATGACATGGACGATGGTTCGGCCCATGGATTCTGCACTTCAACAAGGGGTCATAGTTGTGTTCATTGTCATCGCCGATCGTAATCAGCTGATAAAAAAATCGCTTTTGCAACCCAGAGTACAGAGTACAGAGTACAGAGTACAGAGTACAGAGTACAGAGATGCCCTGTCTCTGGTACTCTTGATTTTCATGTTAGAATTTAACTTTCGTAAAAGTGAAACCCTCATCACATTTTGCACCTTCAGAAAAAATCAGGCCCCTGGCATATGCAGATGATATCTATGTAATTGAACTGAATGACAATGGTGTAAAAGAACTACTAAATCCGATCCACTTGTGTGAATCTCAGCCTCTGATACAAAATATATGATCACAGGTTTTAGAGACCAAAGGCAATGAATTTTAGTAGTGGTGACCTCACTTTATAGGAGTGACGAGTTTAAGATATACTTGGGGATTGCCGAAAAGCTAAAGTTATATCAGGTCAGAGTAACAGAACCGTTGTCATGAGATTTGAACCCTGCAACGGATGAGTATGAGAGATGGCTATACTTGAGAGAGAAGAGTCGTGAGACTTGTCTTCTTCAGAACAATAACAAGAGCAAATTCTAAATCGAGCCCAATGTAGAATGATTATTTATACGGTACGAACCAGCAATGGACTCTAAAAACCGTCAATATATTATTTATTTGATTTGTTGACTTTACAAATTTTGTTGAAAAATTTAAAACGAGAAAATTCTTAGCTTCTAATTGTGTCGCCTTTTTGACGCTTTTTAAACGTAAATTAAAATTCAAAATGCACTTATAATAAGAAAAATAGTATAAATAACTTACATTTTACTTAAATTTATATTTGAAATATAAATAGCACTAATTATCACTTAATTAAAATTAAAAATTAAATAATTTCTCGAAATGACGTCGAATATTAAATTTAAAACGTTGAAACTAAAATATAACTGTCAAATAATCTAGTACCTCATTTCTACTCCGAAAAAAAAAACAAAAAAAATTCATTCAAATACCGAAAATTCATCCGATCAATTTATTTTCATTTTTTGACAGATGGCATATCAACTTCTTGTGAGTTTTGTTTTCCTTTCTAGTTTTCTACTTGCCAAAGACCGAAAAGAAAACGAAAAAATTTGTATAATGAAATTAAAAAATTTAAATTAAATAATTATTGTGAAAATATAAAATGGATCAACCATCAAGTCAAGAACAAAAATATCAGAAATTAGCTTCAGAATACTCAAAGGTTTGTAAATTATCGCTTTTTTGTTTTGTTACAGACAAAAGTAGAAAGTTGAGCTCTTATGGGAGTGTAGTTTGGCGATATCATATCGATATATATACACAAAAAAAACAGACAACATTATAAATTACACCATTTGTGTATTATAGATTCGTGCCCAGGCTAGTGTATTAAAAAAAGCCGTTATCGAAGAGCAAAACAAGAGTTCAAGTCTACGCGAAACATTACGGATTAAAGAAACTGCATTGAGACGTGTCGAACAGGAAGTCGATAGTCTTGGTTTCCGAAATAAGCAGCTCGAGCACCGAGTCGAATCACTTCAAGACGATTTAAATACAGCTGATGTTCTAAAGAAACATAAAAACAATGCCAAAGGGACAAACCCCAAATCAAATCGTACCAAAAATAATGATAATACTAGTAATTTGATTGAAAATGGGGATCCAGTGTTGACGGAAGAATTTCAAAAAAAAATTTTAGAAAATGCTCAACTAACATCATTGGTACGCGATTGAAATATTTGTTATCAAATCAGAGTTTGTACTGAAATAATTTTTATCGTGTTTCGTTTGCAGATCGCTGATAAAGAATCGGAGCTAATTTTGTATAAAAATCGTGTTGTTGAACTTGAAAAACAACTAGCCGTCCGAGTATCCGAACATTCGGAAACTGATAAAAAACTTAGGAAAGAAATTGAATTGCTTAGTGTTAAGAATTCCGAATTGGAAACTAAAGTGGCCGAAGCTGTTAGTTTGGTAAGTTTTGTGTGAATTTTGAACTGTGAACATTTTAAAATCGTATATTTATATTTACTTAGCTCGGTAGTGAAGATGGTCTAAGTGTAACGGGAAGTGATAATACGCCAATACACAATCAAAGTTCAACAGCATGTATGACATCAACAACAACAACCACCACCGAGGAACGTATCCATACATTAGAAAAGGAAGTAAATTATTGGCGGACCCAATACGAAATCCTTAAGCTAAATGACAATCATGATTTAATTATAAATAATAATAAATTACTAAATAACCATAATAATAGTACGACAAATAATAATAACAATAATAATAATGATAGTAATATAGATTTAGATATTCCTAAAGTGGATGAGACAAAAGAGAAAATTTTATACAAATATTTTAATGAAAAACTAGAGAAAATCTTTTACGATAAATTTTTACTAGAATCAAAAGTTACCAACTACATGTGTGAATGCGAATTACTTCAAAATAATTTGGTAATTACACAATCGGACCTGGAAAAGTGTGAAAATGAATTTAAAGAATCTCAAATACGGTTACAAAATACGGAAGATGATTTTGCCACGACCCGAATTAATTACGAGGAACAAATAAGTGTATTGACCGAACAGGTGATTAGTTTAAGTGATCAATTGGCAAGTTTAAAATAATATAAGTATATATAAATTAGATACACAGACACGTCATTTCTTTTCTAAATTTTTATTTTAATCTCTACTTATTATTATTATATGAGTCTAGAGGATGGCCATTAGCCTTTTCTAAGCTAATAAAATTATATATATATATATATATATATATATTATATTATATCCGAAAATTATGAATGTTATAATAAATAATAATATAATCTCAAAAAATATTTACAAAAAATATATATCATCGTCGTTTTAATTTTTTGCTATGTCTCGGCCATATTATCACAGGATCGTAAATATTTAATCAATTTTTATTGAAAATGAGGCACCACACGAGCAACCCTGTTCCGCCACCGGATTACCAATAATACGAAAACCGGCTCGTATTAATTCTGTATGATAATCGATTATCGAACCTTTACAATAGTCCAACGATACTTCATCGACGACCACTTTGGCATTATCGACTTGATAAACTTTATCGTCGTCCTGTAATGTTTTGTCGATATCAAATTTATATTGAAATCCAGAACAACCGCCTCCCTCAATTGTAATGCGTAGAAATGAACCATCGGTGCATATTTCTTTGAGACGTTTTACGCATGTTTCGCTTAAACGAATTTCCGACTCGGGATTCGCCACTGGGATATTAACGTCTCGTTTTGTTGCTAGGTAACGTACCGTATTGGCATTATTACTGAAATTAGATAATTTATTTGATTAGTGCGCAGTGAGATTATAAAAAATATTAATTTTGAGATTAACGGAAGCTGAGAATCGTACAAGTGGATCCATTAGTTATTTTAACATCGTTGCCAATTTTATAGAGATATCATTTCCTTCAGAAATTTAAAACCAAACTCAAAGGTATCTCATTGGATTGAGCCATAAGTAAAGAATGACTTGGGTTTTCACCAAATATGGACATCTTATCGCAGCTGTCTATCGTCAAACGATTAAATCTTTGCACCTGCACAAATTAACAAGTTCGAAACATTGAAAAAAAAATTTTTACGCAAGATGGAAGCGTTTCGTTTCGAGCAGGTAACCGAGTCAGTATTACAAAATTTATGACTACAGCGACTCCCAACACTTGCCCAGGAAATCTTATCCTGCATGGACGACTCCAACCTCCAAAAATCAATAGCGAACGCTGCCGACAAAATAATCGATGCGCAGAAACCAGCCGGTAAACGACATATGCAACTTAAAAGTTTCGACAAACGACACCGAAGGAAATCAATCAAACAATTTCGAGAAAGATCTCAAAGTCCTAATTTCGCTAGAAAAGGCAAAAAGTAATGCTACTTTAACAAAACTAAACCAAAACCAACCAATCCGGAAAACAAATAGGCACCTTACTTCATGCGACAAGCGAAGGTAGCGAGAATTCAAAAATCCGCCTAATCATTATCGATAACCCATCTGAAAGTTATATTATTCGCAGCAAATTCAACAACGATCGTGGTGGACAGGTATAAAAATCTTACACTCAACCTAAGCCTTCGCATGCCCTTAATGTAGAAATTCGTTTTGGTCACAATCGACCGATTCATTTTGAGCGCCGATTTTTTCTCACATTTTGGTTTACTAGGAAAAAGATAACTGGCGATTATGCAGCGGCCACAGAATCCGGATCTCGATAACGAACCCCCCCCCCCATTACTCGATTCCCTTCATGAAAGAACCAACTTGCAAGTTCGTGCCTATCATCAGGTACTTATCGACGAAAACGACATCGGGAAGACGGCTATCAACACCCCCGTTGGGTTGTACGAGTTCCCACGCATGAAATTCGGGTTACGAAATCTTCCACGTCTATAGAATCTAGGAATTATAAACAAATATCGAATTTACCTACCTAAGGTCGCAAACGACCAGGCGCGAAAGCTAAGATATAGGAACCGTCTACAGCACATACGACCTAATACTATTAAAATATTTTAAAAATTGTGCCGATAATTAATTCTATTCTACGATTATAAACCGTCAAAACTCAGAAAAGGCATCACCCAGACAACGACGTCACTTACATTTCATCACACAATATGCGTCAGACATTCGCTACATCTCTGGAAATACCAACGTCGTTGCAGACACGCTATTGCGTTTCCCCCAAATCCATATCGGAACCATCACAAAATTCGCAAGAGCAAATTTATATCTTTAAAGAATTGGCAACATGCAAACATGTTTTAGTACATGTCACTAAAAATACGAGATCAATGGCAACGAGTCGACGATTTCAATAAATCGATGCTTTATCTCTATGAACCATGAACAATCAATCTCCAGATCCACCGAACGGGATGCCATTCAATTCGATCTCCACACGATACCCAATATAGCTAACCGATTAAAATAATGAATTCAACCTCGCGGATTCCAGAATGAGCCTTTTCATCGTCAAACCAGTTCAGTTTCGCTAGTCCTTTTATCGTTCACCTGTACACTGGGGTGGAATAATGTCGCAACCCCTATAACATATCTTTGTAATTACACAATATGACTCGACGGGCAAATCGGTAAATAAAACATACCGACACTTACTCGGTATATTGGGTCCAAGGACTGAAAATATGTCAAAAATAAAAGGCATAAGAACTATTTCAACACGCGAAATAGACACCAAAGCAACAAATTTTCACCGCCTAAATAAATCATTTTTAATCACTTATATAAATTAATTATCAGTTTTATTTAAATGTAAAATTAAAGCTATTTCTGAAATTAAAGACAAATAAACATAAAATTAAGTATTCTTAATTGTTTGTGCTGGCAATTTATCCTTATGAATGTCAATTCGCACGACAATCGACACGACTTGGTATAGCCTTCTCTGTTTTCACATTTTATTTAGCATAATGAAAATAGAGAAGGTTACATCGAGTCGTGATTTCCGTGCGAATCGACAGTAACAATAAGGGTGGATATTTGCGCTGGAATCACTACTTTGTTGTCAAAGTCGACCGATTAAACTGGTGTAGGGGACTGAGTTGATATAATATGTCGAGCCCTCAAAAGTAACATAAAGATGGAAGAACTACAAATCAAATCAATCGATCACGTCGTAATCTCAAAGAGACCAGTCACAAACTTTACTGACGTTCGATCTTTTAGAGGTGTTTTCTCACAAGAGCCATCGTTCCGTGAAGTTAGAAAAATTTACCTTTTAATTAGAGGCAGCTAATGATAAATTAAAGAACGACAGTCTCAGGTCTCGATGCAATTCCCGCCAACTTAATAAAAAAAGAGGAGCAAGCCTTACAATTCAACTTTGCAATGTCATTTTCGATAACTGAATATCTGGGAAGAAGCAAAAATTGACTACAAGTCATGAATAAAACCTTTTGAGTTTTATTCATGACTTGTAAATGGGTTTATATCATAGCATAGCTAAAAAAAACACAAATAGGATAGCTGTATCACTGAAAACAGCAACGTACCAATTGAACGACTAAGCAGCCTCATAACTTTAGCAGATACAGACAAACAACTGAAAAGATTTTGGGAATCAAAAGAACTGCACCCAAAACGAAGCTTAACCGTCGAAGAATCAGAATGCGAAGAGCATTACGAAAAAGCGCTCTCCGGAAAAATTATTGGCGAGTCTAAACATAAAACAGCAGCTAGATTACTCCAAATTTGCAAAAGACGTGGAATTAAAAAATTAATATCTCAAGTTCATGCAAGAATTATATCCGACTTAATCATATGGAAGTAATACAAGATAACTTGATATTAGGTGCTTGTCCAGTTTACTGTGTACCTCATTTTTCTATTGTGAAGGAAGACAGCACAGCACGACTACAAAATTAAAAGTAGTACTTCATGCGTCATGTAAAACAACAACTGATGCGTCGAAATATCGAATAGCGTCCAAAATTGTGCAAACTGACTTCTACGTTGACGATCCAGGAAATCGAACAGCAACAACATTGTAAAGCAAGCGTAGTACAATCTTAGCTCTAAAACCTTTCATTAACAAAACCGGCTTATTAAGAGTCGGAGGGTGGTTAAACAAATCAATCCTCATATTCAACGAAAAGCATCCCCTCATATTACCACAAGACAACACAAAACAAGGTTGCATGGAGGAATACAGGCAAAATTGGCCAACATGAGGCAAAACTACTGGATACACAATTGCACAAAATGTGCTAGATTTAAGAAGCAAACCTCCCAACAATTAATGGGTATATTATCGCCAGAACGACTGCTTTCATCGTCTCCATTTACAAACAGCGGTGTTGACTATGCGGTTTATATCCCGAAGAGGACTTTATTTTAAAATATTAAGTGTTTGCGGGACAAACTTTTTAGAAGCGAGCAGGCAACTAAAAGTTCAAACTCAACAACAACAGAAAGAAAGGTCGAAAAAATTGTCGAACTAAGGATCGAGTGGAATTTTATCCCTCCGGGAAACCCTCACTTTAGTTTTATGGGAAGTAGGAGTAAAATCTGTCAAACGCCATCTTTAGAACTTTCGAAGGAGACTTATTAACCTTTGAGGAGCTTTATACTCTATTAAATTAAATCGTAGCTTGCCTGAACTTAAGGCCATTGGCACCAGTATCCAATGACGCAGAGGACCAACCATAATGGCTAAATAAACAACCCAACATCAAGGAAGGTAGAGGCAGCGCAAGTCATCTGAACGGTTTCTTTTTATTCTCTGCACGGCCAGTATGATATTCTAGTAAGATGAGTCGCCTATGCACATCTCCGCAGTCTGCATTTGGCAACTTTCAAATACAGCATTTGTCAATTGTTAAACATTGAGTAAATCAGAAAAATGCTCCTTCCAAGTATTGAGCACTGCATCGACGTTAACACGGAGGTTTTTATTCTGGTCCCGAGTGGCAATAGACCTTGGTCTGAAGTTATGGTGCAGTTCGGTGACTTGGAGTTGTTTTACTCTTAAGACTTCAACCTTCCACTATTTACGCTTTTTCCATCTACAAAGTCGCTCGGTGATTCCCCTAGCAGGGACCAGTTTGTAGGCTTTATTCTGTTACTCGTCAGCAGGACGACACTTCACGTCAAACCAATCATTATTAGGTTTAATTTGTACCATACCTATGAGTCACCTGGGCAGCACCGACAACCGAAGTTTTCAATACCTCCCATAGAGGGTTCACATCATCAGAACATTGGTTGGATTCCATAATACTACTACTCACAAGATTCTTATATTGTGCTTTCTCATCATCGTTTATGACCTTCGCAGTTGAAACGTAAATTAAGTTTACCTGCGATCCCTGACTTGTACAAACTTGCCATCTTAGCTTTGCAGTGACCAATTGATGGTCACTGCTTACAAATTTGGCAGCCGAACGATGCGATTTCACATCTTGGATGACCCGGGATCTATCCTTAGAAATTCCGCAGTACATTCGATTGTGAGATTATATTTGGACTAAATGTTTATATAATATATTTAGCAAATCGTTATATAAACAAACAATTTGATGATAACAAAAATGTTGTGTTTACCAATCCCGTTGGCCTTCAGAATTAATTCGACTTGCAAAACTATCAAACCACCACTAACCTACAATTTTAAATATATTATCAAACCCATAACTTACCTTAAATTACGAATAAATCTAAAGTTTTTAAACAAATATGCCATAACAATAATAAATTTAGATTTTTTACGAAAAAAACCAAAAAACTACATTCACACTTCGCGTATTTATTTTTATTTGACATTTTGACAATCAGCTGTTTTATATCGACATCATGCTCGTAATAATGAAACCGTTTAAAGCCATCGATAAGTTTGAATTTGCAAAAAAAAAAAAACTTATCGACATTATTGACAAACAACAAAAAAAAAAGATAAAAGAAATTTTCCTAACCTCAAAACCTCGAATTCTCTTCAAAATGTCATCAAATACGAGTGACAAGCGTAAAATTTAAAAAAGAAAATAATTAAAATATAAAATTATTACGAAATTAAAGATATATTTTATTTTATAGTTTATTATTTATAAGATTGTTGTATTTATTTATAATAATCTAATCTAATCTATATATAGTTTTAAGTTAAAAAATCGTAGTTTGGATTTGTGCTTCTGTTTATGTGTGTGTGTGTGCGGTAGTGACAAAGTAAAGAAAATTTTTTCGTGTAATCAATGTTAAAGGTAATAAATTAATTAAATTTATTTAAAATAAATTCATTTCGAATGGATAAGCCACAATATATATTGTATCTTATGTTAATCTTGAGTTATAATTAATTTAAACAGTTTTTGATAAGAAGGTCGGCACTCAATCGAATTACACACCTAAGGTGCTGTGTGACGAATTAACTGGTGCTTACACATATTGCGCGATTTCTTAAATGATCCGGATAAATTATGATCGTCAAAAAAGTTATGAAAATACTTCCTAACAGTTATTACGTTGGTATCGCGTTAAGATTTCAATGATGTGGTGCCTGACCTGGACAATTAAATTCATGTTAATTATGATTATATGGGATTTTCGACTTTTCTGATTTATTTCCTAATTTTTTTTTTTTTCGTCACAGGGAAAAGGTCAACGAAATTTCGAAGAAGTATGGCCCGAAACACGTCCAATTGTTTTAAATCTTCTAAAACAAGAGCCTGTCACCCAATCGGAATGGCAACACCTATTTTTTGGTGTACACGTCGTTTGTTTGTGGGATGAAAAAGGTCCAACGAAAATCTACGATTGTCTTCAAGATGATATTGTAGCATTTATAAAACAAGCCCAAATGCGTGTCCTGGCGCAGCGCGAGGAGCAAGCCTTATTAAAAGCATACATAATTGAATGGCGTAAATTTTTTACACAATCCAGTTACCTACCGCTACCGTTTAAACAGCTCGAAACTGCCCTACAAGGCAAATCAATCTCATCGAATCACAATTCGAATAATTCACAAAAAAAATCGAGTAACGACGAGAGTATCGTTCGTAAATTAATGCTCGACTCGTGGAATCAAAGTATTTTTATGGATATCAAAGATCGATTACAGGATTCGGCTATGAAGTTGGTGCACGCGGAACGTAATGGTGACGCATTTGATTCACAATTAGTTATAGGTGTTAGAGAAAGTTATGTTAATTTATGTTCGAATACCGACGATAAGCTTAAAATTTATCGTGATAATTTCGAAAAAGCGTACTTGGAGGCAACCCAAGAATTTTATCGTATGAAAGCGTCCGAACAGCTACAACAAAATGGTGTTCAAACTTTTATGCGCTATGCTGATGTTAAATTGCGCGAAGAAGAAGCTCGTGCCAAACGATATCTCGAAACAAGCAGTTTTAATGCTTTGGCCAAATGTTGTGTGTCCGTCTTAATCGAAGATCATCTATCGACATTGCTCAGCGAATGTCCATCGTTGATCAAGTGCGGCGAAACCGAACGGTTACAACTTATGTTTCGCCTATTAGATCGGGTACCATGCGATCCGGATGGCACGGCAAAAGGAATTGATCCAATGCTACGTGATTTAGAAAAACACATAATTGAAACGGGTTTAGACGATATGAAATCAGCGTCCGATGTTATAACACAAGATTCGGAAAAATATGTCGAAAGATTACTCGATCTATTTCGACGTTTTAGTAAACTCGTTAAAGATGCGTTTAACGATGATCCACGTTTTTTAACCGCACGTGATAAAGCATTTCAACAGGTGGTCAACGATACAACCGTTTTTAAATTGGAATTGCCCACGGCACCAACGGCCCGTGGTACAAAAGTTACGACGCCCGAAAGTAAATGTCCCGAACTATTGGCCAACTATTGTGATATGCTTTTGAGACGAACTCAATTGAGTAAAAAATTGACGAGTGATGAAATAGAATCTCGCCTCAAGGATGTCCTGCTCGTATTAAAATATGTCAATAATAAGGATGTTTTTATGCGATATCACAAGGCGCATTTAACCCGTCGATTGATATTGGATTCGAGCGCCGATAGTGAAAAGGAAGAGGATATGGTCGAATGGTTGCGGGACATTGGTATGCCGGCCGATTATGTTAATAAATTGGCTCGTATGTTCCAAGACATTAAGGTTAGTGAGGATTTAAATGCTCAGTTTCGGGCGTCGACAACACGTCACGATGCGATTAATATAAAAATTTTAAATGCTGGCGCATGGGCGCGAGGATCTGAACGTGTATCCGTCAGTCTTCCATTAGAATTAGAAGACTATATTCCAGACGTTGAAGATTTCTATAAGAAAAAACATTCCGGCCGTAAATTACAGTGGTATCATCACATGAGTAATGGTACGATAACATTTGCAAATAATGTAGGACGTTTCGATTTGGATGTGACCACATTTCAAATGGCCGTACTATTTGCGTGGAATCAGCGGCCCATGGAACGAATATCATATGAAAATTTACGTTTGGCCACTGAACTACCTGATTTAGAATTAAGGCGAACCCTATGGTCACTGGTTGCGAATCCAAAATTAAAACGGCAATTGTTACTCTACGAGCCGATTACGCAGGCACCCAAAGATTTTATCGAGAATACTCAGTTTTGGATAAATCAAGAGTTTGCTCTGATTAAAAATGCAAAACCACAAAAGCGGGGAAAAGTAAGAAAAAATAAATCACGACGAGAGCTCAATACAAAAATAGTTGAGCAAGGTTCTAAATTTTTATTTTTATTTTTATTTTTAGATCAATTTAATCGGCCGACTACAATTAAGTACCGAACGATCACAGCAGGAGGATAACCAATCAATAGTACAATTGCGTATATTCCGTACCCAAGAAGCAATCATAAAAATAATGAAAATGCGTAAGCGTCTGAATAATGCTGCACTCCAGGCGGAGCTCATCGACATTCTAAAGAATATGTTCCTGCCGTCTAAGAAAATGATCAAAGAACAGTTAGAATGGCTTATCGAAAATAAGTACATGCGACGGGACGACGATGATATTAACACGTTCGTTTATATGGCTTAGTTTAAAATGTTCCAAAAACCAAACAAACACAAAACGGGGGAAAAAAATCATTAATTTTTATTTTAAACAATTTAAAAATAGTTTTTTAGTTAGATATTAATAGTTTTTCTTTTTTTTTATTTTGTATAAATTTTTCTTGTTTTCCATTGTCACAATAAATTATTCGGATTTCCTTTGAAGTAGAAATTTATTATAAAAAATGGAAAAATAAAAAAAAATATCTTAAGAAACTTATATAAATGTTCGGATCCGGGTTATTTTATTATTATTGAAACGCTTTGATAAAATTTCGTGTCCGATGTGTTCTCGACTCGAGCAGTACATCCTCTAGCGTCCGAATTATGTGATTTAAATTAATTAGATCGACTTCAAAAAGAACATCACGTTTTGTTCCTGCTTTATTGGGACTAGTAGCAACCACTTCGACATCTTTCTCCTTCGTCGCATTACCCAACACCGGGTCTTTATGCTCGTTAATACGTTCACTGTCGAGATGCAAACATATCACAATACCAACATTTGCTTGTTTCAAAAGTGTTCGTGACGCTATTTTGGCTTCGATACGCCATTCTAGGTCACGGTACTTTAAAGGCATAATCGTATGAAAAGTTTTCAAGAAAATTTCGTAACATCGTTTCTCGTTTACAAACTGTCGTATTACATTAATTTGTGCGGCATTAAAATTTAAATTTTCCAGTTGATTGAAGTCATTCTCGTCGGCATTATTTTTTATCGCATCGATTGTGTAACAAATAAGACTTTCGATTATCGATTGAATTTCATTTGATGTGGTCGATAGTTTTTCTGGGGAAATATAAGAAAATTATTTTAGACACGGTCCAAGGGTTTAGAGCGGTCTATCGCTAAAATATTGCACAATGGTTTAACAATTGGATAACAAAGTGACATCTTTTATGTGGAATCTGAACTATATATTGTTGTGTATACAACGAGACTACTTAGCAGTGTAATCATAATAATCGGATTTTGTCTGTGCCGGCTCCAACGGTTTCGATCCCAAAATTGCTCTTTATATTGTTTTAAACAACCAGAAGAAAAATAATAATTGTCTACCTAGAGGAGCCATCGTCACCGACAGCGGTCTTTGGATCGCTGCACCATCTGTTTAGGATATGCCCGCAGAACGTGACTGCTAATTGTTCGCTGTTATATTACTTCCTGATATTTTCATCCGTCTGAATCCAACTGTCCTAAATCGTTTATGATCCCTGACTTGGACAACAACTGCCATCGTAGCTTTGGAGTGACTAATTGAAGATTACTGCCTATGAATTTAGTAGCCGACCGATATGATCTCAAATATTGAATGACCTGAGAGACAGACCGTCCCTTAGCAATTAGACTTCGGGACGTCTTTTGGCCATCGAGTTCCTAACGATCTTTCATGGCTGATAAAATTCTAACGCATGGGATGCGGGTTGTCAGCTCAATGATCTAAAATTTGTTTAGCAGCCTTACTCCACAGGAGTCAACGTATCCACATATGTGTAGTAATTAATAGTTGAGCTCAACAAAAAACAGGACAGTCAATTTAAACCATAACTTAATCTGACCAATACTCACTTGCTGCAGTACCATACTTTTTTTCGTTCGGCCCACTTATTAGATACTCATGACTTAATTTACAAAATTCGTTAATAACTAAAATAAAAACATACAGCTATAAATTTACCATTTTATTTAAATGAAATTAGGCGTATTACCTTCCGGTTGAAATTCATTTAATAATTTTAAATTAGTTTTTATTTCATTACGGATTACACTCATGTTGACATTTATCACTTTTGTGACATTTAAATTTCTGCGTTATCAAAACAAAGCAATACACTCAATTTTATATATTTACCCAACTAACCATACAATACAGATAAACACAGAATACTTAACGTTTGCGAATACAATTCAGCATAATTTTCATATTACAAAATAATTTAAAATCATAATTAGAAATATAATAATTAAAAAACAAACGCAAATAGCCATAAATAATTAAAAATTTTGGATAATAAATAATTGATTTAAACAGTTACATAAACCAAAAAAAACGAATACTTGATTTATATTATTTATAGAGGATGTTCCTTTGTTCGATGATCGAAATTAGCCACTTCACATCGTGAACATGTTTAAAATTATTCCGAGACTTCTTTCCTGTGAGACGAACGACTCAAAGTTGCTTTCTTGGTCCGTAAGAATGTCCACCGGTACTACAAATCACCACCGACTGTCTACACCCTAATCAGTAGAACCGTTGTGGCATTTTACGTAGTACCTTTGTTTATTCTCAAGTCATCACTTATTCTTCCACTTATAGGCTTATACAATAGGAGACTTGTCTACAATCTCACTCCATGTGAATTGTAAACCTATGTTCTTTCTCATTATATTCTATTATGGTTGAAAAATCTTCATCCTATATTTACCCCTTTCTGATTGTTTACTCAGTTCATTCTTCTTCAGATAACGATAGTGACTAGACATTCATTTTCGATGCTCGATATTGAAGCCATAAATTTGTAGTCGGTCGATCCAACATGCTACTTGTCCCTTAATGTTCCGTGATTCGTTCGTTAATGGAGTTTTCAGCCATAGTTCGTTTCTTGAAATCACATTCCTCCTATACCATCGCTATAACATTGCTTAGGTTGGTGTACAAAATAAACTTTACGTTGAGTATAGGTTAGTCCGGAATAGCTTGCATTTTTTGGACTTAAGTTTTACCGATCCAAAATCTCTAACAAACTCTTTATCTGCTCATAGATTATATTTCTTTGACGATGGTACCATCCATATATACTAAGCAGATTTTCCAGTGGAGTCCTTTTCAATTGCATATTCTCTTTGAATGGTTCCTACACTGAACGCCGCCTTCTATTGATCTACCTGTAGAACTTCCACTTGCCAGTGGCCACTTTGGAGATCTAATGTTGAAAATTGGCTAGCAATGTGTTGTTGAACCTTGGTAATGGATAGCTATCCTTCTTCGTTAAAGCGTTCAACTTACGGTAAACGACATAAAATCTCTTACTACCATCCTTGTTTTGTACCAACACCATTGTGTGTGTGCTCCACGGACTATTTGATGTTCCAATCACGCTAGAATTCTCTAAGTCTGCAAACATTCGATCTACTTTCTTTTCCTTTGCCAATGGCCATCTTCTCGGTGTTTGACTAATTGGCATCTTAGTTCGAGAGAAATTTGCTATTATTAATTCTTTGGGTTCTTTCTCGTCTTTATTGCCTTCCATAACCCACAATCTGGATAGCTCGAACGCTTCCATCAATCTAACCCACACAATTGTTTTCGAGCTCGGTGGCCGCTTTGCCCGACGATCGATAATAATTCACCTGGCAGATGTATCCGTACCAAAAGTATTCACACCAAAGTCCCTCCTTAAGATAACTAAGTTCACGATCTTTATGTTTACTATCTTCTTACTCGTCATCAATGCACTTTCTCCAGTCGCTGTTTGAAACTTTAAATTATCAGCCGTTTGAACCAATCCTCTAATTCGGGTTTTCAGTGCGTGTTACAACCCTCAACCTATCTGGTAACTGGGATGAAGGTTGCGAAGCAATCGGTTGTGGGTCCAACTTCCGCACCTTTAAGCTAACTTGTTGTAGTTGTACCACTTCATCGTTGTTTTTTCCTCATTTCTGGCCACTGCCTCATCGCTCGTTCATCGTAGTGTAAGGGATGGTGATCTACCCCTCTTCCGCCTACAATCCCGTAATATGTAATCCACCTTTTCATATACCCAAAATTTCGGCCTGCCATGGCTTCCCTTGTCATATTTTAATTCTGTCCCATTAAAATGCTGCTTTACTGCTCCGTCATTTTTTTTCTTGGCAGTCATCTGAAGAATGGATTTCCAGATGGTTTTTGTTCGCTTCAACTAATGGTCAGCGTGTTTCTTCTTTTGTATGTACAGTTTTCATATCCGGCTTATCTATTTTAAACTTTTATTTTTTCGGATTTTCCCTCCATCCTCTATAACCGTACGACTAACTTTTATTACCATAAGTAGGTAAATCTCGTCGGTCCAATTCGTTTTTCAATTTCACAACTTTCAATTCATAGAGACTCATCGTTCTATTACTATTCATAATCCCACCACTGTCAGCAATTGTTACGTTTTTACCTATTTCGAGTTCGTACCACTGGATTGTAAAACAAATCTCACTAATTTAACCAATTGGGAGTAACTGTGTTTGTCACTTTATTTGGGTTTCTTACAAACATTTGATTTATGCGGTTAGCCACCCTGGCAGTTCAGACCTTGGTTTTATTGGACATGTTACAGCAGACATTCTATACATATCTGTACATATGATAATGTTTTTGCAGACTCCGCCGCGTATCGAGTAAACTGAGTGTGTCAACCGACAAATGGCCAAGTGTAAAATGCTGTTCGAATGCAACGAACAACGGTTAATATTCGGTGTTGCTTGGGTTCTCCAACCGACAATATAAATTCAATTCAGCGTTTTATCTTTTTCACATCTTTGACCAATAGACCAATAATGTAATGTGGTCTCTTTTATTTCAATCGGTTTTTTTGTGTGTGTGACTAAAATTAATAAAGAAACGCACGTTTTTGTATACGCTAAATAATAGTTAATTATCTCATCTATTGAATCCTTAAAAGATACGGCGTTTCAACAGAAGGCTTAACAATTTCCAGATTCGGTTGAAGCCAACCGAATATCTGGTCCAAAGTCAAACTTTGCTGCATCCAAATGTATCGCATGGACCATAATTCGAAGTATATGTTCACTTTGAATATTATATCCAAAGCAATGAATGAGAACAGTGGGAAAAACAGGATAAAGATTCAAACACTGAAGAGATTCGGCAATAGTTTGCTTTTGTGATTTAACAAGAAATTATATGGTTGGCCCTGAGAATCGGTCTAGTTTCGATTGTCATTTTTGGCCTGTCTTTGGAAAAGCACAATTTCGAACTCAAAATTTATTTAAATAACAAAAATGATTTTGCAAATATTGATAGCTTTGTTACTGATCATAATAAATTATAATTAGTGCTAAGCATCGCGCAAATAGGTTCAAGTGTGATTGAATTTATTTTTCTGGTGCCAAATATTAATAATACAAATTTTAAATGTCGTTCGAAATATGTATAAGTAGTATAGCGTTAAACGATGACCCCAATCTATAGTGAATGGCTCCATACAAATTATTTGACTCGCCCCATTTAAATAGAAAAAAGGAAATGCATCCAGTCATTTCTAACGAAAATCGTATCTTATTGCCATATTGGCCGGAAGGCGTCCCTCTTCCGAGAGGAATACGATTATTTAGATTTAAATTCGCACGGAAGTCAAATTAAATAGATCAAATTCAAAAGAAAGTACGTTAGTAAATTTGTTCTGTAATTTTGATTAACATTTTTCTTTATTCCAGATTTAAAATGTCACCCACTTCAAGCCAACTTGTAACCATAGTCGCAATATATTTATTCTAGATTTTAAATTTGTTAATAAATTTTATTTTTAAATTAACATCATATTGTTATTAATTAAATAGAAAGTTTTATGATTAAGTTTAATTACATATTTTTAAAAATATTTAACGTTTGATTTACAAAATTTAAATTTAAAATGGTTTGTCTACCCAATGAACAACGTAATCATAATGACAATTATAAGACAAGCTCAAGACATAATATGTCATGATATATCGTTGTCTTAGCGTGTCAAAGCAGGTGGTGGACATTGTATTTTTTATATTTTTGTAAATTTTTATAGTTCTTTTAATTTTGTAGTAGATAATTCAATATATAAATTCATTCATTTTTAATTTTAATTAAATTGCCTAAGTCCCTTTGGTCATTCCCTATAAAATGCGTTATGATCACGATATTTTCGACGCACTGCTTTAGCATTTTAAACTTTGTTGGTTTTTAATTACAGTGATAAAACAGTGGGTTTTTTCCACATAATTTATTAAATCGATTATTCCCTCCCGCAATGGCATTATTTGTGCGCTACAATAAAAAACTCTGAATAATAATAAAACTCTCGTTTTCACTAAATTATGTTTTCGATGAATTGTTTTTCACAGAATTGACGTGCTATCCGGCAACTCTGGTGCGTGACATTTGTTGTTGATGTTTAATTCGTGTACTTTCTGCCTTTCACCAAACGATACTATGGCTAAAGTTACAGAATTCTAAATGGAACTGTTTTTTCCTTGCCTAGCAAACAATAATTGTTCATTATTGATTAAATGACCATTAACATCAGATGTAAATCAGATAAATGTCCCTTCAAAATGTTGCAAGGGTAAAGATCAATCCTATTAAAGTGACCAAAATACAAAATTGCCAAATTTGACATAATGAGGATCTATCGATATCGACCAGTTAAAGTACTGCCAGATCTTCGAGTATTTTTTATAAATATTTCCATATTTTGGAGGAATTCCTTAGATGGGCCGCAACATTTACATTTAGGATGATATGTCCTAACATTTAGGACAATATGCGATATATCTGATAATCCGATAACATGTTCTAACGTAGAAGCACTTAAAACTTTAGGGTTAATATGGAAGGCAAACACTGACTGAATACAGCGAACGACGGTTGATATCCGGTGTTACTTGGGTTAACCAACCGATATCAAGTTATCTATAATAGCTTCATATTGTCAGCGCCTTCTAGTAAAGGTTTACCTACTAGAATGTGCTGACAATATGAATTCAATTCAGCATTTTACCACATATTTGACCAATAGACCAATAATGTAATGTAGCCAATTTTATTTTAATCTGCTTTTTTTTGTGTTAATAAAAAAAATGAATAATTAAAAGATAAAGATTTCTATTGAAACCTTAAATATAATAGTATAATTGTATTCTATGGAGTTTCAACAGAAGGCGTAATGATTTCCAGGTCAGTGGTCAAAAGTTTAAACTTTGCCGCATCCAGATGTATCGAATCGACCACAATTCGAAGAATATGTTCATTTTGAATGCAATGATCGAGAATAGTGGGGAAAACAGGATAAAGATTCAAACACTGAAGAGATTCAGTGATAGTTTGCATTTGTGATTTAACGAGAAATTATGTAGTTGGCCCTGAGAATTGGTCTCGTTTCTATTGTCATTTTGCCTGTCTTTGGAAACTTACAATTTCGAACTAAAAATTTTTATAAATAACAAAAATGATTTTGCCAATACTGGTAGCAGCTATGTTACTGATCATTATAAATTATTATTAGTGCTAAACATCGCGCGAATAGGTTATTCAAGTGTGATTGAATTTATTTTTCTGGTGCCAAATATTAATAGTAAAAAATTAGTCGTTCGGAATATATATATGTATAGTGTAAAATGATGGCCCCAGTCTATGGTGAATTAAAGGCTCCATACAAATTATTCGACTCATCCCATTTAAATAAAAAAAAAGAAATGCATCCTGTCATTTCTAACAAAAATCGTATCGTATTGCCATATTGGCCGGAGGGCGTCTCTCTTCCAAGTGAAATACGATTTAGGTTTAAATTGTCCCGGAAGTCAAATTAAATTGAAAGTAAGTTAATAAATTTGTTTTGTAATTTTGATTTAAATTTTTTTTATTCCAGATTTAAAATGTCGCCAAATTCAAGTCAACTTGTAATCGTAGTCGCAATAGACTTATTCTAGATTTTAAATGTCTAAATTTGTTAATAAATTTTATTTTTAAATTAACATTATTTTTATTTAAATTACAATTTTTATATTTAAAAAATATTTAACGATTGATTTACAAAATTTAAATTTGAATTCAAAATAATTTGTTTACCCAATGAACAACATACCCATGACATAGGCAAGACAAGCTCATATGAATTTCGTTGTCTTAAACGTGACAAAGCTGATGGTCGTTACCGGTAATCTTATGTGACTTACATATTGCGGTAATTTGTATTAAAAGTTTATTGTATGGTAATAAGTTAAAGGAACCACCTACAACGTTTGCCAATTCAGTACTAGTGGTTCAAAAGGACTTTAGAGAAGCGGTATGAGACTTCTGCTTTATTTATTCCACGAACGCGTCCACGAGCGCGTCTGTCTAATGCAATGGCATCTTTCCTGATGTTTCTCGCCCAGATTGACATAGATGTGGTAACTCTGCTTTAGGTGCTGGTTCAGGTTCATCTTCCAGGCCAGCTTCAGCAGGCTCTAGTAAATGATTGACAAGGCATCTAACTTCCAGTTCACCACTCATATGTGCTTGCCAGGCTCCAGCGTGCAACTGTCAGGTTGGGCAGTTGTTGTGCGTGAGTTCGAACTGTTTGTTCCTCATCTCAATGTGGGTGTTGAAATACTCCTCTATTTTACATTTCGTTCTCTGGTGTGAATCGGTGGTAGCTTAAAATCAAGTTTATTCAAATGCGCATTTTTAGGCCGGTCAATAATTGGAATGGTGACTTAGGCCGATGTCATATGAACTCGTGACCATGATACACTAGGAATCGGCCAGGTCTGCAGTGTGCAATTTGTTGGGGTTGTTGTATTCATTGTACAGTAGTGGCTTTGCCGTACACCAGCTACTTGTACCATTCATCGGTGACTTAGCAGATGATCTTTCGAAGCACTTAATTTTCTTCGGTAACATTTAGCGAAACAGTCATGGTCCTCTACAACGACCATTGCAATGGCTGTGTCGTTAGATCCAAGTGGGAGTTGTGCTGAAATTATTCTGGAAATAAAATCGGCATATGCGGAACCTTTAATATCGATATATCTGATATGTTGAAATACCGTTCTTCGCTCCGAAGCTGGACAGCAGCAGCTGGTGATCAGTTTGAACCTCAAATTTGCAATAGTAGACGAAGTACTGCAAGTTCAAGGTACGCATCAGTGTTAAAGCCTCTCGTGAAAAATCCTGACACATGCATAACGGGCTTCTTGGTGCCGTTATTCGAATATTGCATGAGTAGACCAGCCCACCCATAGCTGAATGCAACGCCACTATAATATTTTTGGAAGGGTTAAAGTGCGTGAGAACCAAAGTAGATGCGAGTACTTGTTTTAGCCGGTTTAGTGCGACGGCTCGACCTTCAGTACATTTGAACTCGACACCTTTATTTCATAACCTCCTGTACGACCCTGTGGTCTTTACCTCCGATGGTAATATCATCGATCAAAGGAAACGCCCAATTGTTGCAATATCCCGGGAGCCGTTTTCACGCTGGGTTGCAACAGGTCGACATGGAATCGGCATTAACTTTTTGGAAGCGTCATCCAGTTCCACTTGTAGGAATGCGTCAGAGATGACAGTGAAGATTGTATATCCAGCGAGATTAGCCAGAATTTCCTGAGAATCTTTGGATGTAGGTTTTAATTTGGTTAGCTGCATGTCCTCTGGGGTAGTCGGCTCGGACATCTTTCTATCTTTTTCTATATTGGACGCGACGCCTTCGTCAACTTTGCTTCTACCTCGTGTTCGAGAGTGCATGAACTGCCGTTGATTGCGTTGACATTTGGCTGAAAGCTGTTGGTGGCACCTCCCATAACTTCCATTCTTTGCCATCAAATCGTTACCAAAGAATTTCAACGGGGAAGGTCAGACGTAGCCAGACCCCATAGCTTTGTGTTTACCTATCTGTAAAGTTGCCTCGAAACAACCGACAGTTGGGATAAATTTACCGGAAGAGTTAACGGCAGTTTTCTTGTGACGACTGATGCTGCAGCTTAATCCTAGTTCGGTCTACGGTTGCTGTGGTACATTTTTTTGTTGGTTGTTGGATGCATTGCTTCAACGGCGTAGTTCATTTCGTTAATTTTGTCGGAGTTGTCTCCAGATTTGAGTGCTCCTACAAAACTCGCCTCGCGTTGAATAACTTAAGCGTGTACTTCTTGCCACCAGAGCATTCTTTAAGCAATTTTCCCTCGTGGTGAGTTGCTTACATTATACTGTGGTGCTTGTTGTAAGGGCTTACAATTTCTTCGTGGTTGCTTTTCCTGTCAACCGCTAGGACATTCTGTTTGGCAGATTCCATTAAGTTGCGTTTCATTCTGTGACCTGTGTTGTTGTTGGGAAACTATATTCTAAATTAAAGTTAAAACAAACGAGAATTATTATCAAGAACAAACATGTGACTTTATTGAACGATAGAAAAGAAGAGAGTGAATGCACCAGTTACAAAAGAAGCAAACTAAAAAAGTATGATGCTATACAAAACAATATTAAACAGTGTTGCCAAATTCTCATTTCAACAGTTGTTGATATTGGTGTCAAAGTTGAACGGTTTTTGGCCAAACTTAAATTTTAATTGAAAATGGTTTGTCAACCCAATAAACAACATAACCTATGGCCATGGGACTATAATTCGAAGACAAGTTGCCTTAACGTGACTAATCAAGTGGTCGTTACTGTAATCTTAAGTTAAGTTATCTTTAGCGGTAATTTCTGATTTGGCTACTTTTGAATAATGGCCATCAACGGGAAATGTCGAAGCTGCGATAAAATCGCCTGATGATGTGAACGCTCAATGGAAGATATGGGAAATTTAGGTTGTCAATGTGACTCTAGGTATGGTAAAACACGATTTCTTTTCAAAATGCGAGTATGTCAGATGGCGAGTTTCTTAGCGTAACTACAGTCAGTACACCATACCTATAAGATGGAATTTTCTAAGACAATTCAAAAGATTAGCTTGGGATCGAAATCGATGGAGTTAGACTGTTGATCCGGGACGGGCTAGCAATGGCCTGTAAATGCAGATTTATCTAAAGAAAAGCATCGAATAAGTTTCCAATTTTATTATTGTAAATTTGACAGTTATAGATATAAATTAAATTTATTTATTTTTCCGTTTGAATGTGTTCATTCGGCCGCCAACCTGCTGTTGATATTTCTTGAACTTATTACGCACCACCTTTTTCAATTCTCTTCGATATTGATCGAAATTACTATTTTCTGTCGACTCGACCATTCGATAAAATTGTGCGCCATCTTTTAACCGTTGATCGTTTTCAATATAAAAAAAAGTCTCCCGATACAATTCCGATTTAGTTTTGTCGATTTTACCGTCTCCCTTTTTAAAATCAACTTCATCTTCGGACTCCGATGAATCGTACTTGAATGGATTTTTCTCTTTATGTTTTTTCTTTTTTTGTGTATCGACCATTTGATAACTAGTCACGGTTCCACGCTCACCGTTTTCTTCATCGTCATCATCAACCTTACCAAACATGCCGAGTAGACTAAATCCATTAGTCGTTTCGTTCGATTTAAGAGCACTTTTTAGATTATCGCTAACTTTATAAAATGTTTCTTGCGATACAACCAGGTCGGCAATGGCTTCTCGATCACCATGTAAATCGTTGGCTGCTTTACGACCCGGTAGACGATTACTTAAATTTTGATGTTCATTTTTAGTGGGATCAAATCGTGTCATCATTATCGATTTTTTACCTTGATTTGAATTATTTACGTTCGTATTGTCACGGGATAGGGTTTTACCGACAACATTTTCAAGAATTTTTAACTGTTGTTCACGTTCATCATCGATGTTAGCTGCATCATTTGGCTGTTCCTCATCATACTCATCGTAATCAGTTTTGAAACGTTCATCCAACTGAAACCGTTGATCACTTTTATATCTCGTCTGCAATTCCAGTAGCTTTTGGCCTTTGGCCCCCTGAAATTGTTCTTTAATATTAAAGTCCTGATTATAATCCTCTTCGTCGTCATCATTGAAAAGTGTTGGTTTTGACGAGTTATGCGATTTAGATAAGTTTGTCTGTTGCGGTCTGTACTCGTCGTTATCATCGAAAATAATTTTATTTTTCGAATTATCGATATTCGAAAGGGCTGATTTGATTAAGTTTTTCTTCTGTTTATTTAAATCGGCCAACTTTTTAACAGACTCGACACGTTTTCGATCCGATTCTGATATTTTATTAATTGGCTCGTGGTTGTTTGTGTATTCTTCGATCGGTTCTTCTTTACTATCGTAATTATTTTCATTATATGAACGTTGCTGTTGTTGCCGTTTAGGATTTAAATTGGCCGTAAAATCATGTTTTACATGAACTTTAATTCTTTTCGAATCCGCATCATTCCCATATTGTCCACCCTCTCGTTCTCGTTTCAAACGATCTAAAAAACTTTCTTTGGCCAACGATACAGATACATAATTACCATTGAATTTTTGTTCCTTGAATTCTTGAATGCATTGCTGGAGAGTTTGATCATCAATTCTCATTGAAATGAAGGCAAAGCATGTTTCTTCGTCGAATGCGTTTGTTTTGCTTTTAATTTCGACCGTTTCTATATTGCCATACGAACTAAATTCATTTTTTAGTGATTCCTCGGATGTGTTTAAAGGTAAATTACCGATGAATAAACGTTTCGATGCCATTTTAATTCACTTTTTATTATTATTTATTTCATTTGTGTTTTGTACGAGTTGCAGAGTAGTTGTGAAACGTGTTGTGAAATGTCAAAACATTTTGGTTCAAGACTTTACAGAGGTGTGAACTATAATTACCGGTTCAATAATTCAATTTTACGCTTATTTAAATTATTTCATAAATCTTATTTTATTAAAAAATGCGTAAGATTGTTAAAACACGTCTTTGTATAAATTTAAATTTAACTGTGCTACGATTTAAGCGATTCAATAATCGCGGTTCAAAAATATTAGACCTTAAGTTCACTCCTCTTAAGTCAGGTGGTAACAACCCTGTGGTAGCTTCTTAACTGTCAATTATCGTAAATGTGAATGAAGCTGTTTGTGTAGCGTTTATTGTAAATAGCCTAATATTTACTGTTTATGTATATAATCTAATTAATATAATGTCTGACGAACTAAATGAAATGGAAATTGGTGAAAATATCGATGAAAGTAAAGTGGTCGAAGATAAAAATGTTGGAAAAAGTAATGGCGACTCCGAAGACAATGATGATGATACCGGTGACTCTGATATCGATGAAGAGGCACCATTGATTGGGAAATATTTAGAAATTTTACAAGCGATTACAAAAAATCGATACGATTACAATAATTATACGCTCCTTATAGATATTGCACAGTAAGTAAAAGTATTTAAGTGTTACAGCGATTCGTTAACACATTCAATTAAATATTCCAGTAAATTAAACGATTTAGATAAAATTCGTGAAAGCTGTAATCTATTTTCATCTGTATATCCGTTGGCACCTGAAATTTGGCTTAAATGGATCAGAATCGAATTAAAAGTATCGTCAAATCGAGAAGAATATGAAAACGTCCAAAAACTATTTCGACGAGCACTCCACGACTACTATAGCACCGATATTGCCATCGAGTATGCTAAACTGGCAATTTTATGGGACAATGACGAAATATGGGATGAAATCGTTCCAAAATATACTTTTAATTGTCTCAAAGGTTCTCAATTATTTCAAGAGAGGCGAAATCATTTTCAAATTAAATTAGACGAGTAAGTTCGGACTTAAGCTACGAAATTAATTAACTTATTGACTATTTTCTCTTGCAGTTCACCGGAAAATATTAAAAAAATGATAAAAATTTATCAAACCGAATGTAAATTACCACTTCTAGAAATTGATACAGTGTACAAAGAATTTAAAGAGTTCGCTAGCAGACACGAAACAATTAGCGCATCGGAAATTGACTGGGAGACGGTAGATCGTCGTTATAATCGTGCTATGTCAATACTCAGTAAAATTCTTCCATTTGAATTGAAATTAAAAAATATCGAAGCTAAAAAGTACGGCGAAAAAGAACGATTATATTTGGAGTACGTCAAAGAGTGTGAAGATCTTCTCGAAGATGATTTTCTACAAGCGATTTACGAACGTATGATGACCGACTGTTGTTTAAGTTCGGCTGTTTGGTTTGAATATATGGAATTTATCGATTCGTTGTCGAACGATAGCGACGAAGAAGATGACAATGTAAAACAATCTGTGTTCAATTATACCAAGCTGGATGTGATTGAACGAGCCTTACGAAATATCACATGGAATTCTGAGTTCTATATCGAGAAGATGCGAATTATTGAAAATTCAAAATCGTTTGAAAAAACTAAGTACAAAGACACGTTTGAAGCGGCTATTGCTGTGGGTTTCGAAACACCTGAACCACTCGTAAACATTTGGTTGGAATACCTAACGCATTTGCGACGTCATACCGATTTCCAAAATGAAAAAGAAGTCGAAATTTTACGTAAAAACTTTGATTTGGCATGGAATACATTGGGTCGACAATGGGGCGTCCTGGCTGATCAACAATGTGAAATTTTACAATTTTGGGGCCATTTAGAATACACGTCCATGGCGAATATGCCAAAAGGTCGTGAATTATGGACGACGGTTATGGAAAGTGCGGATAATTCGTACAAAACCGCATTATGGATTAAATTCATCGATTTGGAAACGACACGAAATATAGAATCGGCACGAAAATTGTACAGCAAAGCAATACATGTTCCTAATTTAGATAATTATTTGAGTCTACAAACATCTTGGTTAAGTTTTGAACGAGTTTACGGTAATATAAATACTTTGAAAAATTGCGAGACCATTTGTCGTAAAATCTATGCGAATTTGTATTCGACCCCGAGAAATCCGAAAAGAGATTCGAAACCTAAACCACAGATTAGTAAACCGGAGGCTGGTTTTAAACGACCGCATACCGAAGTTACCAAGAAATCGGCGGAAGATAGTGAAAGTCAAGCCAAACGAATTAGAACGAGTGGTGAGAATCCGAGTTCGATTGAAATTGATGAGACTAAAGAGCATCTAACTGTATTTTTAAGTAATTTGGACTATAAGTAAGTTAATAATGTACGGTAAAACCATGTTTCGGCTAATAATCTATCATTTACAGAATCACAGAACCAGAGGTTTCGACATTATTCCCTAATTTTAAGATAAACAAAATTGTACTCCCCCAAGACGATACGTTGAATCGGGGACGTGGTTATGCTTATGTCGAATTTTCTAACGACGCTGAAGTTGGAAAAGCACTCGAATTGGATCGTACGTTACTAAACGGACGACCAACATACATATCACCGTGTAATCGCGACAAAAACGCTCGTGAAAAAGGATTCAAATTTTCTCAGGAAATCGAAAAGCAGAAGCTGTTCGTAAAAGGTATTCCACACGATTCGACCCAAGACGATTTAGAAGGCTTGTTTAAACAATTTGGAGAATTGAAAAGCGTTCGAATTGTCTACCATAAAAATGGGAAATCGAAAGGGATAGCGTATGTTGAGTACAAGGATGAAAAGTCAGCTTCGAAAGCAGTATTAAAAATGGATCAAATGGAATATCGGAATCATATTTTAGTTGTTGCCATATCAGCACCACCATCACGGCCGTCGAAATTTGAAATTCCATTCAAACGAATTATAAAATCGGCAGCAAAAGACGAAATGAAACCGAAACTATCTTTTATACCTCAAGCTGTACAGAAACGATTACTCGATGAGAAACGAGTCGTGAATAGTATGGATGTTGCGATGGGTTCTCCGCCGGAGAAGAGAACAAACGAGTATTTCCGTAATTTGGCCAATAAGAAATAATTTTATTGGTTGGTGTTTTTTGAATTTGTGTGCTCCCCCTATAAAGCCCATGAATCGGGTCCGTTTTCAATTTATTTTTGTATGTATCCTTCACAAAGTTAATTTACAATAAAAACATTGTATAAAAATTACGAATTTATTTGATTTTAATGCCCTTAACAACATGAGCCTTGATACCAGACAATTCTCCAGCGTATCGTGTAATTTCTTTGCGAACCGTACGAACTGCACCCTTGCGTCGTACAAGTGCCTTTTTGTACTTGTTGCGATGCTTAACTCTTGGATTACGATTCTCCTTTTTGCGATGTGGCATTAATCCTTTGTTCTTTTGAATTTCATATGTGATACCACGTTTTTGTTCTTCCGCTATTTCTTCGCTTTTCTCGACATCATCAACATTCATGTCTGCATCATTTTCTTCGTCCGACGAATCATTTTCGTTTAACTTATTTCGAATTTCCTCCAAATCATCGTTTGACACCCCTCGTGGTTTATCAACTTTCTTCACCTTAGTAGTCGTGGTTCCGATCTCGAGTTTTTTAAGTATATTCAATTTGTATGGGGCTTCTTTGCCACCGTCTGTCGGTATCAAGTTTATTTCCGCGCCATTTTCGATTTTCTCGAGAAGAACCTCCAATTGTGGTTTTACGACCGCATTATATTTCTCGTCTAGCTGCATAAGTAATTTACGAAACTGGAATAGTCGTTTGATAACCGGATGACTTTTATTGAACATTTTCTTGGACTTGAGCACCAAATAGAAGGCAATATTCGTGCAGTAATTAAGAATAAGATTATTTTTGATCTTAACGAAATTTACGAGCGGATGATCAACGGTATTATTGTTAAAGTAGAGTTGAATTGGTTCTAGATATTTTTCCGATTCTTCCAAATTAATCAAGAAATCTTGAACCAACTCTTCAAATTCGGGCGAATCATTTTTGAATAGTTGAAGTTTTTCACGTTTACTTATGTTCGATAGATCCGTTTTAAATACATTGTCCATATCAATTTTTTTATTTTCCGACGATTCATCAGTTACAAACGAATCAAGTTTATAGTCCATTTCATCGAGCTCCTGGGCAAGTCGAAGTTGAATTGCTTTAGCTTCATTTTCTTCTTGTTCTGCGAGCTCTTCTTCTTTTTCATTGAACGTACTATAATCTTGGTCGACAAAACCTGTATCATAATAACTTCGTTTGTTTTTACCCCAAGCTCGTGCATCTGGAATATCATCATCATAATCGCCGTCAGGTTCTAACAAATCATCATCATCATCATCGTCGTCACCAACATCATCCGAGTCCTCATCATCGAATCCTAGAACAGCATTCCTACTATCGACCGGTTTATTATTTTTATTTCTCACTTTATTTAATAATTGTTTTTCTTTATCTGTGTACTCATCCTCAGATTCATCACTGTACATATCGAAATCCATTTTAAATTTAAATAAAAAATTTCACAACACAGAACATAAACGTGTTTATGCCTTTACCGAATTTGACATTTAATAAATACCAACATGAAGAAAATTTATAAACAAACTAATATTTAGTTTGCGGTTGAATATGTTGGCGTCACTAGTATTAACAATAGATACATCAAAAACAATTTCGCCATATGCTTTTTATTTGAATAGAACCATAACCTCAAAAAATAACAATTAAATTTGCTAGGTGAAACCACGTTTAGGTGCTTTTTGTGTGAAAAAAATAATTAAAATTAATTAAAAAATATAAAATAATTATGGGTAAGTATAGATCGAAGTTGAAACGACGTGCGAAAGGTAAAAATTGGGCACAGGGCCATTCATCGACGACAAATCCAGAAAATCAAAAATATCGTAGCAAAGCACTTTCGAAATATTTTCAAGCCAATTTGCATGGAGGTTAGTTATTAATAATAATAATAAATAAATACGAATGTCAATCAATTATATGTATACAAATTCAATATAAATTTTAGCAAACAGCAACAACAATAATGAATCGGGTCTGACATTGGAACAAATTTTACGCCACGATGCCCAACAAATGTACAAAACGGATAGTACTGAACCAACGGTAAACGATGTAGCTAACAGTTTAAAATCATTTAATTTGGATAATGATAATGTGACCGAATCTCAAGGGTTCACATTTAAAACTTTTCAAACATTTGCATCGAATTACAGTCAATGTTCGAATGTTAGTTTTTCGAAAATGTTAAATCATTTTCGTGGCAATTCCGAACATCACAAAGAAATGTTGGCCACACTATCAGCATGTACTGAAATTATAAATGAACGTGGTGGAAAACAATCGTCGACTGAATATTTTATTATATTAACAGAGCTATTGGATTTGAATAAAACCGATGATGAGTTAATATCGATAATTTCGTTGCTGGGACTATGTGTTAAAACGGTGCCCCAAGCCGTATTGAGAAAACAATTTTCCGAAACGTCTAAAACTATGATCGAATTAATCGAAAAGTTTATGGATTCGGATAATCAGAATATAATTCGGAATATAATTGGTATATTATCGACAGTATTGCGAGCTCAAGAATATGCCTTATGGAAACTTTCGTCGACCCTACAAATATTTAATACAATTTTATCGTTTGCAACACATACAAAACCTAAAATTCGAAAATCTGTTCATCATGCAATCACATCGGTAATATTGGGAAGTTGTTTTATGAATGAATCGGAAGATCCAATGGACGATGCAAATGATGAAATATTTAAAGTGAATAAACAAGTAGCACAACCTCATCCCGGTTCTCATGATTTAACTACATTTTGTGTTAATGTCTTTACACCTGAGAATATAGCAAAAAATCAAAATGTAGTTTTACATGTTCTTGTTTTGTTAAGAACTGTACTAGGCGGCTTAAATTGTGATGACCTAAAAATCATATTCGAGAATTTACTATCAATGATGACGGCTTCGAATTTATTAATACGCACTAATTGTTTGCACACGTTTCATGCATTTTTCTCAACCAAATCGTATTCAATGCCAAGTACATTAATGGGAAAATTAATATCAGCGCTGTACGATTATCAGCCCGATCGAAATGATCCTAAACAAACACTAGCTTGGTTAACTGTTTTGAAACAGGGTCATATTTATCTAGGAACATTAGATCGTGAGTTCATTAACTTTTAAATTGTAAAATTTCGTTTTATATAATTTTGACATTTTCCAGATAAAAACAATGCCGGATTCTCGTCCGAAAAAAAAAGTAATCTCTGTATGTCATCGCTACCAAAATTCTTTGAACTATGCACAACCGAATTATGGGTTTATGATCGTACCGAAATTATCAATTCAACAACTTTAGCTCTACAGGAGCTATTGGAAGAATGTGTAAAACCAATATGCGATGATCCGCAATTACGAACTAAAAATCAAATACATATAAAACGGATTATAAATTCGATCACGAAATGTCTACTAACGCCATTCGGACAATCGAAAAAAGATGTCATTATGATTTTAAGTAAAGTTTATATGATCACTGGAAAATATTTTAAAAGTGAACTAACCGAGTCGATTAAAATATTGGGGACGGCTTACGATGAGGAAAAAAATTTACGTGTTCAAATTGAGCACGCTTTAATATCGGCAATATCGTCAACGGGACCAGATACCGTACTAAATGTAATTCCAATTAGTCAAAATAATAATTTTATACTAGATAGATCGTGGCTATTGCCATTGCTTCGTGAAGGTATTGTTAGCTCAACATTAAATTATTTTACAAGTAAAATAATTCCACTCGCCTCGGTATGCAACCAGAAATGGGAAAAATTCAAAAAAGACGGGAACATACCAATGTCACATACCCATGAATTACTTTGTTGTCAGCTATGGGGTTTATTCCCTGGATTTTGTCGATCACCTGTTGATCCGGAAAATTTTAAATTTGTAGCCAAAACATTAGGTACAATTTTGAATGAACATCCTGATCTTCGGCCACCGGTCTACGATGGTATGATCGAATTAATAACAAACGGTGATGAAAACATTAAAAACGAATTAAAACGATATTCGAAAAATTTCCTACCGCGACTATTTAACGTGTATTCAACAAAAACTAACGGGACATACGAAACGGGTCTGCGAGTAAAATGTTTCGAAGTGATAAAAAATTATTTAAGTATTACACCGGAAAATACGCTCGAAGAACTTTTTGAACATGGCATCGAACAATTAAAAGCATCAAAGCCGGGAACATTTTTGGGTGATTCGCTTTACGATATCGTTCAAATATTAGCCGTGTTTCAAAATAAAGCGAAATTAAGTTATTTCTTTGAAAAATATATTACGTCGATATTAAAGCATAAACAGAATCCGGATATAGTGGCACAAGACGAGATTCGAATTCGTAAGCAACAGAAAAAATGTTATGCTATACTAATTGAAATTATGGCTAGTCAAAATACCGGATGTCTCGACTTTATAAAAACGAATAAAAATAGTTTAGAAAAGTTGTTAACGTTAACACATGGTACGACTACGGTGGGGGCACGAACATCTCGCATCCGATGCATCTACAAATATCTTCAAATTTGCGAAAAACATAATATCGAAAAGCAGCTGATCAAAAATACTATAACCGAATCGATAATTGTGTTGAACGAGTTTCCAAAAACCGATAATGTCTCACAAAAAACAATCGAATTTATTGGAAATTTATTTCAAAACGAGGATAAAATTAATGATTTTGTTGATATAATTATAGCCGGATTTGTTGGCGATGAAACCTTGATCACAAACACTATACTAGCACTAAAAATTATCGTTCATAGTCTAAATAAAAATCTTTCGATAAGCACAATTGAATTTATGCTCGATCAAGTTACAGCTTTTCTCGTTGGTAAAAATCGTAAACAAGCCGAAGCTGGTTTAAGTTTTATGATAACATTTAGTAAGGTATTACCCATACCGTTGATTGCAAATCATTTGGAAAAGGTTGTGCGAAGTATGTCATCGATGGCGCCCGATACAAAACGATTTTGTCGCACTCAATATGGTTATGTATTGAAGAAGCTATGTAAAAAGTTTGGTGTTGCCGAAATAATAAAATTGGTTCCTGGTAACGATGAAGTTACGCATAAAAGACTTAAACGGTTACGAAAAATAATATCACGTGACAAACGAAAAGTTGGTAAAGAATCTAAAAACGACGATGATGATGATGAAGATAATGAAATGGAGCCAAAGGATAGGAAAAGTCATTCGATTGATGATATTTTGGCTGATTCAGATTCAGACGGAGACGATAATGCGAACGATAGTGATAATTCCGAATTATACGATAGTGACAATAATAATAAAAAAACTAAAAATGGTCCTGTAACTAAAAAACGGAAACGTGATAATATGTTTATACAAGAAACGCCCGAATCGATTGTTGATCTGGCCGATATAAATACAATTAAAAATATTTCAAGTGAGTATTTTCCGAACAAAATTCCTAGATCAAATAATTTTAATAATATTTTTGATTTTTCTAGCAACTTTGCCAAAACCAAATCGTAAATCTGATGATAGTAAAAAGGATAAAAATCGTGGTTTTAAAACTGCCGATGATGGTCGACTTATTATTGCCGATAATTCGAGTGACGATGATTCAGATGATGATGGTGGTGATAATGTGAATAGCAATGTGACTGAATTTGAGCCAAAACGTAAATTAGCTCGAAAAGGTATTCAAGACGAAATGGATTCAGATGATGATGAAAATGATGTTGAAATGAAGAAAATGGCAAATAAACAGAAATTCGATGGACGAAGTGTAACGTCGAAAAAAAGTGGGGGTAGTAAATATACCACAGGGGGTATTGGTATTCATCGGAATACTAAAGGAGGTGCGGCTTCTGTTAAAAGTGGTGTGTCATCGAAATATGAATATGGAGCACAGTATAAAGCGAAAAAGGCACAAGGTGATGTGAAAAAACCGGGATTATTAGATCCATACGCTTATATACCGTTGAGTCGGCAAACCCTAAATAAGAGGTAAGTTTTAATTTTATATAAAAAAAAAAAAAATTCAAATTCATGTGAAGGAACTAGATTTCTGTCCTCGTTTTCTCATTAGCAGTGATTTTTCGAAGTTTAGATATCATTGGCAGCAAGAAAACCGGCAATGCTAGAATTCGCGGTTTTCCATACCTCTTGATACATAGAAGTCTATGATACATAAAGGTCTGGTATCTTAGCTTCGTTACTAGGCCAGTATTTTCTTTGCCGAGGAAGTCTTGAAGATCCGTGGTAAAATGACATGTAATCCAAGTAATCAGTTTTTGACTCAATTGCTCTTGTCAGAGGCTTGTGGTCAGTGAAAATTGTGAGGTTCATACCCTTAACAAAATAACGGAAGTGTTTGAATGCAATGCTAAGTATTTATTTTCGGCAACCGATAATTTTTTATAGAAAAGGATCCCATAGGCTCCCATCTTCCTTCCTGAATAAATTTCGTGTCATTCAGATGATGTGCTAAAAGAATCAAGTTTGATACATGACTTTTGAGCTTAGTGAATGTATTCTGACACTCTTCGGGAGAAAGACAAATTTTCGGTTGTTTTGGGTATCTTGAGTAGTGCGGCCACGTGTGTCTGAATTGTTGTGAGTATCTCAGCAAGGTAATAATTTACCTTATCGACTAATCGCCGGACTCCTTCGATTGTGGTAGGAGCTTGGGAATTACCTAATGGCATTAATTCGTTCGTCGGACGGTAGAATTCCATTAGGGGTGATTATGTGGCTGATTAAATGGAGAATGGTTACTCTAAATACGCATTTGGTGGTCTTGATGTGGACGTCAAACACCAATAACCTTTGGAAACGAAGTCTTAAGTTTTGAACGACTTTGTTCCACTCCTTATTCATGTCTGGGAAGTTGTTAAGCTAGATCATTACCAGCAAGCCTTAGCACAATCCATCGGGATAGTTTATGGTTTGCTTAGTGATGTCTGGGAATATCTGACAAATATGTACGTTTGTATAAAATGACAGTCACAATGTTGTGTCAAAGTTGAGAATAAGCTATCAGGAATTTTTGCAATTAGCTCTAGGCCGATCCTAGGTGGATGGTGCAGCGTCTCTGAGAGGAGAGCCGCCATATGGCAGGCGCAGAGGTCGCTAGCTTGGCCTGTAAAGTCCGTTTTATTATTATTATTGGCCCATGTATTTTTCTGGGTTCCTATACACTGATTCTTCCATAAAAAAAATATTGTCCTTTCACTATCTGAGCGGAAGTTCTCATCTGATCTGCGTTGCATGGTTGAGGTTTTTGCCCCATTTGTTTCGCTATTTTTGTGTTTCGATATTTGTAATTTTGCAGGTGAGTTCGGGTTTAGCAATCTCACAGGCTGTAATTAATAACAGCATCGGCAGTGTAATAGTTTTTTTTTTTTTTTTTTTTAATTTTAATCCCTACGATTTTCTGGGGCCGAAGCTCACCCAACTCTTTCGCGGTTTATTTAACGTCCTTACTTTACGCCAACTTACTAGGGCCAAATCGAGGACGCACGAATACAGGTTCGCGATTGTTGAATATCCCATCTGCGCAATGCATTGCTCCATGCCAGCCTGTACTGACATGGACGATGGTTCGGCCCATAGACTCTGCACTCCAACAGGGGGTCATAGTTGTGTTCATCGTCATCACCGATCGAAATCAAGTGATGAAAAATCCCTTTTGCAACCCTCCCCTGTTGGGATTCGAACCCGGTACCTCCCGCCCCAAACACCGCAGCTTTAACCACTGCGCCAATTGCTCGGTGTGCAGAAGTCGCTGCAGGTGGCGATGGCTCTTCGAAGTAGAGAATGACTTGTCATCTTCGGGTTGTCTAGGACAATAAACAAGCTCGGGATCGGATTCGTTGGAGTCAGACTGTTGAATCGGTACGCACCAGTAATGCCCTGTAAAACCGTTTTATTATTATTAATATTGGCCCAAGTATTTTTCTTGGTTCCTATGACCAAGTACTTTGGTACCTTTTATTAACTGAGCGGAAGTTCTCATCTGATCTGTGTTGTTTAGTTAAGGTTTTGGACCCATCTGCTTAGATATTTTTCTGTTTCGATTTTCGTGATTTTGCGCGTGAATTCGTGTGCTATCTCCTAGTTTTTGCTGTTGGTTAGCAATTCTTTTCTAGATTTATTTAAAGCATCTCCAGAGATCCATACCTTCTTTTTATAAGTTTACAGTTAATGAAAACTAGAACTGGCCCCAATATAAAATTTCGGCTGACTCCACTTTTGTCTTCTCTATATTTGGCCCTCCTAAGAATCTTTACAGCCTCCGAAGAGTTTGGATCGTCCACCCAATTGACTGGAGTATAATCTAGAGTAATATCTTTTTTGTTATGATTGTATATTGCCTTGTTGGTCCGCGGAAGATATTTTAATATCCTCCTACCCTACAGGGTTGTGTCCTTTGCTGTCGTATGAAGCGAGTAAACAAAGGATGGATCGCAAAGGACGTTCACGAATACGCGGTTTAGGATTGATACGTGGAACATGCAGTCGCTGTGTTTGATGATAGCGTAAGTTTCGACGAACCTCAAATATGCCTTGTATACATCTTAATTTGTTTTTGGGAAAGTGAAGTCTATTGCGGTTCAAATTCCTATGAAGCGAACTCTGAAGGCTTTTTTTCGAACATTTTTGATGTGAGAAAGAAGTGATACCATGCTGTCTATAATCGCCCCTAGGTATTTGATTTGGTTTTTGTATTCTAAGGAGCTACCTTCGAATGAAATCGGAATACTTTATGTATAGACTAAGCCTTTATGTCAGGCAGTGTCAAAGGCTTTTTATATATCCAGAAAGTCTGCGATTTTTGAACGAACAAATCGTTTTTCACCAAGAGTTTTTCAGCTTCAGCACTGCTTAGTAGCAGAGTGCCCGATACAAAATCCAAATTGTTCTTCTGGAATGTAGAGTTTTCATAGGCGCTGCTGGAGCCTATTGATGATTAATTATTTTTGAGATGTCTTCGCTCTTAATAAAGGTTTAGTTTCCTTGATGGCAAATTTGATTATGTTGGTTAGCCTAACCGCTTTTTCCTCAATTTTAGGGAATGTTAGCTCGTTAGGAGCTTTTAATTTGATATTGGAATTAATGCCTAAATTAAGAAGTGCTTGACTATTTTGGTTTTGGTTTGGGCATCCCCACGTGTTGTATCGTGAATTGAAGTCTTTTGTTTTTGGAACTAGGGAGGTGTTCGAAATCGAGCCTTTTGCATTGTCTCACTTAGATAGAGCAAAACGTGAGGTACCAACATTTAATAGTGTTGCTACAGTTTCGGCTGAGGCACATATGTTTTGCCCAAAAAGTGATGAATAACATTTTTGATTAAAATGGCTGTGCCTTACGGATTTCGGATGTGTAACTAGACTATTGACTTCCAGAGAAATGCATCGAAATTGGTCTAGAAGAGTTGGGAAGTGAGGCAATAAATTTCATATAGGCGAACCGTTTTTCAACGATATAAGCTGATGAAATCCCATCGTACTCATTCAAGAATTGGTCACATCTAGCTTTGAGGTCAGCGAGGTTTCTTTCAAATAACTCTTCGCAGTCTTGAGGTGGTCAAGAAAAGTTATTTGAGGAGGTAGTTGCGAGACAAGCCCGTATGGAAATTGGTAAGAACCTGATTTAGGCGGAGAAATATTGGATATATCTCATCTGGGGCTGTAATTTGCTGGGGCCCTTATTTCTGTATACGATGTCCACGGATGTTAGTCAAATAACTCAAAGATAAGGACTCATTTTATATCAATTTAAATGATGTGATGTGGTCCGTACTGCAGCACATCGTCAGAATAGTGATTGGTGACTTTAATGCTAGAGCTGGCAAAAATTGGACTGACTTCTATGAACATCTACGTTCGTACTCTCGACACCAACCTCGCAAGACCTCCCGAAGTCAAATTAACCATTTGTTAATTTCTAAGGGAAGGTTTCGGCTCATTCAAAATGTGAGATCTTATCAATCGGCTGCTAAATTAGAGCCAGTGTGAGAACAACAACTCGGCAATGAGCGAGGTTAACATAACTCTATTGAAGATAAAACTTTTGTTTAACCGAATTTAATTTAACTCGATTCCAAAAAATTATTGCATTCTGTAAAAAAATATTGCCATAAAAGAAACTGCTACTTCTCTAGGGAAACATTTCAGTTTGAAAGAATTTACCGTAAAGGCGCAAGCACGTATGATGAAAAATATAAAAATCATTCGCATTCTAACCAATCAAATCAACACATCTAAGCCATGTGACGTATGATTTAATTGGTGAAGCTAGTCACATGGTTAAAATATATTGATTTTATTGGTTGGTGCGCTGATGATTTTTATACTTACATACTTGCTTGTCCAATTAGACAATCTGTGATTGCTGGAACAAAATTAAGCGGACCCTAGCAAGATTTTCTAAACGTTGAAAGAAATGAAATCAGTACAGGTTGGATGACAGGTTTTCTACAAAGACCTGTGCTTTAAATTTAAAATTAAAGGTGAAAAAATGAGAATTAATACTTCCCAGTGGCTATACTTCTGTTTAGATTGGATGCACATAAAACAGGTCTTTTCTTGAAACGAATGCTGTATCTGTGGATTTAAAGTAACCACGGATCATGTATCCTTTTTATTCTGCGCTCCAACGGAGGATATATGGATATTCTTTATCCAACGCTTCAGAAAATCTAATGTTAAAACCCTTACTTTAAGCTCTAAAATCACGGACAGTGAAAGGGGTAAACATTGCATCATCTCCTGTTGGGTAGCTAATAAAAGGGCCTAAAAAAGTTGACTGTTTAGCGAATAGTTTCGTAAATATTTTGGTGGTATATGACCAATCAAGGCAGTGACTTTAAAATTCTGGTTCTTATAGGCAACGCACCAGGTCATCCATATATAGAGCATCATTCATTCCTTCCAGTCTCTCTAAGTCAAATAAAAAAAAATCTGGCAATCCTTGGTATAATCATGACTGTAGAACAACAACCGCCAATAAAGAAGCCTCTCACCGCAAATATGTTAAGAACCCGTCAAATGAAAATTTAGCTATATTTAAGGCGGCTAGAAATCTGGCAACTCAAACAGTGTCCCAAGCTAAAAGAAATTACCAAAAAAAAGTTCGAGAAGAGTTGCGGCAGGTTTTAAACCAGGGCAATAGCAATCGGACCTTTTGGTCCTTTGCCCGCAAAGTAGAGGAAAACTTTTTGAACAGTAGGAAATCATCAATACCACCTCTGAAAAATGGGGATTATATCTTTTCTACAGCTCAAGAAAAATCCAATCTCTTTGCCCGAAAATTTGCAGCAAACTCTAATTTACCTGATTCTAACTTAATACCCCCGATTATCTCTCTAGCCAGTTCATCGATGCGCCGCATTATATTTAGATCTAGAGTTGTCGCTAAAGTCCTTGCAAGCATTAACACCAACAAGTCAGCCGGTCCGGATTGTATTCCCCCAATTGTCCTCAAATATTGCTGTAAATCCTTGTCTAAGCCACTATCATATCTGTTTCACCGATCTATATCTTCTGGCATTTTCCCTTCCATCTGGAAGACTGCTAACATACATCCTGTGCCAAAAAAGGGCAGTAAATCGGACCCTTCAAATTATCGCCCAATCGCTATCGTCTCGGTGCTTTCTAAAGTACTTGAGACTATAATCAACTTCCAGCTGATGAAATATTTGGAAGCTAATCATCTAATTTCTGATCGTCAGTATGGATTTCGCGGAGGGCGTTCAGCAGGTGATTTAATTAATGTTGTTACTGAACAATGGAACAGAAGCATTCATCAATCTGGTGAATCTCAAGTCATTGCTCTCGATATCTCAAAAACATTTGATCGTGTGTGGCACAAGGGTTTGCTGTGTAAATTGAGGGCAGTTGGCCTTCACGGTTCGTTAATTTTATGGATTGAGAATTTTCTTTTTTGTCGCAAAATCCAAGTGGTGGTGGATGGTGTGACTTCCGATCAACATCTTATAAACGCTGGTGTTCCTCAGGGATCCGTCCTTTCTCCAACCCTTTTTCTAATTTTCATCAATGATCTTCTATCAGCAACTCTCAATCCAATATACTCCTATGCTGATGACAGCTCACTTTCCACCTCTTACAGTTTACCTTCTTCTTCATCGCGAAACGATGTTCTCGCAGAAAGAATGGCTATGAATGACCGCCTTACACGAGATCTCAATGTCATTCTTAAATGGGGTGAAACCAACAGAGTTGAATTTAATCCCAACAAATTTCAAACCTGTGTTTTTTCTGGCCGAACTGATGGTTATTCACCGTCTTTTCTGACTGGTGAATCCAGCTTGGCTACGTCTGACACATTTGAGATTCTCGGTTTAACTATTTCAAAGAGAATATCATGGGCTGAACAAATAAACAAAGCAGCGATTGGTGCAGCCAAATGTCTTGGATTTCTACGACGATGTAAGTTTTACTTTAATCCATCCGAAATACTTACAATATATAAGACCTACATAAGACCCAGGTTGGAGTATAATTCTCATATTTGGGCTGGAGCACCGAAAACTCATTTAACTGCACTCGATCGGGTCCAAAACCGAGCATCTCGAATGATTGAAGACGTAAAATTATTATCTGATCTTGATTCTCTTTCCCATAGGCGTAATGTGGGAGCCTTATGCGTGTTTTACAAGTACTTTCATGGTCATTGTTCATCGGAACTTTATGAATTTATGCCTGGTTTGTCAAAGCCCGCACGTAACTTAAGACGCCTGGTACACCGATACAATCTGGAAATTAAATTCGCGAAGACCAATAAATTTAAAAATTCATTTTTTGTTAGGAGTACGCGAATGTGGAATAAACTGAACGACGAGACGTTTCCCTTGGAATACAATTTACAGAGATTCAAACTTAATATCAAAAGTAAACAACTAGAAGACTGAAAACCTTTATTCCTTTTATTCCTTTCTTACCTTTTTCCCTCCTAATCCTTCCTTTTACCTTTTGCAGTAGTGCTGTGTGTTTGTTGCTAAAACTTTCATATAAAGGATATACATACATATATATATCCTAAGTGCTCTGAACATTTATAAAAAAAAAAAAAAAAAAAAAATCCAAATGCCTAATTTGGTTTTCTGCCTAAACTTCGTCAATAAAAGGAAACAGTAAGATATATTTTCTACTAATGACTGTATGAAACATGCTCGATTAGTTGGCCAGAATGTGTCAAACATCCCGTGATGTAAGGTGTACATGAATTTTCCACAAGCTTGGAAGTCAATCGATTGGGATACCTTATGGTTGGCTGCGCGATCTCTAAACAACTCAAGACAGTGGCAACGTTGTAAAATAACTACTGGCAACCGTGCCTTGTATGCCCTATGTTTAAGATGTTCCGATAAGTTTAAGTTGTACAGATCAGACGCGTTGTCATGTATTGGTGTGAAAATTGGATTTTGACGGATGAGTATGAAAGATGGCTGATGACATTTTATAGAAGACTCTTACCCGAGTCCTCTCCAAACATGAGATCAGGGATTTTATGAAAATTCCTGATGTCGTTCATTAAGTAAACCGACAGCGAGTACTCTGGCTGGGCCACGTTTTGCGAGTCGATCTTAAATAGATGTCAGCAACGAAGGCCCTTCGGAGAAGAGAACGACTTATTTTCTTTGGGTTGTCTAGAACAATATGAAGAGCAAGCTCATGACCTAAACCGTCGCAGCCGGATTATCGATTTGGTACCAACCAGCAATGACCTGTAAAAAAGTTTAAGTTTATGGAACTTCAAAAACTAGCAATCACTATAAACTATCAATTAAAAAAATTCTAATCCAATTTATTTCTGTCTTTTTAGGAAACGCGCCAAAAATGCAGGACAATTTAAAAACATTGTGAAAGGAGCACGCAAAGGAGCATCAGTAGGATCTAAAAATAAAGTTCGAAAAGCAAAAATGATGAAATAAGTTAATTAGTTTTATAGTTTATTACGTTAGTTATTTGTTGAGTTAAAAATGAAAAATCAGTTTTCGGTTTAACACAAAAAAAAAGAAAAAATTTTTTTTTTATTTAAATTAATTTAAAAAAATAAAATTTAAAAATTTGAAATTTTATATTTACAAAAAAGAAAAGTAAAAAAGTTGTTTTTTAGTTAAATGCAAAAATGTTTATAAAAAATTAAAAGAAAAAGTTAAGTGACCAGTGATTTTTAAGTGGCAGTGATTTTAAAGTGATTTTTAGGCTTAGAAAATGGATAGCAAATATAAATATTATAAAATCAAATTGGTAAGTTTCAAGCCATTTTTTTTACTACATACTTAGAATTTTATATAAGTTTGTTTCCATTCCCCATTTGGATCATTACTTTCCATAGTTTCTTCGTAAAAATGAATTTGATCGTTGTGATCGACTAGTATTACGGTTTTAGTTCGAGTACCATATCCTTGTTTTGGCATACGTACGAATATACTACATAAACTGTCAACCCATTGTGGTGATCGCACATTTAATTCATCGTCTGGAAGAAATTTTTCTTCATTACCCAGTAAAGACATTAACTCGTTTTTTAGCTCGATTTGAGATCGATTTTTGTTCTTTAAAATTTGTTCGAATATATCTCTACCACCCAATACTTTTTTTAATGGGATTGAAAGGGTACTGTTTCCAAATCCGTAGACCGAATTATTTGGAAGAATTTTATTTTGTGACGGCGAATTACTTGTATGGATTAAAGTCGATTTCATTGAACTAAAATTTACAAACAATGTTAGTCTGAAGTAAAAATGACTGATTGAAATTATCTTACCTTATTTCAACGGAAATCATATTAAATCCATTATAAGTAACGCCACTATTTATCAGATTATTTGTGTAGTCGAAGTTGCTTAGATCGCTTTTAACGTAGTCCGATACGATTTCACCTCGACCTGTTGCTTTTTCCACTTTCGGTTCACCCGACAAATTTAATAGGGCACCAAATTTAATCACATTATTTATTCGGCTAATAGCCAGCCATGTGCCACCTTCACGTCCCGGTTCCATATCTCGTCCACCTACCACATTCTTATTTTCGTGCCATGGTGCAGCCGAAATTGCTGGCCTCCCATAATATTCATCACGATTCGATGCTAAAACTAATTTATAACCATTTGCCGAGGGATTCGGATTGATTAGTAAAAATATTATACACATTTTTAGTATCTATTCACTTGAAAGTTTTCGCCTTTTATATAATTTTTGTTTCACTTTAACAGAACATATCAATTTTATCTCTAATTTGTAAACACTTTAAGCCAATATTAAAAACTTCATTTATACATTTAAAAAAAATATTTATCACTTAAATAAACTGTTCTACATACAATAAATCATCAGAACAGAAAAAATGTGACTTTTGACAATCAACACATGTAACACGAAAAAAATAAATAATCGAATTGTCATTGTGATTTTGGCATGTGTAGATAACACTATTCGTTAGCAGGTGGCAGGAGTTCATTGATTTTTATCAGTTTTAGATGTGTGTATGTGTTTTTATATGTAGTAAATAGTTAACAGTGTAATCTCTAAAAACATCTTGCATAACCAGTTGAGTTTTATTTTTAATCATTTTTTTTTTCATATAGAATACAAAAAACTCCTTTCAAAATTAAATTTTTTGTTTAGCAAAAATCAATGCATTTGACCTTCAGTAAAATTAAATATATGAAAAACTGCATTCGATTAAATACACGTTACTTTTTCTTTATACATACACAGTTTCATATCTTATTTATTTTGTTTCCCTTTCGATTGATGTTTTTGTATATGTGTGCGAGTTGCAGTTTTATATACCCATATATGAAATATGTATATATAAAAAAAAAAGAGACGTCATTATATAATTTGCATCGAAATAAACATATACAACAACATCGTGTGTAAATAAGATACAAACACATGCTTGAAAAATATACCACGTGTTAAATTATACGGTGTACTATTTTTTTTTTCTTCGTTCGTTTTTTAAATAAAAACAAAGAGAATAGAATTAAAAATATTATGTATGTTGGATGGGCCCCGTCGATTGTATGCAAAAGAAAGAGAAAATAAGGCAGACAACCGAAATTGTGTTCGCGTTCGTTCGTTTGTTTATTATTATTATTTATATTTTATATCCCCACTTTGATATAAAAATTATATATATATATATATATATTTATATTTATATATATATATATATATATATATATATATATATATATATATATATATATATATATATATATATATATATAACAATAAAAACAGATTATATATATATTTAACACGTACGCCATGCTGTTATTCGGGAAATAAACGATTTGTCGATCGTCTATATACATGCTTATATACATAAAATTTTATCTCATAAATGAGATTGCGACGTTGTCGAACTAGATATATGTGTGTTAGTAGATTATAACGAGCTAGTGGTTTTTGATGACTTTTTTAATTCGATTTAATGGGTCGCAATAAATTTGATTTTTTCCCCTAAAAGGACGAGAGGTTTTAATTATTTTGATAAGGTGTTAGCTAGATAGTTGCATATATTCCATATATTTGAAACAGTAGTTGCGCAACGCAATAATTGCTGTTGCTAGAATGTATATATGTATGTATATGTTAGTTGGTGAATATGAAATTCAACTAGAAGCTCTGGATTATACATGAAAATTTCTCCAGTTTTTGTTGCGCAAATGTGAATGGGTGCGCTTGTGTTGCGAATAAAGGATTTCCTATGATAACTTTATGCCTAATTATGGTGGTTGATAGTGGCTTCGTTTGTTATGTTTAGAAAATAATTTGGACTTTGTCATTGAAACTGAGGCAAAATATTTATGAGGTTAAGTTAGTGACGTTCTATTTTTAATATCTGATGAACTGATTGGAAGATACGTAAATAAGGAATACAACTGTCATTTATTGATATGCACCCAGTATGGGTTTGTAAGACGTTTATATCCACCTTACAAAATGTCAGGGCAATAGAGGAGCACAATGATGTACAAAGTGCTTACCAATTGATGATAAAAACATCTAAAATCAAATCTGCCCAAGACGTAAAACACACATAAAATTAAGTTACGGGTGTTCAATGCTTGTGTGAACTGCTTGGAAACATGGAAACACACACATGGAAGATCACAGAGAAATTCGTCACGAATGAATAACCTCTGCACTAAATTTACCTAATCGATATTGAAAGGGAAATTAGAAACGAAAGTTAAAATATGACTAGAATGACGCTAGAGTAGAAAACTAAGTTCATTCAAAACGTGGGCAGTCTAACAGTGACATGAAAGAGCGAAATATATTACTAACACTTGGTAGCGGGAACTTAAGTATATCAGTAATGAGAGATTGGGTCAGTTTTATCGGTAGCCAATATTTGAATTACTGTTAGCACAAGACAATCACATTTATAATAAACATTCTGCCATCTCTTATCAGCATCTCCAGTCAACAACAATTTCTCTGTAATCTGCAATGTTTCTCTGAAAAAAAAATCTATTAATGGGGCAATTTCTCCAAGCCGTAGGCTATAATAAATTGTATTAGTTTTCGCCTGAAAATACAAAAAAATATAATATAATAATATAATAATATAATAATATAATAATATAATAATATAATAATATAATAATATAATAATATAATAATATAATAATATAATAATATAATAATATAATAATATAATAAATATAATAAATATAATAAATATAATAAATATAATAAATATAATAAATATAATAAATATAATAAATATAATAAATATAATAAATATAATAAATATAATAAATATAATAAATATAATAAATATAATAAATATAATAAATATAATAAATATAATAAATATAATAAATATAATAAATATAATAAATATAATAAATATAATAAATATAATAAATATAATAAATATAATAAATATAATAAATATAATAAATATAATAAATATAATAAATATAATAAATATAATAAATATAATAAATATAATAAATATAATAAATATAATAAATATAATAAATATAATAAATATAATAAATATAATAATTATAATAAATATTATATTATAAAATTAAAATATTATAATATTATAATATTATAATATTATAATATTATAATATTATAATATTATAATATTATAATATTATAATATTATAATATTATAATATTATAATATTATAATATTATAATATTATAATATTATAATATTATAATATTATAATATTATAATATAATATTATAATATTATAATATTATAATATTATAATATTATAATATTATATTATAATATTATAATATTATAATATTATAATATTTTAATAATATAATATAAAAATATATTATAATAATATACGTATAGCCGTGAGACATACGGTCTCGACTTGTTGGTCATCGTGTTTCTTGGAGAACTACGAGTTCTAAGTTATACTATTTCATGGCTGATATAGTGCCCTTAAGCACGTCTTTATTTTTTTTCGACCAATCCTTTTAGTAGTCTGCTAAGTAAGCTAAGGGGACTGGTGGTATTCAAAGGTAATCAGGCTCGGGTAAAAAAAGACTTTACGATATCTACGTTTTAATTGTTATGTTAAATTGAATTAATCAGCTGCATGAAAAAAGAATTGAGGGGGTCACAGTTAAATTGAATTCTTGAAACATTCTTACCGTAGAATTATATTCGTATCTTTTATTCAACCTTCTTGGAACTTTCTTTGTCTTCGAATTATTTGTTATCAACACTATCCATTTTATTTATATTTTATCATGCCTCCCCCTTATACATATTTTTATAGGTCGAATAATAGTGTTAAGATGATATGCATATACTATATAAGAAAATATAATAGTGTACACACAATATATATATATATATATATATATATATATATATATATATATATATATATATATATATATATATATATATATATACATATATATATATATATATATATATATATATATATATATATATATATATATATATATATTTATATATATATATATATATATACATATAAATACACATTTATATATATATATATATATATATATATATATATATATATATATATATATATATATATATATATATATAACATAACAGTATAAAACGATATTATGTATTTATTTAGCTCTCGCCACTCGTATGTTTAAAATTTAAATTTGGCAACAATGTGTCTCTTTATCCCATGTGACAATAAAAACAAAAAAAAATAAAAAATAAAGCATGACGTGACGCCTTTATTTTCATTCGAGTTTATCTCTTCTTGCGTACGCTAATTATCATCTTCCATTTCAATTGTATTGAATCATTCTTGTTGTTGGATTTCATATTGTGTATGTGTGTTTGATGTGCACAGTGTGTTTACTATTTTTTATTTTTATTTTATTTTGGCATTAGACGTGAAACGTTGGAATTCTATTTGATATACACAATAAGATTTATATTTTAATTTTTTTTTTTGTTTTTAATTTTTAAAAAACGTTTTTAAAATAAATAAAATAGTTAGTATTAAGTTAATATATTTTAGATGATATCTAAATAATAATATTATAAGTGTTAAATTAAGATAATTATTAAATATTGAAATAAATTTTTCAAAAAGTACACGTATATGTATATAAATATATTATATTTGTGTGGTTTTATCATTATATATATATTTAATTTATAATAAGAAACGAGTATAAGGTGAGATTAATTTTATGAAAAAAAAAAAAAAATTGTGTTATATAAATTTTTATTTTTTTTTTTTATGTTAAAGTATTGGTTAGAGAGAAATTTTCATTTTCGATACCGAGTTTTCTATAAATATCATTTTTTTGCAAAAAATTTAAATAACACAAATTTTTTGGTTTAAATAATCGATTTTAATAATATATTTATATATATACGTAAATATTAGTTAGTTTGCCATTTAAAATAAATTATCAAACTGAAAAAGTTAAATTTAAAAATTTCAAAAAAATGGCGGATCATTTTTTTTTCTAGTATTAAATGACGTCATTGTATTTTTATATTTTAATTAAATTCGATGCAAAATAGTATACATATATAGTTTATTCACTTCAAGATGATTAATTTATATACTAATAAAAAAGAGATGTGATGCTTTTATTTTATTTGGTTTAGTAAAGTGTACCTCCATATATATATATATATATACATATATACCTACATATTATATATTTCGACTTTGGTTTTCGATTAATTAAAAATACTAAAATTTTTGAAATACTAATAAAAAAAACATGGAGTTGTGGTTTAAATGAAATCATTTTTTTAGACAATCGATGTTGATGATGAATGAAAGAGAAAATTGTTTTTTTATAAATGTATGTTTATGTTATGTAGTATATAATATAGAATCTGAGAGAGAGGCGCGATATAATATATAAAAATAATAAATGTATATATTATTTATATAATTCTGTTAACCACAAAATTTTTTTATTTATTTTATCATCTTAAAAATATATATATATATATATATATATATATATGTATAGCAGAGGCTCAGGCTCACTATGAATATATGAGTGTAAAAAAAGAGTCAAATATATTTGTATGAAAATGACATTTCTCTAGTTCAGTCGCTGTGTTGTACATAGGTTGACAAAGAAAATTATCATTTTTCTTTTAATGATAAACAACACACAACATAAACAAGAAAAATATGTACAGCGAGCGACCAATATATACATATATGAATATATATAATTTTATATAAACGTTAATTAGTGTTTTGTATTATATTATATTATTATCATTTCATGTTGGAAAAACAAATATGTGTGTGGGTTCTTATTTATATATGTGTATTATTATTTTTTTAATGTAGAAAGAAGAAGTTCATGATAGAACAGGATTGATTATTTTAGAAATACAGGGCAACGAACCGAAATGTATATGATCTTGGTTATTAAATGTTTACTATTGATAACATTTGAAGAATACACCACCAACACGACTTTGACAGAATTTATAATTATATACTTAGTGACATACATTTGAGAACAACAAATTCGAACGAGTAGGATCGATTAATTCACTGGGTGAATCGATTAATTTATTGGAATTAGTCCCGATTTAGTTTATGCTTAGTCGATCTGTCATAGAGGTCCCGTTCTTTGGTCTCGTTTCTTTGGGAATATCTCCAAAGAACGCGACCTCTATTCTATAGAGGTCTCGTTCTTTGGAGATTGGTAAAGACAATATATGTGTTTCCTCGCTGACATATTCCATCTTTAAGTTTCTGTGGAGACTATCATTTCTCACGAAGCATTTACAGTACCCAAGTAAAGCTTTGTTCTAGAATGACTGTATTACTTTCACATTGGTTTTCTTAGTGCATCTCCAAAGCTGAATATCCTAGGTCAATATTGGTTTTTATATTTGCCTATATAGCAGCGATTTATTATGTAGTGAAAGCTCGGAATGCCTACCTGTAAGACAGTACATGTTTCTGTATTTGATGATAAGATTTTCATTTTTCTTTTTGACATGCTTTTTTTACTTAAGTCTATCGTCAAAAAGTGTCATACCTACATATTTAGCTGTATTTGCATATGGAACTTGCTGTGAGTTAATTTGGTAAATCTTTTGTTGGTGAAGTTAACATGAAATAATTTGGTTTCATTTAATTTGATTTAACATCTCTTTGTCCAGGTACTCAGTATGGGAGTGCTTCTTTGCTTATTGCTTCTTCAACATTGTTGCCAATTGCTAAGATGGCAGTATCATAAGCACATGTTGCTTTGTGCGTTTCATTTGTTTATGGAAAATATCATGTTTTTAGGATATACTCCTGCTGATATTTTTGTTAATGAAAAATGTCGGTCAGCTAAGTAGGATTTTAGAATATGATAGAATTGCTTAGGTAGATCTCGATGCTGTTTAAATTCTATACTTATCTGTGCCATTCTTTATCAAAGTGTTTACGTCCCAGCGCATCTTTAATTATGTATCTGTGATTCTGTGTACATCTTTTTTAGTCGGATTTTTTTTCTCTGAAACCTAATTGGTGGGAAGGATTAAGTTCCAGTAGTAATTTTGCAATATTTGGTAGCAAAAAAATCGGCCTATATGATTTTTTGTTGTTTGGTTATTTGTTTAGTTTTAGTATCATTTTAACTTCTGCCAATTTCCATTGGTGTAGAACATAGTTTATGCATTTTGTCTTGGGAGTGGTGGAAATGTGTCTCCACGATATAATAAAATCAACATTTTCATTTGCCGTGCTAGCTCAAATTCCATCATCACATTTCATTTGGGCAACGTCTCTTTCTTAACTATAATTGCACTAAGAATTATGATACAGGAGAGTAATCTGACGATAATCTTTCACTGTTTTCTTCACTGTTACGTAAAAATCAAGATCTGGTATTTCACTTGGATCCATTGGCCAGTATGCTTGATTCTCGATAAATAGCCCCATTCCTGTTGTTAGTCCCGAACTATGTCTATCTATAATTTGTTTGAAACGTTTTATTTTTTATTTGTTTTTTAGTTACTTCACATGCTCAATAATTTGAAGGATGCCGCCCTTTACAGTTAATGAATTATGATCCAATCTGGTACTCTTACTAGCTTTCTCTATCAGTATAAAACCTTTCAAGTATGACTACCTTTTTGCTAGTCGAGGAGGTCTTTAGTTGAAAATGAAAAAAAGGTTTACCTTGTAAACAACTAAAGACGTTAGTTAAAAATGTCCGGTTCATCAGCATTATACTGATTTTCGGTAGAGTAATCTATACTCTGAAACCATCTTTTGCAATTTCGGAATAATATATATTGTGCCGACTTTTAAACAAAAATCTACTTCTTCGAAGACATCCAACTTTTTTCTTATGGTTCTGGCTAAATTCTTATGCCAGAAATTTCTCATGGCTCTTGCTTTTTTGTAAGCTTTTTGTGGTCAGTTATCATGACATAATTAATTGCCGTGTTCCAGGTGATTTTGAAATATAAAGTTGTTTGTGTTCAGTTCTACTGATTGATCAGATGTGTTAGATAACGAGGGTTGCCGTTTAAATTTCGGGATTAGACTACAAAAACATGAAGATACACTTTTGCCATCGTTTAAACTAGTTTTACCTCTAAAACGTGCATTTTGAACGCATCAACTGTTTCTTCAGACGTCGAAAAACGTTAACCTTGCAATTTGTTTTTGTCGTGCGAAAATAAAAAAAGTTATTGGATGCCAAATCAGAGCCATGGGAATGATCCAACGTGGGCGGTTGATTTTATTTCGCCGAAGGCTTCTGATCAAATTAATGATTGTGTCATTTAAAATTGACCGCGAACAACTTTTGTTTGATTCGACTCACATTGCAATAATCCCGAAACCAAACAGCAGGTAAACATAGTTTATGCAGTTTTTCACATCAGCGGTCCAACCATTTAATCGCCTCCTTCGACACGCTGAGGTGGAATTCTAAAGCTGAACAAGTTTGATTTATCTATAAGTACTTTACGAAACGTGAAAGTACCCCCGGCTACAGGGACCAACTGAGTAAATAATTCTCCACTTTTTAAGTATGATCTTAATTGATGTACATTACAAATCACACAAAACTTAAATTTATATAAATAATAGATCCAAAAAATCCATTGACTCCAAAATCAAATGAGATAACCGTTAAACTGTCAAAATACGAAAAAAAACTAATTGATATATATATATATATATATATATATATATATATATATATATATATATATATATATATATATATATAAGAATTTTCTAAAACATTCAAAGGTTATATCTGACTAAAACCAGGCGGACTTATGTTAAAATATAGTTCGTACTCCCGAAACGAACTAGCGATCGATAGAATGTTGCGAAAGAATGCTGTACTTTGCGATTAAGAAAACGCACCTTACGTTTCAACTGTGATGGTGTCATAAACGAATATAAGAAACCATCTTGTTAGCTATAGCATTGTCTGGCGCCCAGGCAATATAGGTATGTCTAAAATTAAACTAAAAAACCAGCAGTAATTGTCATTTCGCCGCATTTGGACCCTTATCGCCAAATTAAAAAAATTAAATCGGGCGCGACTATCGTATTTAATAATATGGATCACCGTAAGACAGATTATCCTAAATTTCTTTAAATCATTAAACTAACTTGTAAATATTTTGTTTTTGTTACAATTTTGACCTGATAATGTCAAAGTTGTTAACCTTCACTGTAGTTGGCTAGTCTACATACAATGACGTATATAAATATTTGCCAATAAATACCTACATGCCGCTTAATTTTTTAAGTAATTTATAACAGAGGCAGAAACGCTCAATGGAGTACCGAATGAATTTGTAAAATGTTCGAGTTCGATTTCGATAAAGTTGGCCAAATGATGAAAAACCGGAACGAATATTGTAAATATTTTTGGTTCGATGCCCTGTTTAAAAAGTTATTTATGTACATCGTGTGATATATGTATGTTATTTTGGGTGTATAGGTTTTTTTTTTAAACTACCGTGTGTGAGCTGTTTTATAAGGCTCTTTATTAGTACATTTATAGAAACTTTGTGTATATGTGTATTTTCTTATCAATAAAGTAAATCTATTTAATAAGTTTTGTGCTATTTAAACCGATAACTATAATATATATATACATGTATGAATATGAAATAAACTTGGACGGTTGTCGACCCTAATATAATATCATATAGAGACGCTATACATTTATATTAAACACGAAACCAAATACGTGTACAACTACTTTTTTTTTATTTACGTATTTATTTATTTTCCTTTTATAAAACACTAAATAGTAATTGTAATCAAAGACAAAAAAAAAACACGATATAATTGAACAAGTTCGCATTATTATTTCATTCTCTTTGTGTGTTTATTATTATATATATCTCTTTAATATTATATACTTATGATTGTATATAAGAAAAAAACCAACACATTTTCATCATATACACAATATTATCACACATTTAGTATATTGAAATAAATAAAAATGTAAATAAACCAAAACAAAATGTACATGCATAAAAAAAAAATGTGTGCTTTGCCACTTTATATATACAATCAAACGGCAAAAAGAAAATTGAGAGTGAGAGCCTAGCCAGCACGCCCTGCCCTGACTTTTAAATTATGTTATACTATTTTTGGTTCATTGTGTGTGTTGGTTTCGATTTGAGCACGAGAAAATAAAAAAAAAAAGAAACGAAAAACTTTCAACCATTTATTATTATTTTTCATTGGTATATAAGTGAGCATGTGATTAAAATATATACGAACATGATTGGATAAAATGAACATGCTCAGTTATATTGAATGTGGACACGTGAGCTTTGTAATATTCTGTTATTCTTAATTTGCTTTTATTTTATATTTTCATATCAGTTGAGCTCTGGTGAGTTTGAAGTGTGTTTGTGAAGAAGAGTAACAAAAAATAAAAATAAATTATAAGAACAAATAATTATTTTATAAAATTATAATTAATTTATTATTAAAGTAGTTTATTGTGTATTTATATTATATTAATAATTAGTGAATAATATGAACTAAAATTTTAGTGGTGTTTAATTTTGTGGAAAAATCAAACAAGGCAAAAAAAAACTAAAAAAATTACAACAAAACGTCAGAACTTTCTTTATTACAAAAAAGCACATACATACATATAAATTGAAAAGTTGTAAGTACGATTGCGCAAGTTAAAAAGAGAGCTGTATATACGTTCGAATGTGATGGAATGATATCTTGCTGTAAGCATGGTATAGTGCGTAATTCCTTTTGAGAATACGTTTTATTATGAGTAATTTTTGTGTGATGCTATTTCGTGTATGTAGTGTGTGATTTAAAAAGTATAGTTTTTATTTATTTATGTATATTATGTACATATTTATGTATATATATATATATATATATATATATATATATATATATATATATATATATATATATATACATATATATATATACATATATATATATATATATATATATATATATATATATATATATATATATATATATATATATATATATATATATATATATATATATTGAAATGATTACTAATTGCAGAGCGTTATTATATTATGTATATTGAAAAGTTGTTTATAATTGATATATTATTGTTGTGTGTATACGGGAAAATACACAGCCGGGACGCGCCCGCGTAATGAGGTTCAGTTCATACATTCCCTGGACAACAACATGCACCAAACTTACATAAAGAAAATGTAATACAACTATAATTATCTTTTTAATTTTGATTTAATTTGTGTATGTATTTTAAATAAGTCTTCACATTTATATACATAAAACAAATATATATACACGTATAAAAAATTTGTCATATTTCTCAGTGCTAAAAATGATACGTCGAACGTTTTTTTTCTCGTGGTATTGTTGTTTTTCTTTGTTGTATGTTATTTAGGCGTTATTATTACATAATATATTGTATACTATATAGTATATAGTATGTATATATTGTTTCTTAATAATACATAAACAACATGAAAAACTATAAAATGAAAGGAAACTGTATTTTACAATTATGTGTTTACGTTGTTTGTGTATTCATTTGTTTGAAGTTGTAATAAAAATTTACGATTCGTGAATTTTGTAGATTTCGAAAAAATTACCAAATTTTTTACCAAAGACAAAAGAAAGTATACACACGCATATATTAATTATTATGATTGCGTAGAGAAAATAACGGTTTTGTGTTGTGTTTACACAAATTACAGCTTGTTGAAAAATATCAGCATTAAAAAAAACGCGTTAGTTTTTATGTCTTTTGTTGAAACTAAATACAATTATTAGAATAAATTACTATGTATATGTACTTTTATATACTTTGGGTTTGGAAAAGTAGGGGAAATGCATTGATTTCTTTATTTTTGTGTTTTGTGTATGGATTAAATATTTTTCGGAAGTTAACGGTTTTACAATCGATTTTTATATAATTGACACTAAGGAAAAATGCACTAATAACGGTTTGATTGGTAATCTTCAAAAAAATATAAAATCTAGAAAACAAAGTAATTTTAGGGGTAGCGAACTTTTGTAAAAATTATTTCGAATGATGATATCATCATTACGCTTTGTTCTCGTTATAAACATTTGTTTTAAAATATATTGAGCGTTACTAAACAATTTGTTGAAAAACTTGAAAATGCTAAAATTCAACCCCAGTTCAATTCCCTGGAAAATTGTTTATATACCGAATGAAACGACAAAAATAAAATCGAAAATGAACGAACGCATGGACATGCCATGTGTGTTAGATTATTCGTTGATTAGTATATGTAAAATACAAATAGAAAAAAAAATGAAAACAAGTATAATGTGACGCATTCAAGCTAGACATGTATTAAAATATTTGCGCAACGAGAAAATCAAATTTTCACCAACAAAACAAAGAAACTTTTTTATTTTATTATTATATTGTTGTTTCATTATTATACTATCTCTTGTTATATATTTAAACGAAAGAGATAAATATATAAATTCATTGTGTAACAAATTAGAAAATCGAATTTGATGACGATATTATTATTTCTATCTCGTTCTTCGTTATTTAAAAAAAAAAAAAATCTATTTTGTGTATGTTTTGTTTTTATAAACAATCCGATTCATAACGATCCCGGGAAAACGTGTTTACGAGAACAAAAAAATATATGCAATCGTTACTATTCGGATAATTTCGATGACCTTGTCATTCAATTTTTCTTTTATGTGTTTATTTATATGTATAAATAAAAATCTGTATATACATATATATATATATGATGACTCAAGTATGTTATATGAGAATGAATATACATAGTTGTATGTTTAGATTAATATTGTAACGAACAATGTATTATTGAAATTCGCTGGAAGCAAAATATTTAATCGAGCCATTTGTTATTTTGTATGCATTTTCCGAGTGTTGCATCGTTAGTTGGCTAATAAAGGGTTAAAAAAATGAGTGTGAGATTTTATGAATTAAAATTTGAGCGAAGTGTGAAAATTTTTATTTGTGTATAGGTGTGTGTGTGTATATGTGTGTAAGGAAAAAGGATACAAATAAAAAAAAAATTGCGTGTTTCGTCGTACGCAAAATCAGTTCATTGAATAAAGTGTATAAAACGGTTCATTTGTTTTGTAATTATAAAATTTGTATCGAACAATATATAAATATTATCCTGTTGTGGAATCCCTTAGAACTATAAATAGAAATTGTACAGTTGCAAGAGGAGATAAAGTTTATGTATATATAATATATTTATTTTGATATCAATCGATAAAAATGTAAAAAATTTGTAAAAAAAAAAAAAACCTATAAATTAATTTCTTATTTTCTTATTTCGGTTACAGCAGAAATAAAATTAGAATAAAAACTGAGTAACTAACAACAAAATCATACTTAAACCCAAATAGTATATAAATAAAATATAATGTCTGCTGCACTGGAAACTTTGCTCGAGGCGGCTCGATACATTGAGCTATTGGAGAGGCAACACACCGATCGTGTGCATACAATCCATTTACATGAGACAACCGTAAATACAGAAAATTTAAATCATTCGTCGATAATTTCATCACATAATTTACCATATCAGCCACCTAATAATTCTTCGATTAATAATAATAACAATAATAATAATATCAGTAATAACTTTAGTGTAAATAATAATAATAATAATAATACGATAAGATATAATAATGTAGCAAATAATCAGCTATTTATATCATCACCACAAGTATCACCAATTACACCAACCAATTTAAATAATATTCTTCAGAATAGCCACCAAGTAATTCATCAGCAACAGCAGCGGAATGAATTTAATAACATTGTTAGTGCAACAAATACAATTCGGATTGAGGCGAGACATGTAAATAATTCTGGTAAGTAAAATTTTCTTCCCGATTTTTTACTTTTTTGTTTGTACATATAATTACATATGAAAATTCTATATAAAAATTTTCAATGTAACACATAATATATATCTCGCTCTTATTTTTTTGTGTGAGTCGAATTTCCCGAAAAATATGAGTTATACCACGTGTTGTCATGCGCAATGAGAAATTTTATTGATTGATGATGACATAGTGAAAATGTATGTACATATACATGGATTTTAATTTTCCAGATTACTTTGTGTGATTTACTTCATAAATGTACATATAATTATTTTTATAACCCTGTGTATTGTATCACATCACACCATAGATAAATGAAATCGGACCAATCGACCAGTATTTCGATGGGTTTTATGTTGAAATAGGAAAATTAGAATTGTTCCAATCATTAAATAGTAGTACATATTATAATTTTTAATGCTCAAGGCTATTCCAAGGTTATATTTACATGAATTATAATTAAAGCGTCATGATAACTTCCATTTGTTGGATGATGAGTTATCTGCTAGTCATACACCATATTATGTTGATCTGACGGAAACTTAAAACTTGCATCCCCAGTCCAATGATATTCTTGTTATATCACTTGGTGGTTTCCTTTGGTGGTTTTGCTTGTGAGTTTATTTATGTCTTCCTCGTGTACATCTTTAATTTGTTGTTGATTGATGTGCATTGGCGTGTTTTTATTCGCGTTGAGTCTCATCGGCTTGGTTTTTCTGATGTTTATCTATGATTCCAACTTCGTTAGCTAGATCTGATAGCTCTTTTACTTTGTGCTTCATGTTTGTGTGTGAGCTGAGCAGGCATATATCATCTGCGTAATCCAGATCATTTAATTTACCTGTTAATACCCAGTGAATCCACTATCCAATACGATCAGAAACAGTAATTGCGAGAATACGCATCCTTGCCTTTTTCCTCGAGTGTTGTAGTATATTTCACGTTGTTTGTCTTTGTATTGAACTCGGTTTCCAGCATCCCGATACTACTTCGGCGATTATGTTGTCAGTTTCAGCAGATATATAAATTGATGACCAAAGATTTTTGTCGAAATATTTTTCCATCTTATCTGTTGGAAAACCATCTTACCTGTTCTTACTTTTGTTAAGATTTGACTAGAAGCATTCCTTATAGATGATATGTTGGTAGTTTTACCAGTGACTTTTCTTACACACTAGCCTAATGCTCGCATACTCTGATTGGCAGATGCCTCTACATCAGTTTCGAGGATGCCCTCTTGATATTTTCTTTGACCATTCCAAGCCATCTTCTTGACGTGCTGTAAATTTGAAATTTTGCTATAACCAATTGATCATCGCTTTAAATGTCTGCGTCCCTCATTGTTCTGACATCTTATTTGTGAGGATGTGAGGAATTTGATGTTGACCATTATTTTGGTCTATTTGATTTTAAGTTCCGTCACCTGGTGTATATTTTTCGACGAAAACTGACTCCTAAATACAGCTGAATTGTGATACAGAAGTCGATAAGTATTATTTCTAACATGAATTTATAATGAGCCTTTTTATGATGTGGCTCGAAGAAATAGTGCAACGTGGAGGGAATAAAATGTGCGGTTCCCTCTGCTGGGCTTACAGTAAGCTATCCTGTGAGTCCAGTTCTCAAGAACTTTTTTGAGGATTTAGGCGCGTATCTCGCAAATAATTGCATGTTATGTTTTAAAGCTGGAACTGTCTGAATTATCGGCATAACATCTACCCTTAACGAAACCCTATAGTGAAATTGCAGCTCAGCTCAGACCAATTGACATTTTCAAAACAGCTGATTATTCGGTTGCCAAATTTAATGCGCAAAAGACCGATTGTCTGTTGGCTTGTTTGGCATGTGTGGTATCTTGTTGCAATCAAAGGTCGTCCACATTCATAGTTTTGACTTGAGGCCATAAAAAGCTGATAAGCTGGTTAGTAATGGTCGACATTTATGGTAACTGCGTTCCCTGCAACGTTTTCCAATAAAAATGTGATTGTGCCACCACTCCAAAATTCACATTAAACTGGTACTTTTGGTGAATGCATTGGCTTCTCTACAACTACGTGTGGCTGTACCGAACCCAAATCATGGAAATGAGCTTCGTCTAAAAAGATAATTTTTCGACCAAAATCGACGTCATTATCACGCTGGTCTATGGCCCACGAAGAGATCTAATATCAAAGCTGATGGTAATTTGCTTTCGACGTCTGAGTCAATTGGACCTTGTAGGCTAATATTCCGAGGTCTTTGTGCAGTATTCTCCTCATGCTAGTGCGACTAATTGCCAGTTGCTGCAATCGGCCTCGAGTTGAGGTCGACGAATTCTGCCCTACACTATTGGGCCACAGCCGCAATATTCTCGGGCGTATGCACTACCCAAACTCAATGGCCACTTCTGTTATCCAATGGCCACTGTGTTAGTTTTTATTTGAAAATTTTATTAAGAGGACGATGACGAAGATGATGCTACGGCAATATTAAAAAGAAATGTGTCACGAAACACATCAAATCCTCTTGAATTATGTGAGAAATCGTTTCTAACCATCGCAAGATTTTGTTGGTGAGCCTTCACAGTTTAGTTTCTCTTTCAATCTTTTAGGTTGGTCTTGAATCTTATTTTAGGGAACTAGTTTTTTTTTATTATAAAACGGAAGGTTTCTTTAATAAATGCAGATTTATTTGTCCCACTTGTTTAAGAACAGCTGCAATCAGTTAAAATGAACAGATTTCGTATCTTTTTTTTTGTTGTAAATTTAATTTAATTTTAAATTAAAATTGTGTCTCCTTCGAATCCTCTACCATTTCCATGATAGCCATCCCCAAACGTTTTTCATTATGTTTTAGTCGGGTGGATAAGGTGGTCAACGCTTCTGAATGCACTCTTTGATTATCCTAACAGTATGAATCAGGGCATTGTCAGGCTGGAAAATCTGTCGCTGTCCGGTTTTATAGGAATTTGCTGTCATTTTCATTGTCTGAAAATTAAATTAATTATTTCAAAAGAAAACACGACTCCCCATACCATTACACCACCCCTGTACCTTGGCTTTGGTAAAAAAATTTCGTTTTTTCTTCGGTCATGAAAATAATAGTAGGAAAAGACAAACTTATGCCACTCTCAGTCCTATGACTGAAAATTCTACTTGGCCGATTGTCAAGCTTTGGGATAAAAACCACATTGACTTGGCTCCAAGCCTGTGGTATGTGATACAAATTGAAGCTACTTCTAAATAAGGCTACCAGAGCAGGGGTAATCAAGTCCAATCAAATTTAAAGGAGGAGATATCATCTCCGCCTGGAGACTTGAACGGCTGAAAGGAGTGAGTTACTTTGACTTTTTCCGTTTTGTCTTTTCGAAAAAAACTTTTAACCCGACCCACATTTACACCCAAATTTATGTCACAAACAGTACAGTCCGCAAAGTGCACCTGAAGCAGGCTTTCGAGTGACTCTTTGCGACCTGATGTATAATTTCCCTCGGATTTAAGAAGAAGCCCAATCTTGTTTGACCTTTTCCTAGAACTTTAAGGAGTCGAGCAGCTGTAGCTACATGCTCGATAGCTTTGTCTCCACGTAAGTCGTCAACACCTCTTGCCGAATCGTGTTAATGAAAGTGGGGTTGGACACTTTATTTAAAATGTCTATGTGACTTCAAAAGGGACTCACCTCTGACATTTGTGTTGCCTCTGTCTAGGACTCATCTCTGACTGTCGGTACTTCCAGGATTACTGCAACCAAACCCTTAGTGATGAACTCTGGAATTGGAAGAACGTTAATATTAGATGAAGCAAATATTGCTGTTCGGGGAACTTTTTTCCCTGCGATCGTAAATCAACTTACATGACTTAAGGCGGCGGAGGTCCCTGATTTTTCCTTTTGTGCGATGCTGGTTTGCTTGTAGTACCCTAATAGTACCAGCCATACTTGTTTATCAGGATGAAGAGCTCCTGGCTGCTGCTTGCCACCCGACTACTTTGCTGGATTTAGCGTGTTGCTGCCACGTTTCCCAGTATCACTTCCAGCGCCCCTGGTCCTAATTCCCGAGATGGGTGTCGTTGACTTGGAGTGTCTTCCATGGACAGCCCTTTGTGTAGTCAATCTAGATGATTTCTCAGAAAAGGAGTTTTATTGATTACCATACAAGAAACAATTCGTACATGCCTTAATTTGCAAACCCGGCATACGTATGTTCTTTGTTTGGATATTGCTGCAACAAATGATTTATTGCCCTTTGACTTTGATAACGGTTTATCAAAATTTTTGATTTGTATTTTTAGATGATCTTATATCCAAGAGGGGGCTTTGGTATTAAAAAAAACAAGCAGCTTGTCCTAAGCTCTTCTGGAGGAGACATCCAGTCTCAATCTGTTATTCATAAATACTTCAATATTTCAAAAATCATTTTTAGTTCTCCTGAAAAATGATAAATTTGACATAAGATGGTATGAATCAAAACATTAAGATGATACGCTCAAACTAAGTTAGGCGTCTAACGGTGGAAATCCCTACTTTATCTTCTAAAATTACTGGGTTTATTTATTAATATAATTTACTTAACCACTGTGCATTTTAGCATCGTCTTACGGATTTGCTAGGCGATATGTCAACATTTCCATAATGAAACATTTCCGTTAAATTGCATAAGGTTTCATTATGGAATCTTAAAGACTCACTGGTCAAGGCTTACGTTTTTTAAATAAACAATTCTATATGCTACTGTTTTAAGTAGTTTGCTTATTGGTTAATATCATTGAAATCAAACAAATTACCATTTTTATTAGTTAATATTTTTTGTTTGTTAGTTTCGTATACTATATATAAATCTTATGTATATATGTATTGTTTTCAGCAATGCTTTTCGATTCACTTTCACTAATTTAATTTAATTTTATATTTGTGTATATATATATACCTATATTATATTCATAACATACTACAAAAAAAAAATCATAACGATACTGGTTGTATTTGGTTGAGTGGTTTAAATGACTCACATGGATATGAAATTAAGAACTGCGGTGCTTACTGAACGTGTCAAATTTTGAATATGGCCTTGTCGTTAGACAATCTAATTGCATTTGTTTGGTATACAAACTGTTATGTAGTTTCTAAAAATTAGTAAAAGGTTGTATGGTCAATTTAAAAAATCTCCAAAAAAATCTTATCTTTTTGTCTCTCAAAATAGTATTATGTCGAATTCATTTGTTATTTCCGGATCAATGCAGAATCATGGTTAGCCAAAATCGTATATGATCAGGCAGAATCGAATATGATTACCATCGATGTTTTTTATGAGATCTGGCAAATCGTTTTTTTGTTGATTGTTATTTACCTTCGAATATAAGCTGTTAAATGTTTTACATTGAACATAGCAAGAGAATCAAAACTATTAACCAAAATTTTGTAAGTAGTTAGATTTAAGCGGGACTTAAATCGCGTAAGTAGTTAGATTTAAGCGGGGTGGAAACAGCTCAACAAAAGGATCTTTTAAACGCTGCTTTCAAAATCATACAAATTAACTGGATCATTTACGCTGTAGTTTGTTCTGTGAAATGTATAGCGATATTACCGTTGATAACTCCTTGAATTTAAATGACTTTCGTTTTACAAAACCCAGCATAGATGCCGCTTTAGCAATAATCTTACAAATATGGCTATTAAATGATAAATTATCTTCAAATGTTACACCAAGATCATGTACCTGATAGAGTCCATCATCTGCATAAAATTCAAACTTACAATATTTCAATGATTTGGAAATATCATCAATAAATAATATAAATAAAAGTAGTCTCAAATGAGAACCCTGGGGCACACCAGACAAAACTTCAATACGATTCGACCTACAACTTTTTAGGCTCACATACTGAGATCTATTAGTTAAATAGGGAGTTAACCATGATAAAAGGTCATGGTTAAAACTAACTTTTTAGTCGTGGCTCTGCCAGTATAAAAACCATGTTGATTGAGTCATATAAGTTCTTTACATTTAAAAAATAAATATTTTGTCGCGGATGGATGAAAGAATTGATATACCTCTATAGTTCGAAATGGGAACCGCTCAGAACTGAACATTTTAAAACTGGATATTTCAAAATAGGATTTGACAAAACGAGTTAAGGTACAAAACGGGCTATTTCAAAACAGGATATTTCGACAAATTCGATGAAATTCGATATGTAGGATGAAAATGGAATTATAAAATGATTTATTGAGAAAGTTCTGGAATAAGTAAGGTAAGGTTCCATACTTGAATATTTCTAAGGAGAGAAATACAATTTTCGATTGCGTAGAAAATGCAACCCAAATGTACTTTCTTCAGGCTATGAATTGTTTAAAGTTGCCGGAGCCCAATTTAAAAAAATGCAAAGAGTAAAATTTCGCCAATATGTTCATGATGTGAACCGCGATAAAAGTAATCCCAAAACCAAAAACTTTTGGGATTACTTTTTATCGCAAAGGCCGCGATAAAAAGTAATCCCAAAAGTTTTTGGTCCTTCATCAATAAAAAAGGGATACTTTTGGTTATCACCGCAGCTTGAATCTGGATAACACTGAGTCTGAGTGCGTAAACGATATTTGCGAAATGTTCTCATCTAATTTTATAACCTCATCGCCATCATTCAATTTAAATCAATCCTTTAATTCTAGTCTAGGTGTTGGCAATTTGGGATCGGTTATTTTCAAAACCAATGCTATACACAACTATATGTTAAAATTAAAACCAAATCATGGTCCTGGTTCTGATCTTGTCCCTGCAACTATTTTACGCAGATGTGCACAGTCTCTGGCTTTGCCGTTAGGTCTGCTGTTTAACAGATCGCTAGAAATTGGTTATTGTCCCGATCATTGGAAGTCGTCACATATTATTCTAGTTTTCAAAGATGGGGATAGATCTTTAGTGGCTAATTATAAAACGATTTCCATTCTGTCGACTATTCCTTTGAATGCATGGTTCGTGATATTATGTTCATTGAATTTCGCGGTTAACTTAACGTCCTACTTTACGCCATTACTAGGCCAAATCGAGGACGCACGAATACAGGTTCGATTTTAAATCCACCTGCACATTGCATTGCTCCATTCAGCCTGTACTGACATGGACAATGGTTCGGCCCATGGATTCTGCACTCCGACAGGGGGTCATAGTTGTGTTCTTCGCCATCACCGATCGTAATCAGGTGATGAAAAATCCCTTTTGCAACCCTCCCGCCATTGGGATTCGAACTCGGTACCTCCCGTCCCAAACACAGTTATAATAACTAATGCAGTTATTTAATTTCTATTTACAAATTTTTGGTCAAAGCAAGTAGCTTACCCATTGCTTTAAGATCGGTGGCTTAAAATTTTACTACCTTCTGCTACAAGAATAAATGTCACAAGAAGACATTACAGACAGCTTGCACAGATGAATCTTGCATCTCAATAGGGCGTCTACTAAACTGGACCGTCTCACTATTAGAGGCTTATTGCCTTTAACTCATTCTATGTTTTATCTAGTTGTTTCACTTTAGTTAGTATGGTCTTCCAACTTTACTTAAGGGTTCGATTCTAATGACATCCTGGGAATATTTCTTGATGGCTTTCGAAGTGAGTGTCAAATCCATCTCCATTTCTTTATATCGATTTGCTTTGTTTGCAGAAGGAGCTCCTCGTTCGTAATTTTGTGGCCAGAAGCATCTTATTAATCGCCTAATGCATTTATTTTTCAAATACCTGGAGTCTTCGTGTGATTTTCTGCGTGTTTTTTCACAACCATACAGTAGCTTTGTATTCCTTGACATTACTATCTATCTGATTAGTATTTCTGGCTGCCACCTGTTTTTACCGCTGTACAATTAAGTTTTACTAATTTCTTGGCTCTTCATTGAGTTTAAGCCAACTTCTTGTGCCAATTTTGTTAACATCTCAACTTTCTCGTGCATATCGGTGTATTTGCGTGTTTAGCAGGTATATATCATCTGTCTAATCAAGATCATTTAGCCGACTAATGAGGTCCGATTGTATTCCATTTTGGCGAACAACAGTGGGGATAGTACATATACCTGCCCAACTGCTCGTGTGATGTAGTTTTTTTCCTTTGCGTGCCTTTATCTGAGTTCTACTTTTTCCTAAGGAGTGACGATTTCGTAAAGTGCCTTCCAAATTGCGGTACTATTAATCGAGTCGAATGCTCTCTTAAAGTCTACGAAGAGTATGTACAGCGGTGAGTTCCATTCGTTAGATTGTTCAATTATGATCCGAATTGTATTGATGTGATTCGTGCAGCTCTTTCCAGGTTACAAGTGGGATACGCTCCAGATTACGCTCTGAGAGATTGCTTTCAAATTCTTGTATTCTCTTAAGTGACCTTTCTTCGGGATTGTTATTGTTATTCCTTCGTTTCATCTCTCGGGTATTTTTCCTGTACTCCAAACATATATATTACCATTTAGTAGATCAGATGGGATGTTGTCCAATCCAGCAACGTTGTTGTTCTTTAACTTCCTTATAGCACTTGTAGCTTGGGAGTTGATTATTTCGTTACAGTTTTCAGTTATCCAATGCGGCTATCTTCGAAGAATTCTTTCCGATGACCGTTCTAATTGCCTTCTAATTTCTGCCGTGTTTTGATGATACAATTGTTGCTTAAGTTGACGGGGTTCCTTAATTTTCTTCCAGGTATCATCTCTTATGCTCTTATTTCCTGTTATTTTGGCATCCGAGTCCAATAGCAGCTGTCTAGGCGTAAGCTTCTTCTATTTGTCATCATTTTTCCGCAACTGTGCAGTTCTCAGCCTTTCAGTTCTCCAACTTTATGCTAAATTTCTTCTTAATGTTCTTAGATTATTTTACAGCGGCGGATTTTACTTTGAATGTTGCTATTACTAGTTGGTAATCGCTGTACATGCCTGCTCCTCTCATTTCTCTGATATTTGGAATGATAGAAATTTCTTGTTTACGAGCCCAAGATGTGTCAAATGTATCGGAAAACATCATAAAAGAGATTGAGTACTACCAAAAAATGGGCAGGCCAAATGAGTTCACTGTGGGGAAAATCATCCCGCTAACTATAGAGGATGCCGTGTTGCTATTGAATTGCAAAGCATGAAGTTTAAAAGAATGAATGAAAAAAAAAATCAAATTTAAGTAGAAAACCAACCATTCGAAAAAACAAGTCCGAAGTAATACGACGAAATCGGAAATTCCTCGGGAGAAAATGAGCAATTTCACTTACGCTCAAGGTATTAAGGAGTAAAGTAAATCAAAGAGAAACTACCCAAAGTGAGGTTATTAATCAAACTCTGAAATTGACATTAAGTTATCTTAATACGTTTGATGAGTGATTACACACACTTGAGTATAGAGCTAAGGGAGTTATCCCTAAACAGAAAAATAGCCAATGATCTTAGAGTTATATACGGTCTTGGAAACAGAAAAAATCGACCTATGTCTTATCACGGAAGCTCACTTTACTAGACAATCAAATATTAAATTTAAAAAAGTATATAAAACCAATCACCCAGAAAACAATGCTAAAGGAGGTATTATAATTAGAAATAATATCCACCATTACGAAGAGCTGAAATATGAAACAGTTGAAATACAAGCAATTGCTGTTAACGTCAAAATGAAAAATAATTATGTTAGTGTTGTTAGTGTTTACTGCCCTCCGAAACACGCGCTAAAAGAAAAAGATTATCTCGAATCCTTCAGTAAACTAGGAAAAATATACAAATTTGGAGGAGATTTTAATGCAAAAAATGTCCATTGGGGTTCTAGACTAACAACGACTAAAGGTAAAGAACTGCTTAAAGTTGTCAGAAAATGCGGTAGTGAAACCTTGGTAGCAAACAAGAGCTCCTCAATATAAAACTAAGTAAAACAATTTAACTCAACAGTTAAGAAGGAAAATCCAAAAAATTAAAGATGAGTCAATCAGTAACTGTCTAAAAAAACTAACTAAATGATAGCAGGGCTGATTATTCACTTTGGAAAGTAACCAAAAAAATTAAAAGACCAACAATGCAGAACCCTCAAATAAGAATAGAAGGGAGGAAATCGGCTCGAAATAACGAAGATAAAGTTCAATGTTTTGCGGAGCACCTCGAAAAAATATTCCAACCACATGATGATCAAACTTTAGAATCTCAAATAATAACGGTGGAATCTGAAAAAGTAAAGAAATTCTATTGACATCACCGAAAGAAGTCATGCATGAGATAAAATTCAATATGAATTCGAAAAACGCTCCTGGTTATGATCTCATTACTACAGTAATTTTAAAAGAACTACGAAGAAACCACATTTGTGCCCAGTTTGTGGAAAATTGCAGAATTAATAATGATACCAAAAACTGGAAAATCACCATACGAAACTTCATCTTATAGACTAATTTCGTTGTTGCCAGTTTTGTCTAAACTCTTTGAGAAACTACTGATTAAAAGGTTAAATACGATAATCGAAAGAAATAACTTAACCCCAAATCATCAGTTCGGATTTCGTCATCAACACTCAACAATACAACAAGTACACAGAGTAATCAATGTAATTGAGAAAGCACTTGAAGAGAAAAAAGTCTGCTCCACGATATTTTTAGACGTGGCGCATGCTTTTGACAAGGTTTGGCATGAAGGACTTAATCATAAATTAAGAAACGTCTTACCAATGCAATTCGCTAAAATACTGGGATCATACTTGAAACTGTCCGCTTGAGCTGCGGACACAGCTAAGTTTCTAGGCATGACCCTGGATGCTAAACTTAGATGGAAGGTCCACGTCAAAAAGAAAAATGAAGAACTAAAACTAAAATATAGAAAAATGCATTGGCTGATAGGCAGACACTCCTCTCTATCATCATACAATAAGCTGCTACTTTATAAGCAAATACTAAAACCAATATGGACTTATGGTATTGAACTTTGGGGTTGTACAAAACCCAGCAACGTCAATATCATACAAAGGTTTCAGGGTACTAAGGATCATCGTCGATGCACCATGGTACGTCAGGAATAGAGATATATAGAGACATTAAAGTGGACCCCATTTCAATTGAAATTTAAATAAAATGCAAGGAAACACGAAGAAAGTGAATATCGAGGCAATTCAGCTGTTAAGCCACACCAATATTATACGCAGACTGAAAAGAACCAAACCCTTTGAACTGGTTTAATTGTTAGAACAAACAGCTGCTTGCTGATTTAGATCCACAATAACGATGTGGTATAAACAACTTACCAGAAACTGAAACGCCAATGGGTATATTTATCTTAGTAAATTAAGTTAGAAAGAAATTGCTCATTAGTCCAGGAAACTAGATTGTAATAAAATAAAATAAATAAAAAAAAAGAGCCATGATCTATTTGGTTTGTTTTGCCATCTGGCGACATCTAAGTGTGCTTGTCTATCCTTTTGTGTGGGAACTTACTGCCACCTATGAATAATTGATTTGTGACACAGTAATTGAAGCAGTTGTTAAGATCAGGATTCTGTTATTTAAAATTTTGCTTTAATAAAAGTTGAATGATGTTGTATTAAATTTAAATTGGATAACTTTAAACCATTATAGGTCATAAGCAATCTCTGGATACGTCCTTATTTCCAGTTACATATGTTGACAGTTCTCTTATTCTGTTTTTAAATATTGTTAAAGTTATTACTTTATAATATGTCGCTAGCCAAATCGATAGTGCACGATTATTATTTTTCAGTACTGATCTGCTAGCTTGGAATCGATTGAATCCGCCCTCACCCTTTAATATCGTAAACAATGAACTTTTCTTTGCTTAGTCAGAATGATAATGTGAAGTATGTCAATCTTGTATGTAGTTTGTAACTGATATTTTGGAAGAAATAATTCTGTTAAAATTCTTCGTTGAAAATTGAGAACTCAGATTTGTTGATTTTGGAAGCTGACTGAATTCTTAAAATTTTTTTTAAACAAAAGTACATAGTAAATCTTGGAACTCTAAAACGAAATAAAAATTACAGATTTTAAAATAAACAAAACATAAAATAAAAACTCCACGTTGCAACGTTAAAATGCATTAACAAGAAATGAAAAGTTAAATTTTCCACATACATATACATGCATAATATAGTACAATGTATTATTCAATTGCTACAACTGTACAAAATTCAGAAAAATTATGTAAATTTTCATATTAAATTGAAAATAGATTGTATTATGTCGACCTAGGCCATTGGTTGCACCATATAACGTAAATGTGTTATAACCGTTATAAGCTGGAAACAGAATTTTTCTCCATACCTTCCGATATTTTATGTACACACATCTATAAATGCATGGTATGTAGTTCACTTAGTCTTTGCACACTTTATCAAACGAGAAAATTTAATTTTATCGAGTATCACAGACTTGTGTGTTGTATTTGTATAGTACATAATATACCTGCTCATACTGTACATAATATATTGTACATAATTGTGTTTTTTTTTTTGTTCAATTCACCTTGTTTACGCAAACCATATGCATATGTGTATAGTGTTTTCTTTAAACAGTTAGTGTAGGTAGTGTATAATTTTTCATTATTATTGTAAATATACCTTCATATTTTTCTTGTTTTATAAATATAACTATAAGACTACACTCTACTGCATCAACGGATTTCAACAAGACTCGCGCGCATACATAAACACAGTAAAAAAAATTAAGAATCAAAAACTTTTAAATTTATTTCTAAATACGAATGGCTCACGGTTACGTCCGCGTGTTTTATGCATGTATAAGATAGTGGTAGCTGTAAGTGTTAGTTTTAAACATTAAAATTTATTTTAAATCTCTTGTATAAATAAATAAATTTAACTTTAAAATTTATGAAAATTTTGGGCGGAATTACTTGTACAGTCGTTTACAAAATTATTTGGGCATTGCAAGAATTTTAATAAAAGTAATTCTTATCGAATTTCTGGGCAGCTAGCACATTAACAGCATCAACCACTATTATGATTTATACAGCAATCTATGAGTTTCTGGTTTTGCGATGGCTGATTTGAGAAAACCGAAGTTAGTTGAAATAATCAAGAATAATAGTGTTGTCACATAACAACTCATTCAAAAATTCTAATTAAGGCGGCTTCGTCGTCATCCAGCGCATCAAATATGCTAACCATATTTAAGTCTAAAGATAACTTTATAACTTTAGAGATTGGCGATCAACCTTAACGTAATGGCTGCGAATTTGCTCACACCTGATGAAGAGTCCATGAGAACGACAATACAAAATTTTTTCAACCAGCATTTTTTCATATGCAGTTTTGGATGAAATATGCACTAACAAATAGGGCTTAACAGATTTGAATACCGTCAGAATTCAAATTTCACACCCATTCATGACATTGAGTCTGATCATTGCCTCGTAATTATGCCTATTGTGCTGTTGAATTTCAGCAAGGTTTTTTTAACGGCATTGGTCATTTGATACTAATTCAAATATTGATGCGTTGTTAACGGTTTTCGCCAACTGCACTGAAATTTTTTATCGAATTGGACACAGAGAGTGGATACATAATGGTTTGGGTATTCCTCAAGGTACCTTTTCAGAACTGTTTAGTTTGTAACTGGACGATCGAATAGAGTTTTGTTAATTTTTATGTTGATGAAATTTGACTCATTGATTTTGGCCATCGCGATAGTCGATATGTGAACTGGTTCATTGTCTTGATTAAACAAATCATTTACCTTCCGGAAGAAAATCAATGAATAATATTCCACGCGTAACTCAAAACACTGACTTTGCTTGCACATCGAACAGTCTTCGCCTTCTTTGAAGTCTATTATCCTGTTTCTGTCCACTTTGATTGTTGCTTCGTCTCAGGTGTGAAGTAATGGAGCCATGTTCGATGGAAAAACTTGACTTTATTGCTGTGAAACTTCGCCAAAAATTTAATTGAAACATTCTCAAAGCGTTTATTTTCCATTGTGAGAAAATTTGGATATTTCACGAGAAAATCTTAAACTCGAGATTCAGGATTTATCGAAATGATGAAAATTTGAAAAATCGAGATTTGTGATTCTCTGAAAAGAATTCTCGGGACATCGACAAAATTTAAATCCAGTTATTTCTTATTTAAGTAAGGCAAAAAATGACTATCTGACTGCGTCTGACAATCGCGTTCGCTTTTGCGACACAAAATTGAAAAATTGCGCCCATTTTGAGTCGACTTTGGCCTGGTTGTATTAAATGCACTGATCAGTCTTAACGGTAAAAATTAATGCGTTTGACTTGTTCACATTAATGGTATCATCGTCGGAAACTCTTTCGTCATCTTTAATGCTTGCGGTAAAAAGCCGGTTCAGGTATGCTTTATCCTTCTTTAATTTTTCGTTTTTAGGCTAGACAGGAACTCGTCACCAAATTCAGTATGCTAATTCTCCAATTTTGGAACTAAAATTTGAGTTTAGAATCTGCTCCTAATAAATTGAACTTCGGAAGGTTAAGCTTCGAAAGCAACACTTATATAAGCTTTAGAGCATTAACGATACCCTTGCAATGATTTTCTTCCGCGTCTTCAAAAGTGGCTTTAAAAGGTAAATTGAGCGAAAATTATTTTCATAAAAAAACTGCACACATTGTGTAATATTTGATAAAAAAAACTGAAATAAAATAATGAATTTTCAAAGAATTTCGTAAAATTCTCGAGATTCGGGATTTACTGAAGTATTAAAAACATAAATTCTTCTGCTTACCCATCCTCTTATCAATCATCAATCCAAATCATCGCAAATTGGATGTACAACGTTTTTTGAAATACCTACCATGTCTACTAACTGGCCCACTTTTAGACGACGGTCATCAAATAATGTTTGGTGGGGTTAGTTCACCATTTGTGGTCGCCTCATTCGGTCGACTAATGCGTTTTTCGTTTTGCCAGCTTATACGGCCTCGTTTAAACTCTGCCATCCAATACTTTAATCTTTAACGAAGGAGAAAACTCAAACATTAAACAACAAAGCATCGTCAAACTTCAAACTTAAGATTTATAAGGTAATAGGTCAAAAGTTTGGTACATAAACATTTACCATCCTCCTATGTTACAGGTGGTCTTATTTTTGATAAACTAAATGATGTTTTATATTAAAATATTTCATAGTGTAAAGCATCATTTTATCGAAACGGGACATATGAAACCCACTCAAAGTTTTCATCGCCAACCAGCAACTATCTTATGTGAAGTTTCGGTGCTAGTACCAAAAGTTTTCCTCAAGTCTCATATAATGATGCCATCAGATATGTGAGATAATTTCAATTACTTAAATGTGGAATCAAATTCCAAATGTCGATTGGGGTGTAAAAACACCTTAAAGCTGTCGGAAAACGAACATAAACAAAAATGGAATAAACGCAGTCATCACTCTACAATGAAGTTAGATAAGTTATGTGAGTGTTGAATAAAAATTCCGAACGTTTCGAGAATAGGTTTTTTAGTTACATGTGGAATTTATATGTGGAAATACCAAAGGAATTTGATAGGGAATTTTGACAGTTGTCCAAATGTGAAAATATCAGTGGAATTCGAGAATAGGGCCACTGAACTCGGCCTAATCTCCAACACTTTAACATTAAGTGAAAAAGTTATTAAAAAAAAAAAATCAAGCCTAATAAATAAACAGACTAGTTGCGGAATACTTTAGGGAGTCCTTAAAAGAAAATAACATAAAGGTTCCAATAAAAAACGAGGAGCAAATAGAAAATAAAGTTCTACAATTTGTAAATGATATACAACATCAGCTTGGGAAAGTACCCCAAAAATTATATATAAAGTAAAAGGAAACATCTAACCTAAGATAATTAGAGAACTCTTGGCAGAAAAAATAAGAGCGAGAAGAATCTGGAAAATTATTTCAACACGGGGGAACCTGAAAAAGAAAGTGAAAAAATCCTATTAACTTTACCAAAAAAAAACATGTGTGAGATAAAATTCAATGTGAATTCGAAAAAGCTTCTGGAGAAATACCAAGAATGGCTCTTGTTAAGCTTACCTTATAAATACTGCATTTAGAATCAATTTTGTACCCAGTTTATAAAATTACAGAAGTAAAGTGAAACTAAAACCGAAGAAAAAACCATACATAACTTCATCTTAAGATCAATTTCGCTATTGTCTGTCTGAACTCTTTGAAAAACTACTTATTAAAAGGTTAAGTCCGATAATCGAAAGGAGTTACTTAATCCTAAACCATCAGTTCGGGTTTCGTTAAGAGACATCTTACCAATGCAATTCGCTAAAATACTGGAACTATATTTGAAAGCTTCTTCAGAATTGAAATGCATAAATGGACTAAAAGTTGGCGTATTAAACTAAAAGAAGTATGCGAACACAGCTAAATCTTAGAATGACTTTGGACGGTAAACTTAGATGGAAGGTCCACGTCAAGAAGAAAAATGAGGAACTAAAACTAAAATATAGAAATATATAGAGATATCTTCGCTATCAGCATACAACAAGCTGCTACTTTATAAGCAAATACTGAAACCATGGTATTCAACTTTGGGATTGTACCAAACCGAGAAACTTCCAGATCATACAAAGGTTTTAGAACAGGGTACATAAGAACATCGTCGATGCACTATGGTATGTCAGAAATACTTTAAAGAAGATCTTGTTTCAATTAAAATCCAAAATAATGCAAGGAGACACGAAGAACATGTGATATTTAGTTTTCCGAAAGTAATTAACAAAATAAAAAATTAATTTTATTATTTTTAATTTACCGTTATTGTAAACTATAAAAAAAACACAACACTAAAAACTAATTACAGCGACTTATATATATATATATATATATATATATATATATATATATATATATATATATATATATATATATATATATATATATATATATATATATAATTTTTTTTTGTTTGACGTTCAGTTTAATTATAACTAAAAAGCAAATTCACAATAATTCTTTTCGTCCGCCGCCAAGTGAGTAATAGCAGAATGTAACGTTTAAATGAAAAGTCGATAATTTAGAGTAAAAAATCTACTGGAGGCACACAGTCTTAAACAACACCAATATTGTAGGCAGACTGAAAAGGACCAAACGCTGGTTTAATTGTTAGGACAAAAGCAGCCCTAAATTTAAATCTACAAGAACGATGTGGATTTTGAAACGTCAATTGGAAACAATCGCTCATTAATCATGGAGATTGTAATTAAAATAAAAAATAATTAAATTCCAAAACAACTACGGTACAATTTTTGGAAATTCACGACTGCTTCAGTAAGTGATTGCGAATAAGAGGAGAAATACATCGACGTACTTTCCAATGAATATGTTTCCTCGAAATTAAATTAATTAATAGTGGAAAGGTGATTTTGGGTTTCGTGTTCATGGCACCATTCGATTGTCTGTATTGGCTTTGGCTTTTACGCTATTTAATATTATTTAAAGTAGGATGTAATTTCAGTAACTTCATATGACATATTGTCCAGTATACCGGAAGTATTGATAAGTAAGATAGCTGCTTAAAATATAGTTTTAAGGCTGTTTCCCCAAACATCAACTTAATTTAAAGTTATTGGACATTAAACAATTTTCGTGAATTTTTCGATGATGCCAAATTGATTTGCTGTCTTATTTTGTCAGAATTTGTTTTTAAAGCAGAAGCTTACTATAGATCGAGAGCTCAGAGTATCTCCGTAGAAGCCAGTACATTTTCCTGAATTTGATGTTTAATTCTTCTCTCTTTTTTTTATATGTTCCTTTCCTATTTTTCCCTGAAACCAAATTGATGTGAAGGAATAAGGTTTATTTCTTATATTATTAGTTTCAGTCTTTTTAGAAGCAACTTTTCGATGGCGTTAGAAGCAGAGATATAGGCCTATATGAAGACTTTTTATTCGGTGGTTTGTTTGGTTGTAAAATTATTATTACTTCTGCAACCTTCCATTGCATTGGTACGTATCTTAATCGGATTGCAGCATTCATTATGTGCAATAATTTCTTCCTTCCTTTTTCTGGTAAGCTTTTAATTACTTGACCCGTTAGTAAGTCATACCACGGAGCCTTTTTAAGGTTTAGGTTGTTCTTTATTTCCCAATTTAGCTCCCAGTTAAGCTCTTATTCCATGCTCATCAATTTTGTCAGCTGGAGTATATAATCTTCCTCCGCAGATTGTCTTGGATATGGTTGAAATTTCTGTTTTAAATGATTCGCAAATAGATCTGCTTTTTGTTCGGGATTTCTAGCCCAGGTATCGTTGTTTTTAATTCGAGAGACCTGTAGGTTAGGTCTTTTCAGGGCCTTAGTTGCATTTCATGGAGTCAGAGACTTTTTGTCCTGTCAAGTTGTTTAGGTATCTGTTGATTTATTGTTTTTAATCTCATTTATTAAAGCTTTTTATTTATTGACGAAATTGATAAACAATTTTCCGCTTCCAGTAGTCGATTTCTTTTACGAGCTTTTCTTTTATTTTTAATCATTTTTCTCTCTTCTTCGGGATATTTAACGTTTTGATTTGTATTCCTTATGTGACTGGGAGTACTATTCTAAGCGGTACTCTGTGTTTTTTATATGAGTTTGTCTACTTAGTTTATTTTCTAATTGCTCTAAATTTTCTCCTGTATAAGAGTTTCCAATTAATTTTGTTATTTGTTAACTTGGGTTTATCCTATTTTCTTATTATTGTTTGGCTAAGACCTTTTTACCAGCTGCAAATAGCTCCTTCCCTTTAGTCCGTGATCCCCAGTAGATATTTTTTGCATTAAAAAATTACTTCCAAGTGTTTTGAGAAACGCAATAATGTACTCTTCTTGTTTGAGGTTGTATCTAGGAGGACAGTTTATTGCAGAGATGCACTTTATTTGTTGAGACTTGCATGAACAATTTCTCAATGTTGGCTATTACTTTTAACAAAAATATCTGACCCTTCTCTAGCTTTATTCTCAGGAACTAGCGCATGATAATAAGAATTCCCACGCAATTTACAATATGAGGATGTTGTGAAATGAGCTTCTGATATCAAACATATATCTATTTTTTGTAGGTTTAAAAATGTTTCTAGCTCTTGAACATGCTCTAATAACCATGTGCATCTCAGACTACTATTCCTAAGGTCTTAATTTTATAATTTGCTTTTATATAATTTAAATTTTGATACACTTTATCAACAATTTTTTCAACCCAGTCATTTTGTTTTTTAATTTCTCCAAGTGTGCGTTGAATACCTTCTTGTGTATCTAATCGCTTATTGTGAGCTTCTAAATTTCTCAATATATCTTTAGTTCTATTGCAACTTCACATCCTCGATATTTAGCGGGATGTTTTATTAATTTGACAAGCATTGGCTGCGCGCTTCCTTGTGCATTTGAGGTTAAACTCTTGACATTTCTTCAAGAAATGTGATATTAGTCTAGTAATTTTCTAAATGGCTCAATTTTAATTCTCAGGTGGAGAATTGCATTTCTGTTATAAATTTTCCCAATATTTGCAATGAAAATATTTACAATGAATTAAATTTGTTTTTTTTTACAATGAATGATGGCTCAAAGTTTTTGTGTGCGGTTATCCCAAGAGAATTGTTTCGTGGACTGTATCTTTTTAATAAAAACGAAAGCTGGATTAATTATTTTTTTATAACTTTGTTTAGTTAATTATTTAATTTTACTTGTATACTTTTGAAATAATGCTGTTTGTATACTAACTTTATTGTGCATCATTTATTTTCTTACAGCCAAAAATTATTTTTTGACGTTTAGTGTTGCCAGAAGAGACATTTTTTATTTAATTTTTTTTGTTCATTAATCCCTACTATGAACTGGAGTGACATCTCACTTTTGATAGATAAAACTGATTTTTTTATTTTGAGCAAACGATTTGGTGCCTCAACAGAAGTTCTCTTCTGATTTCAGTGTTTCCGTCCTTGTTTTGGTTTTTCTCTTTTTTGATGATATTGACTGTGTCTTTAATTTTTCCATAATGTCTTCTTTCGAACAAGATTGGTGGAGCCCCCTTGACATTACTTTGCTGGGTGATCATTTTTGTCTCATACGTATACCATTCAAACCCATCGGTATTTAATTTAGTAGCGAGAGCTTTATAATCTTTAGGTTTTGTCGTGTTGATTTTCCAGATATTATTTAGTGATTATTTCGAGAATTCAATTAGTTTCTCGTTCTAGTTCTATTTTATCAGTACATTATTGATCTTCCATGCTGAGTGGTTGGAAAGGATTTTTATTTAATATCGCGGTCCCCACTTCATCATTGATTTTGTCGTTTTTCAAAGAATGATTTTTTCGTCTTAATAGGGCAATTTTTCAATTAGTTCTGCCGATCACCACCAGTTGTATGTTAGGGATAAACAATACGAGAAATGTGATATTCGTATGGGAAATTTACAAAATAAATTTTAGGTTACATTTTTTTGTTATTTACCGTCATATTTTTACTTGCAAATGAGTAATAATTAGATAAGCAATTTATCTAGTTATAGCGTAAAACATCAAGTAATGAAAGTTTTAATACAGAATTTTGAGTTCTTATACAAGTAGTTCTGTTCTGAAGAAAATTAAATATGCGTTTAATATTATTCAAAATAAAACAAATTCAACATTTAATATGAAACGCACGTTTTATTTTCTTCATAATAGAACTACTTGTATAAGAACTCAAAATTCCGTATTAAAACATTCATTATTTGATGTTATATAATTTTTACGCTATAACTAGATAATTTATATGTCTAATTAGCTTACATTAGCTATCAAAATATGACGGTAAACCACAACAAAATGTAATCTAAAACTTACATTTTTAATTCTCATTTCTCTTTTGTCTCCAACAGAAAAAACCATTGACCATTTTGGAATTTAAAATCGTTTTATTTTTAGTAAAAAATCATTTTGAAATCACTCCCACAAATGTTTTGTTTACATGAATAATATTCTTTATTCTAAAAAATGGCTAACTTTACTGTTGAATTGTGGCCTAAAATCAAACGAAATTGCACATATTTTTATTTAAATATATTAATTAAAACTATCTTTACGAAAAAAACTTATCTGATAAGTTTAATTTCCTCAAATCCATTTATAATTTTTATGTTTTAAACGTTAGGGTTAACATGTTTTTCCATACAAAAAAATGACATTTCAATATTTATCCCTTATACCATAGACACACTACTGGTTTCATAACTATATGTGGTTTCGAGTTAATCATGGTTTCGTAGTAATGTGTCACGCCTAACCGTGGTTTGCAACTCGGTTTGAACGTAGTTTCGGAATGAAATAATTTTTCTCATTCCGTAGCATTTTAGTGATGACAGCGACGAGTTGCTCAATTAGTGAGTTCCTAAAACTATAAATATTGGTTTTAATACATGTAGCCATCTTCAAACATGTAATCATTTTTTATATTCTAGTTGTCAAATCAAAATAAACTGACGGATATTTTTAAATAAATAATAATAATAATACTTACATAATTAATACTGGATAAATGGAAAATAAAAATAGAAAAATATGGTCGGAGGGGGAAAGTAATATCTTTATTGATATTTGGGGCGACGTTCTTTGGGTAGATGCACTTCAATATGGCAGCCATCGATAGCACCAAAACATTGAGGAAACCCGAAAATTTCATACCCCCGAACTATTTCTTCAATTTTCTCGGGAGTGGGTGGATACGTATTAAAGTATTCCACTTTAAATTGTTTGAAAATTTTTCGAGAAATTGCAAGAACAATTTCCCCAACTGTTGTTCGACCGACTTCAAATAATGAGGCTATTGTTCTGTACTCCGCTGATGAATCTACTGAATATAACGCAATTGCCAAACTTTTATCGATATCGAAATGAGGTTTCCTGTCGAGCGAGATGTTCTATACGACTTTTAATGAAAAGTTCTTTGCGATACTCGAAACGTATTTTTAAATTTAAATTCACTAAACTTTAGTACCTCTTCCTCCCAATAGTGTGATTTCTCGACAATTGACCAAAAACGCCTTCGTTTATGTTTTACAACTCGATTTTTATTCATCAACAATGAGGCATATTGTTTACATTTGTCTAAATTGTAAATAGACGTTTTTCTCGCTTCCTTCCTCAATCGCGTGGATTCTTCATCCATTATATTAATTAAAATGTTATATGCTGAAAGTTGTTGCATATAATTGATAAGCACAGTCCTTTTATTCGGCATTTGTAAATAATAGCACTCACACATAGTTTTCTGACACATAAACAAAACCATCAACTTAATGAATTTTAATGAAATATGACGAACTGTCAAATGAGATGAGAACTATAGAGTGTCATCTATTCTCATCTCGCAAACCATAGTTTCATAATCTTAGTTACGAAACCAGATATTAGTCTAAGGTATAACGGTAACGCATTTTGCGACAAAAACTGTAACTAAAAAAATGCCCTATCCGGAAACTTCATTATTTAGTTTTGCTATGGTTTTTCCATTTCCTCGAGCTTTTGCATTAGAACAGAATTATTTACAGTGAATGTCGACTTTTCAGGCAGTGTTTCGCATGATATGAGAGGGACTCCCTCTGGCTTCAGCCCCGAACAAGCTTCCCCAAGGGATTCTCACCACATGGTTTTGCTAGGTTGCTTGAGTTACCACCGACACGGTGTGGACGTAGCAAGTAGAAGTAAGAATGGAGAGGCTAAGACCTGTAGTTAGAATTACAAGAAAGAATCGCTTCACATCCCATTAGTCAATAATATTATGATTGACAGAATCGTTTCAAATTAACTCGAGAAATTTTTGCAATGCATAAATAATTTTGTGAACGACTGTATACTACTATAAACGTATTTTTGAAATATCATGGAATGACACATGAATCGTAAAATCAAAATTTATTTTTAGAAAATTAAATATTATATTTTGCTGTGTAGTTGAATTTAAAAAAAAAATATGTACACTAAATAAATTGACCGAAAATTTGTTTTTCCAATGAAGATTATAATATAAAGTATTTTCCAGAAATAGCTAATGGTGTTTTACTGCACTTAGCACCAAACGATTTTGTGTAAATTAAATCCCACGAACGCCTCGAATTGAAGGTTGTTTCAAGGTTTTGTTCATGTAGTTTTCTATTGAAGTGTATAACACCACTGAATACTTATATAGAAGAGCATACATAGTATATGAATTAAAGAATTGAGAAACCACATAATCATGCTTCCAACAACAAATCGATTTAATGCTAATATGCATTATATCATCACGCTTTTCGTTGCCATTAATTAACACACAAGCAGTAAATACAGTAACCACATTTTAAAAACTAACTTTTTTTTGTATTTTATATGATGGTATTAGTTCTTCGTATGATGCCACAATTATATGGCATTGCTATTTTGTGCTCACATTGTATTGTTTTTATTATTGGATGAGTGCCTGTGCGAGCGAGCGAATATGGTTCGACTAAATTTTTTTTACATAATGTACGTAAGAAATTTTTTCTTTCGTTATTATATTTTCATAACAAAAGAATTGAGAGGAAATTATAAAATTAAATATGGAATAAAAAAAAAAGTAAAAAAATCGTAACAGAGAGGATTTAATTGATACGACTAAAAATTCTAGTGCTGCTAACAAAATATTTTCCATTCTGTTGATTCAGTTTTTTAGTTGGGTTAAACGTGTAAACATATCAAGAGTAATATTATTTATCTAATAGTTTTCAAAAAAAAAATTTATTGACATAATGAATCAAACGGAACGATACCCATCGGACCAATCGTCATTTTACACAAGTGTCATACTAACTGATATCGGAATATGTGTCAGCATGGGTAATGCAAAATTAAATTGTGAAAACCGTGTTGGTGATTTCTATCCTAAATTAATGTCAAAACTATCATGTAATTTAGACCATGATTTTGTTAAAAGGAAAAAATTAAAATATTATAAAAATTTTAAAGTTCCGATGAAAAAATGTAGTGAATTGCAATTAAATGGACCTAAGTGCGTCGATAAAAAATTGTCAACACCAAAAAAGAAATGGATTCGACACTATTTTCGGGGTAATTTATATACAAATTTATAGTATGGTATTTGGCGCCCAACGTGGGGTTCACATTAATAAATCGTTAGACCTCTTTTGTGAGGTTGATGCAAGTAAGGATGAGGTTTGTACGATAATTTGTGAATATCACTAATACAAAACCCCCTACGGCTTTTCATGTCAAAACAAATGTCCCCATAATCGGATAATCGATGATTATGTAATAACAACAACAAAAAAAATAAATGTTTCATGTTGTGTTATAATAATTATAATAATTTATAATATTATATAAATTATATACTAATGATAACATATTATAGTGAAAATATCTAAAGCGAGTATACATTATATCGGTCGTATATGTTTTGTTGTTGTAATAAATGCCTCGTGACTTTAATTCACGTGCCATGCATGTTATTCCAATTTACGTTATTTTCTAATTTTTCCTATATATAAATTACGATTTATCCATGCGAGTTCAAAAGAGAGTGAACGTATGCAAAAGAGAATAAATAATTTGAGCCAAACATATATATATGTGTGTGTGTGTAGTTATAAACACAAAGAAAAATTAAAATATTTTTTCTAATTTTCTAATTATCTAATTATAAAATATTTATTGATTGTGTAATTTTTGTATTTTTTATAGAAGAACCATTTGGTACAACAACTGGACCCACAACAAATGGTCATATAAATGCTGCACCTCCACTGGTTGTTATATCGACGCAACAACAACAACAGATACAAAACCATAACAGTAATCATAACAATTCTTTATCACCACCATCAACGTCATCATCATCGTTTGAATTGTCGAGAAGTCGTAGTTCATCGGTATCATCAACAACTCTACCCCCATCGACAACACCAACGATGACACATAATTTATCGGGTAGTAGTAGTAGCCATACGATTACGGCAAATGGTTTATATCAGCATCAATTACAAAACGGTGGTGATGATTCAAATCAAAGTAGTTTAAATTTAAGTAATGTATCAAGTGGTTATATAAGTGGTAGCAGTGCTAATTCTAGTATAGGAAGTACAAATTTAAATATTAGTGGCAATTTAGGTAATTTAACAAACGGAATTTTAACATTATCCGAACAACAAATATTACAGGCACAATCAATTACGTCAGGTGGACGACGACGTACAACATCGACAAATAGCAATGGGTATGTCTGTATCAAGATTTTCGGTTGCATATCGATTCTAACAAAAAAATTTTTTATTTTATAGTGGCACCCAACGAAGTCCGTGTATATTAAGAGCTGGTACTCGTGAAGTACACAATAAATTGGAAAAAAATCGGCGTGCACATCTAAAAGAATGTTTTGAACAATTAAAAAAACAATTGCCTTCGATGCCCGAAGAAAAGAAAACATCAAATTTATCGATATTAGGGGCGGCAATTCGATTTGTTGGGGTATGTAATTTTAAATACATTTTCATATACATAAGTACTAAATTATGCTATTTCCTTTTAATTATAGTCGTTGAAACGCAAGGAGCGAGAATTAGAACATGAAATGGAACGATTGGCTAAAGAAAAAATTGCTGCACAACAAAAAATTTTATTATTAAAGCGCGAATTATCAGCACAATGGGATCATATAGATTTTTCAAACATCATTCCAGAAACTGATGTCGGCACAATTAGAGAAAGAGGTAACAATATAAATGTATATTTATTATATGTGTGCATGCATTTCTATTTATATTTTATAATCGCGGTCGATCGCGTATATATATATATTTTTTTTCGCATTATAAGTAAATGATGAAAAAAAACTTGTTTCATTGTTTAATTATAATTATTTCTAGATTATATATGTACTTATGTATATGCAGTTACGTTGTTGTTTTACCTAAAAGTGTGAAGTACTATAATTTTGTATTACATTGTAAATACAAAGTATCGGATTTCAATATGATATCTGTGTGATTGGATCGGGCATAGAATAGCAAAATAAACATTTTTAGGTTTCAATTATATTTTACTAGTTTTGGTAATAAATAAAAAGTTGAAATTTAATTTTAATGTCAATAAACGTCCTCTAATCGTTTGGTTAGACATAGCAACTTAATAGATTCTATGAACCACAAATTATCTCAAAACAAGTCGTTCATCGAGTGATAAAATGATGTATGTGTGTTATCTATCTATTGGATAGCTACAAACAAAATACGACTTAAGAATAATCATTTTAGTTTTTCTCTATATCCGGTCTAACAACTTCAAGCACGTAGGAACCGCGTGCACATACAAATAAGCATAGCTTTGTAACATTTATGGGTAATTACAATTGAATATTAAAAATCAGGTTATAATTTTTTATAAATTTAGAATTTATTTTTAAAAAAGCAGTTTTTTTTTTTAATTTTCCAAAATTTTCTGCTAGTGAAATTTTAACTTGTTTGTATATTCAATAGTTTCGAATATAGAGAAATGAATACACGAATTAAATGTTTTTCCTTGTTATATAGGAAAGAAAGAAAAATTCACTGCGCATTCACAATATTTTGTTTATTTCCTTTCATCCTTCGTTTTATTTTATTTGAGAATAATAAAATTAGTGTAACGGACATTTTGAAGGAGGAAGCATCGTTATATTAATAACTGCCGTATTATTTATTTATTTATCGGTGGCGGGCACTTTAATTTTTACCACTTTTATATTGTTTTATTTTTTTTTTTGTTTCTGAACTCTGCAATCTGTTCTGGGGCCAAAGCTCTCCCAACTCTTTCGCAGTTAATTTTTAACGTCCTACCTTACGCCGTCACCAGCCAAATTGGGGACGCACGAATACAGGTTCGATTTTTAAATCCATCTGCACATTGCATTGCTCCAGCCAGCCTGCACTGACATGGACGATGGTTCGGCCCATGGATTCTGCACTCCAACAAGGGGTTATAGTTGTGTTCATCGTCATCACCGATCGAAATCAGGTGATGAAAAATCCCTTTTGCAACCCTCCCCCGTTGGGATTCGAACCCGGTACCTCCCATCCCAAACACCGCAGCTTTAACCACTGTGCCAATTGCTCGGTATTGTTTTATTTGTAACGCAAGAAAAGTTCCTAATTTTTAGTGATAGCCAAATTATTATGGACTGTAATTTTATTCCTTGATTTTAAAATTTTGCTGTAAAATCTAGTCTTAGAGGTATCATTGAACCCAATCAGATCAGTATTACAGATTTTCTCTTTTTTGTAAGTAAAGTAATAATTCTCGTTAAAAAGTTCTATGTACCCTTCGACTCAGCTGATAACTTGCAGGACATTCGCACATCTCAAGAAAAAGAATTTTTCATATTTGGCCAATCTGCAGCATACAATTGAGCTTGACAAAAGAATGGCCAAATTATTTTTATAACTCATCCATCGCGTCTTTCACGGTGGTGGTTTCGATATTGTACCGAAGCATTAAATTTGCACTGAAAACCATAGACAACGTTTTTGGCAATCTTCGATCTCAGCAGCTTTTTATCGCGTTTAACTGGCAATTTGAACATGTTAAGTGTAGGGTTCGGCCAGTAAATTGTTAAACTGCGACATCAGTAAGCGCACTAACCTTCTCGATTTCTTTATCCTCTGCACCGCATCTGCTCATTTGTTGGTGGTTTGTCATCATTGTTATCGTCGATAAAGAATCGGCTAGCTGTATGAAAACGTTAGCCTGATCAGACAAAGTCGGTTTCGTGAATTTTCCTATATCTTCCTATAATCAGTCATTAGTTCATTTTCATTGGGCAAGTAGGCTATTGAAATAATTCTTGGAGTCGTCAGCTACTCTAAAGAATAGCACTCGAACGATAGCACTGCACTAAAAGCCTATAGTTTTAATTTGAGTGACGTCTAACCGAGTCAGCACAAAGCAGAGAACTTTGTAGCACTGTTGAAGCTTGAGTGTCTTGGAATAGATATTACGCAAATAATTGTTGATAACCTCAGACTAGCGTTTCAAAAATGTACGTTTAGACCTTCACTTTTGTTGAACTCGGCTTTTAAGTGTTAACGACGACTTAAGTCCGTTTGCTGGAAAGACGTGGGAAGTTGAAGCGACTTTCTACGAAACCGTTCTTGTTCCACTTTGCGGGTTTAATAATGTTGTTGCCTTGTATCTTGTTTATATTTTGCATTAGAACTTGCATTCCCGAATCGTCGGCCGTTTATATATCATGCGTTCGTCGATTTTGGCAATTTGCGCCGATGAATCAAAATCTCGTGTATCTTTGACCAAAACCAGCATATGAGGATAATGCGTTTCTCGATTCTGGAATTCGTCGCGCCACCTACGAATCACGAATATTACCTCGAGAATTGGATCGTTCGATTTTAGCAAAACCATCATTGGGTTGACTCGAATCATGACGGCTCACGTTGACCGGATTCTTCTCAACAAGTTTGACTCCGTCGACGAACATTGCGCAAAATATAAAAATAAAATATTGATTGAGTCCCAAGCAACTGATCTGCGCAATCAGTTCGCTCATAGAAGTCCAAAATGTCATCAAACCTCAACGGTTCTTAACCTTAATCGGTTACGTTAGATCTTCGTGACGCAGACATTTATGTCACCCGTGAAACGAAGATACTTGTACATTGATGGTGAGCAGAAGAGGTAAACGGTGGAATCTTGTTCTTGCCCCTGACAGGAGAGATCGTGGCTGGGTGAGCTGCAAATTGAAAGCTCTCCCGCTTTTAAGTACACCGTTTACGATTAGTCGTTCTCGGGTTTTGAAGCAAGACTCATTGTTCTAGCCTGTCCCGATTCTTAAGGAGGCTGGCGCGTATCATTTGAAAACATAACCAAAGTTCGATGTCACGATCTCAAGTTACTATTGGTAGTGTTGGAACCCCACTATAAAGGTGGCAGAATGATTGCCACGATGCAGCACAGATGATCTGCGTTGTTCTCAAACATCGCGTTGAAATTGATTGAAATTTTACTTGAAAGATGTGCAATACGGTTAACCTCTGATAAAGTCGACGACATCAAACTGAGTCCTTGTCTTTTATCCCTCGATAGCAGAGGTCACATTGATGCGTAAATTTGTATTGTTGAATCATTATCAACCAGTCAATGAGGACCGCATTAATGGCACAATATGTCAGACATCGCATGCCTTATTCGATGATCGCATATATTTGCGTAATGTACCTGTACAATTTTGTTTATAACAAATGTTATTAACACTTAACCAGCAACGATTCATATGTTAATTAATGCGCACTAGAGGGTGATTCATATGACCCAATTCTCTTTCTAATTTACATATATTTTAGTTCTTTTGAAACGAATTTGGCGTGTTGGATTTTATAAATCCTGGTGTCACATTTAAGCAAAATGAAAAATTTGTTGTTAGATCTCTTTTGGTTTGTTGGCTGGAACGAGAAAAGGTTGACTAGAAGTGTCCCAAAATCAAGTAAAATCATAAGAAAAAATCTGAAGGTCAAATTTAATGGGAAGACTATATAAAGGCTTCAGTATTAAAATATTTGCAACTTTGTTTATTAACAGATCCAATTTAACGAAAATGTACGAAAAAAATTCATTTTAAAATTCGTCACATCGGAGAAGTTCCTGAAACTGGGAGTTTTTCTAGTAGTACAGGATGCGCCATCTTTTATGTCGGTATGTAAACATTGAATAGCTTTGAGATATTTTTATTCAATTTGGTCCTTTGCAATTTATTTCGACAAGTTTTTGAATATAACATCAATTAAGTGGCCGCCTCTATTGGCCAAAGCAAAATGTGCCATTTTAGCTGATTTTTCATTACCTTTTCGATCATCTCGGGCGGTATAGCGATGGTTTTGGTACGATTCCTCGATCTCGTCAATGGTCTGAGCCATGCTGGCGTAAACTATGCTTTTCAAATAACCCCACAAGTCCGGAGGGGTCAAATCTGGAGATGTGGGTGGCCAGCACAACTTCCAAAATAGTTTCGCGTTAAATCGTTGCGTTAATCTTCACACCACGGTTAAAAACCCGCGTGGAGAGTGTCGACTGGCAGTAACGGCGGCCCAAACCATTACCATTGCTGGTGCCTGCTTTCTGGTGGCCATCCGGAGGTGTACATTTCTATATGTCCATTTTGTTCAGGAGTAAGATCATGTACCTTTTGGAACTTCAATCGAAGCTCATTAAAAATGTATTGAATTCTTTCTCTGGATATTTTCAGCTCAGCAGCCAATTAGCACTTTGCGAATAATTTCTTTTGATGTTCCTGTTCGTTTACGACCACCTCCTTTGCGTCTGGCCATGTAAGGAATTTAGCAATATAATGAACTGTCCAATAAACAATATAATGAACTGTCATTAGTATAATTTTGAACGCTGTCATGGTTGCTTCGACAAATATATCGGTTTGAAGTTTGTTGCAATTTTTTCAGCAACCCGGTAATTGTTTCCGAGAAGTTTGTGAATTATGAATTAAAGAAAATCATATGTCATTATAATGTATGTTTGCAAATGCAAATTTGGATTGATGACATATTTAGATATCAGTCAACTATTGTTTGCTATCTAATGATTTATCAAATATCTAATAACATTTTAAATTATATAAATTATTTATAATTATACATTATATTTGTATACAGTTTAAGGATTCGTGGAAAAATGGCAAAGTTGTTTTCATTTTATACATTAATTTTCTAGATTACTGACTATAATTTAGTTTGACAAATATATAATTTTAAACTGATAGTCAATATCTATCAATACACAGTAAACCATTTACTATCTCTTGTATATTTTATCAACATGGATAATTTATGCTGACATCAGACGCATTACACATCGATTTTTTTGTTTATCACTCGGTTCCTAAAATATATTGTGTGATAACGTTATTAGATCAATCACTTAATTGTTTCTTTCATTCAAAACACGTATATGTATTTTACTTGTTCCCACCAAGTTGTTTAATCATGCATATTGGAAAATAATGATTGTGTCGTTTTATCATATACTCGATATCAATGACGATTTAAAAATGTACACCCAGATCACTATAAAAAAAATTACTGGATATTTCAAAACAGGATATTTCGCCGAGTTCCTTCCTAACTGGCCATATTCCAGAACTTTCCCAAAAATCATTTTTAAATCCCATTTTCATCCTACATATCGAATTTCATCCTAATCTATTAAGAACTCGCCGAGTTCCATCCTAACTGGCCATATTCCAGAACTTTCCCAAAAAATCATTTTAAGTTTTAATCACATGTCGAAATATCCAATTTTGAAGTATCCAGTTTTGTACTTTATCTCGTTTTGTCAAATCCTATTTTAAAATGTCCAGATCTGAGCGGTTCCCCTCTGAGCGTATGTTACTTCTATTATTTCTAATATTTGTTTCTAAAATGAGACAGAGCTAATGGGTATTCTCCCGTTTAAGGTTTTTTACCCATATCTTTGATTAATAGCTTTGTAAATCTATGTTTTTGTGGCATAATATTTTTGGATGTATGGTATCATATTTCAAGTTACAATGAGTTATTCTTCCTCATAATCTCATAATTTGCATGTTGAAATATTCTAATCAGCTCGCTGCAAGATTAATTTAATTCTTTAGAAGATAATAAAATTTAAGACCCAGTATCCAGTAACATAAACATTTATGTATAAACCGACGACGCAGATTATTTTGTTTACATTTGAAAACCTTTTTATTATCCGCACAAACGGATTAACTTTTGCTGATATTGGAATGGTAACTATATTTGTTTAGTTTCCAAATTTAATTCACTTAGAGTAGCAGTACGTTGTGGCTGATGTTCGGTTGAATGTTGTAACCTATTTGATCTCATTCACCACAAATTGTTGTACCTAAGTTCCTTTGGGAAGGTCATGATGCACAGTCTGCTGGTTTATCGGGTTGAACCCACGTGATGCCCAATGGCTTGATGGCGAATTCGATTGACCACAAAATTTTTATATTTATGAGGACGCCCTCGAATCCAACATAATGCGATCCATCGAATCAGTCCAAAAGAACGAAGTTATTTCCGGGATTTGCATTGCTTCTATAACTTAATGCATTTGTTTAGTGAGTAGCTCTTAGTAGCTTTTTGACGTGAGAAGTTTTACATTAGTGATACCTTCTGCGTGTATCGATATGAAAAATATGGCTCCAGCATAGTCCTTATCTGAGGCGTTGCAGAATCCATACAACTCTGTGTTATTGTTCTTCTCAAATTGGATCCAACGTGGGATAGATATTCGTGTTCTAAAAGAGATAGACCCAAAAGAAACCTGCCAACCAAAGTTTTTGCATCCTAAGCTTGGCTACAATTGTTATTGGGTTATTGTACAACCAACCTAACGGATCAAAAAGCTTTGTGCTATTTAAAAGTAAGTAGTTGCTGGATTCCAGGATAGTCAAAGTGTTTTAATGGCATCGTCAAGTTTAAATTCCAAACGATTTTGGTTTCTTAGATATGCTGGTAAGGCTTCCAAAAGAACCGCATTGTTGCCCATTTTCTTAAGGTAAATCCACCGATGTTTAATAAGTCAATGGTGTGTTTGTGGATGAATAAGGCTTCTTCCAGTGTATTTTGCCCAGAAATCAGATCATTTTCGTTCTAGTTTTGGCAGACCCATCGAAAAAAATTGTGCTCGAATCCTATAGAACTGCATGGTGTGGTAGTATTGAATATCCAGGTTTTTATTTTTTGCAAGTCGTTTTCCACTTGTAGCAGTCGTGTCATTGAAATTTTTATTGAGCATCCTAATGGTTTGGGAGAATACAAGTCAATGTCAAAAGGAATTTTGACTACGTAACCGCCACTTTTGAGAGGCCTGTGCTCTCTCCTATTTCCCAGAACCTTTTCATTTGAGTATCTAAATTGTTGCCATTAATTGTATTATTGTATAGAGCAAAATTGCTCCATAATATTCTGAACCCAATAATAAGTTGATGTCCATACATGAATTTTTCAATTCTAATGCCTTTATGGCTAAGTTATATTTGGAGGGAAATCTCGGCTTCATGTAAAATTCAACAGCTGAGTTTGCTACTCCAGCTTCGATTTTTCCCCATGCCTGTTATTTTTGCATACTCTGCGCTCTTTGTTAAATTAAGTCTCGGACAGGCTTCTTCTGCAATGAAGGTTGCTTGAGACTCGGAATCTTCCAGCACACAAATCTAATCATTGTGACTACCTGACGATGCTTTCACTAAAGCAGTTCCTAGTAAGATATACCTCCGATTGCATGATTGTGTTGCTTGTACGTTTGTATTAAAATCGGGCTTTGTGTTTTCTGGTGCCCTAATTCGCGTACTGTAGTCATTATGCAATTTTTAATATATACATGGGAATTTGTGTTTCTGGTTACTGCAACATTTTCAGCCTTACTGGATGAGAGGTAGGTTGTTGGTTTGCCTATATTTTCTTATACGTTTTATCTCGAGATAGCACTCCCAGAGATAGGGTTTTTACTTATAGAAACGCTAGGAAATATTTCACGGTTCGAATTTCCTTCGGGTTCTTCAAAAATGACAAAAGTTTGTCTTTTGTTTATTATCTCCGTTGAAACGGGGTATTTTGATCATGGATCGTTTCCCTTCTTGCTTTGGAGAATATTTCGTAACAGCCTTTGCAAGATGGTCTTGAAGATATATGATGGTCACCAATTATTTTGGTGATTTTGTGTAATTGAGATCCATGAGTCGGTCAGCAGTTTGATGCTGACAGTCACATGCTGAATTTTATAACGCTTTTGTTGGTGGTCGTCATCGACTCTAATCACATTAGCGTCAGGTTAGATTGGCTGATCCGTTAGGACATATGATCATTTCTATTTTCTATACTTCATCATTTCCTGCTAGGTTTAGCTGGTCCCTAGTAGCAGTTCCTTTGTTTCGTCGAACGGTCGCTTTACTTGATTGTAAAACTTTTGGGCGTTATACCGATGATTCTCCGGAAGTGCGTCGTGGATCTCGCCCCCGACCACAGGAGCCAATAAGGTATACTGATAAATCCGAACAAATATTTCAAAAAATTTTGTTTTTTTCTTCTTCCAATTGTGCTATATCTCATGAAGGGATTTGGCCACTTCAGCGATGCTTTTCCAAATTTTGCAATCCGTTACAAGAGAACGCCAGACACGGAGTGCATTCAGTTCCTTCTCGTCGTCATCCATCCAACGAGCGATCTCCCACGAGGACCCACTTTTGTCGGTGCCGACTCCAAGGTCTGATTTTGTGAACAAAGAACTTGTCCAAGCCATCTTAACCTTGATGATTTTATGAATCCGATGATGTTGACTTTATCGAGATTATTTCTGATCTCGTGATTCATTCGCATTCTATACATGGCTTCCTCCTCGATGGGAACGAGAATAATTCGAATAATCTTAAGGTCTGTTACAGCAAGTTTTTGGACGTTTTGTGCTTTCAAAGTTCAAGACTCACAACCAAAGGTGGTCTCTGTTCAATTTACGGAATTGAAGTCTCTGTGTGTCTGCCGGCTCGCGGTGACCATATGTTTGGTCTTCGCTTCATTGATTTGAAGTATTGATATTTCGAAGGGGAGGGGACTTCTTTCAGTGAGATGATGTTGCGACTCAGAATACAAATGTCGTCAGCGTATGCCAATAACTGGGTTGATTTGTAATATAGACAGCTGCGCTGCGCTATATTGAGCTGACGGATGGCATATTCTAATGATAGGTTGAAGAGAATTTGAGGTATTGGGTCTCCTTGCCGCACTTCAGATGTTATCTCAAAAGCATCTAAAATTTTACCTTCAATTAGCACCTGACACTTTGACTCATTCATTAAAAGTTTGCACATAGATACCAATTTTGACGTTCCATAACGCGTTCCTCTTAATGCTGTCGTACGCCTGCTGGAAGTTTACGAATAGACTGTATACAGGGATGTCCTTTTCGTAGCACTTCTCTACGACCATCCTCAGAGTTTTCCCACTGTTTAGTCAGTCGCTGATTTTTTTGGACGAAAACCGCAGCATCTACCAAGAAGTGTTCTGAATCGACGTTGCCTCCACGTTTGGTTCTAATGTCGTTGAGTCCAGAAAAATGCCTTTTGCACAAGAGCAATGCACTTATGTGGGAAGAATGTACTGGCAACAACCAAGTTGTATAGTAATGCTGGCTCAGTGGTGCGTGTCCTGTTGTTGTTTGATGTAGGGTACAAAGAGTTTGGCCAATGGTGCTACGATATGTGCTGCCAGCGGGAACCGCTCAGAACTGGACATTTAAAAACTGGATATATTAAAATTGGATATTTCAATACGAGATAAGGTACAAAACGAGATATGGTACAAAACTGGATATTTAAAAACAGGATATTTCTACATGTGATTTAAACTTAAAATGATTTTTTAGGAACGTTCTGGAATATGGCCAATTAGGGAGGAACTCGGCGAGTTCTTAACCGATTATGATGAAATTCGATATGTAGAATGAAAATGGGGTTTAAAATGATTTTTTGGGAAAGTTCTGGAATAAGGCCAGTAAGGTTCCATACTTGAATATTTCTAAGGAGAGAAATAGAATTTTCCTTCACTTAATGTTTTTTTCTTTAATTTTATAATTTAATTTGATTTTAAAACCTTTTTTGGGAAAACCTCTGGAATATGGCCAGTAAGGTTTCATACTTGAATAATTTTAAGCAGAGAGATAGAATTTTCCTTCACTTGGTTTTTTTAATTGCTGCTTTTCTCATCGTATTAAAATAATCATTGACTTGAAAAAATTATTTTAAGATCACATTTTCATCCTACATATCGAATTTTATCATAATCGGTTAAGAACTCCCCGAGTTCCTTCCTTACTGGCCATATTCCAGAATTTACCCAAAAAATCATTTAAAGTTTTGAAATATCCAGTTTTGTAACATATATCGTTTTGAAATAAACTGTTGTTTTTAAATATCCAGTTTTGAATTATCCTGTTTCGTCAAATCCAGTTGTAAAATATCCAGTTTCGACTGGTACCCGCTGCCAGCACTGCCAATTTGAGCATTGAAGTCCCCTAACACGATTTTAACGTCATGTTGCGGTATTTTGCTCAAGACAGTTTCGTCATAGAAACTATCCTTGAGTTGATCTGGTTCATCCTCTGTGGGGCATGAACGTTCACAAAGCTGAACCGAGCGATGTAGGGTTAAGTACGTTCCATGTTCCAAATTTTAAAACCTTATATCGTGTCCGAAGTCTGTTGTGAATTTAAATTTATCCGAGGCTTTTGTTGAGGTTTCGTAACAATGAAATTTTACAGATTCGGGTATTAGCCCAACGCCTACCCCTTGTGGGATGACCCCAGCCCTCACACTTTAGCCTACCCTTTTAATGGAGTAGTTGATAGTGGCCACCGCGAAGAGGTAGACTTGCTGAGGTTGTATGCAGATACGGCACAAGAAGCGAGTCTTGTATTTATCTCTCTGCATACACATCAACCTGACCAACAAGCAAACATTGTTGAAATTTTCAATTATTTCTTTAATCGTAATTTTTTTTAAATTTTTAAACTTTTGACCAAATTTAAAATACAAAATATAATTAATTTCCTAGATTTATGTCAAAACATATTTCAAATTTGTAGATAATAATGTCAATGTGTTTTTTTTTTTGCAGAACCAGTAAATGAATTATCATTGGGTCGTGGATGCCCTCGATATAGCTCAACAAGTTCATTATCAAGTGTTGCAACATCATCGTCACCATGTACAACAATTGGGGCAACAATAAATTCACCAATGCCAGCAACAACAATTTCAACAAGTATGCCATCTGTGATATCAACAACTCAATTTAATAATAATAATAATAGTAATATAAATAATAAAATAAATTCATCACATCCAATAATGAATCATAATAATAATAATAATAATAATGTGTCAAGCCCAAATAATATTTTAATAAATAATCATAATAATAATAATAATAATTCAGTATCACTGCCATTACCTTTCTCCCAACAACAACAACAGCAACATCTACCATCAAAGGCTACATCACATCATCATCATCAAATGATTGAAATGTCGATGCAATCATTAAATAAAAAAATTAATTTAACATCTGATGGTACATCAGCATTATTTGTTGCATCAAATGCTTCAAATATGCCGTTAAATATAAACAATAATCATAGTAATAATAATAATAATAATATTAATGTTAATTTAAGTAATAATAAATCTTCATCTCCGTCGCCATCATCAATTATTACCAAATCATCCTCTTCTGCAACAACGAATAATTTATTAAATCAAAGTTTACAAATAATTAGTACAAATTCACATAATCTAAATAATAGTACCATCGTTCACAATATAAATTCAAAAGATTTAATGCATAAAAATGGAATACGAGTGGCCGAAATTGGCCGCCAAGAACCTGTACCAAGTTTAATGCTAAACAAAGAATTAAATAAAGTTGAAGTGTTAACAGGTAAAATGTCTGATTCATCTGAACCACCGACCAAAGTAATTAAATTGATTAATGGTAGTACAATAGCGCTAACATCGGTCGATAAAGATAATAAAATAATTGGTTCAAGTCCAACTACAACGTTGACATTGCAACAAGTTGTTGGTGGTGGTGGCCTGGTTGTTAGTCCCATACCATTATTAACATCGTCGCAGGGATTACGAGTTATTGGGCAGGCACCAAATGGTATTGCAACAATTGAATTAAGTACACCGCTTGGTCAACAGCAAGCTCGTAACGCATTACAAAATCATGCAGTGGCGTGCGGTGCCAATGGACCACAATTACATAAATTATTGGTTAGTGGTACAACATCTGTTATGACACCATCAAGTACTACGGTAACACCTGAATTAGCTCGTTTACCTGGTGGCGCCGAGCTTAATATATTACCAGCCAATTCGAACGGTACACTTTATCGTAGTCAAAAGTTGGCATTTGTTAATAATGGAATTACTATTAAAGGTTGGTGTTTGTAAATATACATACATACACTTATGTTTTGATAATAAAGAAAATGTCGTTGTTGTTTTAGGGGATGGACATTCATCTAGTCGTATGCAATTAATAACGCCAATTCAATCGAACAATTCTTCGTTATCGGGCCTAACGCCAATTGTTGTAAATCAACAAGGCCAAGGTTCGAATATTGCTCAATTGATTGCCGCATCGTCATCTCAATTAACTGGAAAGGTAATTAGATTTTTTTATATTATATCATAAATTTTATTATTTCATATTTTAAATTAAATTACATAGTAAAATTTTTTTTATTTATTTTACGAAGCATAACCATTATTTCTTGTAATAATATGATTATGTCGTAATAACTCATTATGTGGTATGCCTTTCGATTTTTATTTAAGTGACATTCGTTTTGAAAATTCATAAGAAATGTGTGTTTGTGATTTCGGTGACACGATTATAAAACGATTACAATTAAAAAAATATTATTTGTTGAAAATACTATAGAACACTACAATGCTCCAGGGCGAGAAACCACGAGAAACTTAACTAAAACTGTAAACTCCAATTTAACCAATTTTGTCTTTAGAAAATTTTGGGTTAAGGTCGAAAGATATTTTCTGAACAGCAGTAATTTTCTTGTGGAGCGGTATTTCTAAATTTTTACCCGAATTTTGCTGAATTGGTGAGAGTTTTTAGAGTGATACGGTTTACGTTTCATATTACGTTTTAAATTAAAACTTAATTTTTTTATTTGAAGCCGACACCTGTCCCGCTATATTTTCAGGAATCATTAAATTTATTCGAGATCTAATTTGTCTACCGTAGACTATCATAGAAGTAGATTTTCCTGTGGAAGGATGTAAAATCTTTCGATAAATTAACAATATGTTGCACAGCTCCTTTTCAAGTGACCCTTGTTCGCCTTTCAGTATTCCTAACTTTGATTTAATTGTTTGAACGGTACGCTCTGCTTGTCCGTTAGTTGAAGGATGATAAGGAGCTGCCATACAGTGTACTATTCCATTATTCTGTAAGAACTCTTGAAATTCTAAAGATGTAAATTGCGAACCCCTATCTGTAACTAAGATGCATGGTATTTCATGTGCACTAAATATTTGACGTAACTGACTTATTGTAGTCGTAATGTTTGAAAGAATATGGACTTTCATTCAAATCAAGCAGTCTAACTAAAACAACGTGTTTATTTTTTTTTTAAATTCATTTTTAATTTAAATAAAAATAAAAAATAAATTATTTTCTTTAATATAATACATTTTTAGTGAATAAATATATATTCTCCAAAAATAAGAGTACCTAATAAAATATTTAACATAAACATATTCAATTGAACAAAATAAAAAATAAATTTCATCTTTACGAAAGTAACCCAAGGTGGGGGGCGCCTACAAGGCCCACCATCCTTGAAAATGCCTGTGAAAAGTGAGTGTAGTGAAGACGAACCCGATCTTCTTGGATTTTCGGATTCAGTAATACAAACCAACAAAAGAAAATACAAAACTACAACCATGACAGATGGTGCGGATAAAGAAAAAAAACAACAACAAAAAAAAAAGCAACAATCGATCAACACAAAAAAATAACCTCATAACAGAGATTACAAATAACGATATAAACGGTAACAACACAGAACAGAAAAAAAAAGAAAACAAATATTTACACACAGATAAAGGACCGTTCTTCATCATCAGTGATCATTCAACACCAAAATTAATGATGCGTGTTCTAATATCAAAAATTATAAAAGAAAATAATACAACATTTAAAAATATAACAGAAGTAAATAAAAAATCAGTAAGAGTTGAGTTTGACTCGTACTATAAAGCAAATAAATGCATAAACGAAGATGATCCAATCCACATACAACTTAAAACAAAAGAATATAAATGCTTTATACCTAAATTTTATACCCATGTAGTAGGAATAGTCAAAGGGATCACAACTGAATTTAACCTAAAAGAAATCTCAGATAACATCTCAGCAGACAAACCTATAGTAGGAATCGAAAGGTTAAAATCCTGGGATAGACAAAATAGAATATTAAGAGAAACAGATTTAATGACAATAAAAATTAGAGCTAGTTCTCTACCGGAAAAAATATTATTTTATGATGTACCTTTTGAAAACCACATTATTCTACCAAAAGCCGAGATTCTGTTCAAACTGCCTGGGTTATGGACATCTAAAAAAATACTGCAAGGCAGAAACGAAATGTACCAAATGCTCAAATCAAATTGATAAAGGGAAACAACATGAATTTATAATCATAAAATACGTAACAAAACACAAAATTTCCTTCCGTGAGGCAAGAATTGCATTGTTCCCAAAAAAAAGACAAATACAAATCGCAATAAATGATGAAAATTTCTTACCATTACCACAATCCCAAAATACAAATGCAGCACAGTTTAACACATGGTTCACCAAATTAAATATTCAAAATAATATTATTCAAGAGCAAAAACGAAAAATGGCACAACTAGAAGGATTTCTTAAACAATTCATTAATCTGGCAAGTAGACCAATAGAAAACAAAGATTTATTGTCACTACATCTTAAAGATATAGCTGACAACATTTCATCAAAATGCTAGAACAACTAAAAATCTTACAAATAAACATTAGAAGTTTAAACAGTAATAAACTTCTCTTAGAAGACTACCTGAATCTAAACAAAATTGACATCGCAATTCTTAGCGAAACATGGACCGATACAAACCAGATACCAAAAATAAAAAACTATAATACTTTCATCAACAGCAGAAGCGATGGTTACGGCGGAGTAGGGGTATTAGTGAAAAGAGGATTAAGTGCAAAAATAATAAACATAAACATTACGCTTACACAAATTGAAACAATTGCAGTTAAAATAAACTACAAGACCAACAGTATCAATATAATATCATTTTACAACAGTTGTAACAAAAACAAACCACTAGCGGAGATAGAGTTCAAGAAATTTTTAGACTCACAAAGATACAACATTCACACTATCATAGAAGGGGCATCAACGCACATAGCAGTCTATGGGAATTCAATAGCAAAAATGACAAGCTTGGAAAACAAATAGCAGAACTAATATTGAGAAGTGATTTTCAATTATTAAACAGTGGAAAATATACGCGGCAAAACCTATACAACAATACCTCATCGGCGGTAGATATCACTCTTTGCAGTCTAAATATGCTCAACAATATAAGTTGGACGTGCACCGATGACAATATAGGATCCGACCATCTGCCTATACTAATTACGTTAAATCTAAATCACAATATTCTAAAAACAATAACAAATTGGAAACAAATAATAGAAAACCTAATGGATTTACAAACATACAACAATAATTACATAGAGAATATAGAATCACTCATAGAAAAAGTAATAAACAACAATACAAAATCTGTTCACTACAACACCAAGCACATCCCGAAACAATGGTGGAACGACCATCTACAAAGACTATGACAAACATTAAAAAAAATAAATAAACCCTCTATAACATACATAAAAATACATATACCGCTTATGAACTTAAAAAATCAATAGGAATAATGAAAAGAGAAATCAAAAAAGCCAAAAAGCTATCATGGAATAATTTCTTAAACTCAATAAATCCAAACCTAAAAACAAAATCACTTTGGAATAATATTAATAAACTAAAAAACACACAAAACAGCACAAATTTATCTACTAGAAAATCAAGAAAATACAAAAAAATTCCTAGATGAAAACTTTCCCGAGTCAATAGAAAATATAACTTGGCCATGTGAATGGAATCAAGAACAACAAACACAATCATCCAAATTTACAGAACAAATTATTAAAAACATTATAAACTCAAAACAAAATACTGCTCCTGGAGAAAACCTAATATCATACAAGCTTCTAAAACATTTGATAGAAAAGAACGAAAACATCTGCAAAAATATAGTGAATTACATCAACCACATTTGGATCAATCAAATTTATCCTAAAAACTGAAAAATAACTAAATGCATTGCAATAAAAAAACCAAACAAAGACGAGATGCTAATCGAAAACTATCGGCCAATATGCCTTCTGAACACATTATCTAAAATATACTATAAGGTTATACTGCAGGATTTAAACAATCACATTACTCAACATAAAATACTTCCTCACAACTCATATGGATTTAGACCTGGACACAGTATAATGGATTATTTCGCAAACCTCTTCACAGAGATAAATGAAAACAAACGAAATTACAAAGCACAAATACTTGTGACGACAGACATCTCAAAGGCTTTCGATAATGTTAACAAAAACAAGCTAATAAAAACATTAAAAAGAAAGCAATTCCCAGGATACACAATAAACTGGATATATCAATTTCTAACAAACCGCACTGTTATAATGAAAAACCAGTCAACAAATAACCAATAAAGGAATTCCGCAAGGCAGTTATCTAAGTCCTACTCTCTTCAACATATACACCTCCGAAATACACGATATCAAATCAGATAAAGTCTCAATATACCAATTTGCAGACGACATAGCCATCCTAATAACAGAAAAAAATGAAAAGGAAGCAGAAGCCACTACAAACAGAGCTTTGAGTAACATATCACAAAAACTAAACAAACTTAAATTAAAATTTAACACAACTAAATGCCACTACATGAGACTATATAAAAACAATAATTCAACATTTGTTGCAAAAATAGATGATACTCAAATCGAAGAAACGAGAAGCACAAAACTTCTAGGAATTACGTTTAATAACAAATTATCGCTAGCACCACACTACAAAATCCTACTATCAGAAATTCCTAACCCTCTAAATTTATTGAAAATACTAACCCACACAAAAGGAGGAGCACATCCATATACAATGCTAAACATACACAAAGCCATTATAGATACCAGGACAAAATTTGCTGATGTTATCAAAAAAGGCATAATGAACACAAAACAAAAAATCTTAAATAGCAACATAAGAATATGCACTGGTATGATAATTACCACACCAATACCAGCTATTTTAGCCGAAGCCGCAACCCTTCCTGCTGAATTGGAGAACAAAAAAGCTACACTCAAATTTATAGCCAAACAACTAAATAAAAATAATAAATTAGCAACTCAAATACGAAACAACAAAACACTCCCAAAATTCCAAAAATTATATAATGAATACCCTTGTCTTCAATACATCTCACAAAACCAGATCACGATAGAACCAGATAAAATTCGAAATTTAACGATACATGACTCATTACATCCTACATATAACAGGGAAACCACAACTTCATCGGAAATATTAAATATATTCACTGATGTTATAAGCAGGTACCAAGATTTTACACACATATATACAGATGGATCCGAAACAACTAGCAGAGGAGGAATTGGCGTATACATTGTTAAGACTAACATCGAAATGTCCAGAACATTACAACGAGAAGCAACAATAAAAACGATCGAACTTATAGCTATTAAAATAGCAATAGAGAAAGCTATAAACATGAAAAAAACAAAAAAATTTAATACCAACTGACTCAAAAAGCCCATGCCGGTCACTAATTTCGGTTAAATAAAAAAAACGCCAAACTGTATGAAATAGAAATCCTAAACATAGCAAAACAACACGAAAATAACAAAATTATAATTCAATAGATACCAGGACATGCAGGAATACAAGGTAATGAAAAAGCAGACGCTCTAGCTAAAAAGGCAACAGATCAAATAAACAAATAAATAGTACACCACCAAAACATCCCTGGTTCAAACAAGCCAAAATGAACAGTTACAAAATACGACAAATAACAAGATTAAGAACAGGCCATGCCAGGAACAAAAAATTCAAAAAAATAATAGGAAAAGAAGAATCTGATCTATGTGAGACATGCAACATAATAGAATCAAACGAACATATAATCGAAAGCTGCAAAAAATACGATCACATAAGAAGTAAATACCAATTATTAAAAAACCACAAACTAATAGACATACTTAAATCAAACAACCCAAAATTTTATAAACAACTAACCGAATATATAGAGGAAACAGAATATAATCTCTAATCAACACATAAGGGTTTTGTGGATGGCAACGTCTAAACCAGAAAAAATTAAAATAAATAAATAAATAAATTGCGAACCCCTATCTGTAACTAAGATGCATGGTATTTCATGTGCACTAAATATTTGACGTAAGTGACTTATTGTAGTCGTAATGTTTGAAAGAATATGAACTTCGGGCCATATCGAGTATGCATAAACGTAAATTAGAAAGTATTTATTTAGAAATGGTCCTGCAAAATCAACGTGTACGCGTTGAAAAGGAGCTTTTGGTGCTTCCCATGTATGTATTGGAATTTTCATTGGATTATCTTTATGTAATTGACAATCTGTACAATTTTTTACCACCTCTTCTATATCCCGGTCGATGTTTGTAACGATTTCATTCATGTCATACCAAAATGGGCTAAATTCAGCTCATTTAACACACGTATACGTAAAGACGAAGGTATATAAATTCTTATACCTCGTAATAGACAATTATCTTGCAACGTGAATTCAGTTTGGTCAATTCCAAAACTATAGCAGTGGTCTACTACACGACCGTTTTTTATTCCATCAATGAAGTGTTTTACCTTTTTATCCGACATTGTAGCTAAATCCAGTTCTTTAAATGTTAATGGTACAGTTTCAATTTGGCTTATTTGTAATAAATCCGGTTCTTCAATTTCTTTGAAATCTTGAAAACGCATCTGCATTCGCATGCTCTTTAGTATTTCGAAAACAAATGCTATACACGAAGCCTTGTAAAAAGTGTTTCATACGCATTGCAGACATGGTCGGTAAACCTTTTTTAGGTGATAAAATTTGAGAAAGCGGCTTATTATCCGTTATTAAAATAAATTTTCTACCGTAAAGGTATTGAAAAAATTTACGAGTTCCAAAAATAATTGCATAAGTCTCCTTATCTATATGTGGAAAGCGTTGTTGTGTTTTGTTTAGTGTTTGTGAGGCATATTGGATTGGTTTCTCTGTTCCATCTTTAAATTTATGACTTAACACAGTGGCACGTAAAAAGCATTTGTGGGTCATAATGCGTTAAACACTTATCTGCTTGCATTTCTGTTTTAATTTTCGAAAAAGCATCTTTGCACTCTTCGTCCCAATCAAACACAACATCGTTCTTGAGTAAACCGTACTCAAATTACCAAAAAATCTGCCGTAATTATTTATTAATCCTTATATCGTCTAAAAAATATGGTTATTCCGGGAATTCCTGTTAAATTTTTTTCTATTTCCCGTTACCATATTGCTGGAGCTGAAGCTATACCATACATCAACCGCTGAGGCTGCAATAACCCTTTATGAGTATTCAAAGTCAATATTTCTCTATCAGCCTCCGCAACTTCTAATTGTAAATACGATTTCGTTAAGTCTATTTTAGAAAACTTCTTTCCACCAGCCATGGACGAAAAAAGTTCTTCTATTTTAGGTAATGGATGTTCGTCTAATATAAGATTTGGGTTTACAGTTATTTTGTAATCTCCGCAAATCCTCACTTTACCCCCTAATTTTGGAATAGATACAATGGGAGTATCCCATCTACTACTATCCACTTTTACTAAAACCCCGTTTTCTACTAATTTTTCTAACTTTCGCTCGACTGCTTCCCTTACTGCAAATTGCACTGGCCTAGCCCGTATGAAAACTGGTTTCGCATTTAGTTGTATATTAATTTTTGCTTGAATACCTAAAATATGTCCTAAATTTTCTGCAAAAAAAAATTTTATAATTTCCTAACATTTCTTGTAATTTTTTCGAAGTATCTTGCATACAGTCATCAATCTTGTTAATGTATTTCCTAAAACCTGATTCCAATTTAAATTTAAATTTCGCAACCTTAAAAGCGGGTGTTTATTTGAATCCACCACGTATAATTTTAAAACATTATTTTCACTATTAGAATTTACCACGGTGTCCGTATAACCGAACATTTTTTATTTTATTATTACAATAACTCGTTATCGTTCCGTATCGGATTTTTTTTAAATCAATGTTTTGAAAATATTTTAACGCATCTTTCAAACTAATTAATGATACCGGGGAACCACTATCAATTTCAAAATTAATGTCTTTATTGTTAACGTTAAGGGTCAACCAAACTTTAGCTGTCCCTTCTTTGCCATAATCTATGTTACATAATTCTTCTATTTGAATGTCATTGCTAATCATCAAATCATTAAAACTTTCATCTTCCTCATCAGCGATGAAATTTGTACTTGTATTTGTTATTTTTCGATTTGGCCTTGAGGCACACTAGTTTCAAATGTCTTCGTTCATTACAATATGAACAAACGGAATTAGCATGACGACATTTGTTTCCAAAGTGTGATTCATTTCCACATCGATAACATGTAATGTTATTGCTAAGGACCCGTTCGAATTCTGTTTTAACATTTTTTTTCTGTAATAATTTTGACAGCGTTCTGCATGCAACCAAATTATCACAGCAGCTACACGAAATAATTTTGACATTTCTGAAATAATTTATAGGAAACTGTACGCCGCGTACATAACATGTATTTATGATATTTATGAATATTAGAGAATTATTATTTATACGGAGATAAGTTCAATGATAACTATAAAAATATAAGGACATACCATTGCTTGGCCATGTTGTCCCTTATGTCATTATCAGCTCTATACCGTAAAAACAAATAATTTGTGAATGATGCCACATAAATTAGTTCCCAAAATGTTTGTTTGTGCCCCTACTAATTCCTGTAATTTATGTCACTGGTCAACCACAGCAAAACTAGTAATAGTTCTATCTTGGATCATAAACTAGGTTATTAATAATAAGATTTTTTAGGCAAGAACTACCAATTTCATGAATTGATTCAAATGCTTAGATGCATTTTAATCACTGCATCGTCAAAATAGAAACAATAATGTTGTGGTGAAACGCATGTTATACATTATTGGTCGCCTCAATGCAATCAAAAGCACAATACATTTTAGAGTACGAGGTGGAAACCTGTATTGTCACCAGATGTACGTTAGTTGTCCACATTCAATTAATATATCCAGAAGTGATCATAAATAAAGCCATATTTGAATTAAATCATAGTTTTAATTAAATAAAAATTGTTAACTATTTATCTCGAAACGTCACAATTACAACAGTCAAAACTATTACAAAATTCGAACAACAAACGAGCTCATTACAAAATATGGAAGAGACAATTATTTCACTCACGTCAAAATGATTACAAAGATCATAATTATTATGGAGATCGAACGGGGCCTAAATTTAAATTCATGTTTTTATTTGTATTGACATTTATTCCTTTACCTGAAGTCCCTGGAATTACTTGTGTGATTATTTGTATTATGATTTTGATGAAACATATTAAGGTCGATTTCAGCGCCACCTTTCGCCGATAATTCTATAGATAATGCAGTTTTTTGCGCAATGTAAGTTCACATTTTCCAATGTTTTTTCGTTAGAATGTCTGGATGTCTGAGTCTCATTTCATTCAAATGTTTAGTTAAATTTAAAACGAAATCAGTATGTTTAATTTGGTTGTCAAAAGTATGTTCGAAAAATTGTATAACTTGGTCCCAGTCTAGTCCATTGTAACACATCTTTATTATTCTGTGCCATCGTTCAAACATTCCGCTACACTTTGGATTGTAGCTAGTTGTCCCTCTGCTCGGAACTTCTCCATGATCGGTAACAATTAATTCAAGAAGGCCGAATCTTTTTATCCATGCTGAATACGCGGTAAATACGAATATGGCAGCAGTGATATCAGACAGTGGATTCACCTCAGCCCAGCGTGTGTATCACAATAACAGTTGTATCCAGAAATTGGAAGTGAAATTTTAGATTTTTGGCATGGTATACAATTTTGAGCCGTTGAGTCTTTGAATCTTTAGAAATAGAGTGCCAAATAACATTATTAGTTAATAATTTGATATAGAATTTACGTCCGGATGTCACAAATTATGGAATGATTTAAAGACTTTAAACGAGAGAGATATTTGCACAAATGTTAATGCTGTCGTATTATTACGTAAATCTCGTAATAATTCATCATTGGCTTGAACAAAGATGATTTTTCCGAATTTTGTTGGAAAGCAAAAATTAAAGGCTCATAGTCCGTGAATAGTGTGAACTAGCGATCTTCTAACAAATTATCTAAAGTGCTTAATGCCAGAATAATCTGCAAGCAACTCTCTGTTATAAGCACTGTAACGTTGTAACGTTTCGTTTAGACGTACTGAGAAGAAACTGAGTGGTTGCCAAGTATCAGATATGTACTGCTAAACCACTGTCCCAATCGCCGTATCTGAAGCATCAACCATGTTGTATAAATAGTTTTGTCGCGTCGCATAGTGTCTGCTTACAGTTTTCGAATGCTAGTGGTTTTCAATCTGGCGTCCAGTCAATACGTCTTTTGCTGTACTTTTTGTAACCTTTCACAAAATCGTTGTGTAAAAATACTGTCTCTGGTTGTTTAAAATCTTTGATAGTTTGTATTTTGTCCGGATAATCTTGCCCAGTGACCTTGTGTCTTAAAAACGAAATTTTGGGATATGCGAATATGCATTTGTCAATATTATTGATAAGTCCATGATCTTTAAATTTCTGAAGAATAATTTGGGGGCGCTTTTGACCCCAATTGCCATTTTTGAAATGTCGATCGGTTCAATAGAAATTTGGTTGTACGCATGGACAAGTTCTATTATCAAAAAAAAAATGTACATGCTTTAAGTTCTTCTCCGTCCGACGAGCAATGCACATCGCATTGCAATTAATTTCTTATTGTTTTAATTTGATATTTATTTTTATTTTTTTGTTTTTATTTTTTTTTATTTTTTTAACCTGTGTTGTGATTCGGAGGTACTACTGTGGACACACCATTGTTTGGTGGTCTAACGCTGTTCTTGCGTTCTTTAAGTTTGAGTCTCTGTATTCCTGTGTCATGGGGAGAGTGTTCTATTTTCAGTTTTGCAATATTCGTGGATTGCGAACAAACTTTGCAGCCGTGGAACACCATACAGCTTTCACAAAACCCGCGGTTCTACTTCTCACCGAGACCAAAATTTTGGACTCCGGTGCTTCTTCGGCCATCAGTATTAAGGATTACTTCTTAATCCATCGGCTTATTCACCATAGGGGGCTGGCCATGTATATCCGCAACGATATACCTTTTTCCATTACCAGTTTTTTAGGCCAAAGCACGATAATGAGTTCAGCTTCATTTGAGTTGAAATTCATGTCTCGAAACACCCACTCTTTCTATGTGATCTCTATCGAAGCCCAAATATCGCAAACAGCGCTGCTCATTTTGGGTTTGATACTCTGTCAGACTCCATTGAGCGCATCCTTCAGAAATCACCAAATGCTGAAATCGCTGTGGCAGGTGATTTCAATGTCCACAATGACAAGTGGCTTCCTTATTCTAAGTCCGTAACACCGGCTGGTGAGGCGGCTGAAATGTTTGCAGCTTTAAACCAACTCACAGAACTTGTAGATCAGCCTACGAGGATACCAGATCGGGTCAACGATACGGGTCATTTACTGGATCTGTTTTTAACTTCTCATGCGGAGAAATACAGTATCTCTCAGTTCTCCTTTGGGAAACTCGGACCATCGGCTTATTACAGCGGAATTTCCAATGTCATGGTGTCCAATGAATGTTCCGCCTAAACGTCGATTATGGCACTGTAAAAATGCGGACTGGGAAGAAATGAACAAGTTCTTTCAAGAGTTCGAATAGTATTCTTGTTTTGCCTTCGGTAATATTGACAATGCAGCTATTCTGGTTTCGACTGTCATTCCCACGGGAATGGAACAGTTCATTCCTTCCAGTCTCTCTAAGCCAAATAAAAAAAAATCAGGCAATCCTTGGCATAATTTGCAATGGCCACGTTTCTCCTTCAACTGTTTTTTCACTGGTAGTGGACATGATTTAGGTATACGATTTTCGCGGATTGATCCACTGCCACTAGATCCGCGTGACTTCAAATGTTCTAAAAGAGGCAAGCCAGTAAATAGGTTGTCGAAGTAAAATGCAAATGGCAAGTTTATGGTAGCCTCAGGTAATTCGTCGATCATGCTAACGAGTGGTGCAGCACATTTGCCATATTTTTCTTCGTAGTCTACATTCGAACGAGGATTTCTTCCTTAATACACTTCAACATTCACCATATATCCAGAAGAAGTGCGTAATGACCAGTCGTTGTAGCCAAACCGCAATGGCTTTCCTTGAATAAATTGCTTACATCTGTGTCTTCCAAAGTAGCCTATCATACTTTCTTCATATGACAAATTTGGTAAAATCCAAAATGATTTTAAACGATCCGTAATTAGACGAAGCTTCCACATTTTATCTGGATTCAGGTTTTCACTTGAGCCGGCATGATTGCTATCGTCAAAGTGGAGAAATTGCAAAATTTCGTTGAATCGGTTTTTTCGGATGCTGATGAACACAAGGTAGTTCCGCAAATCATCATCGTTGCTCCACATACTCCTAAGACTGGTGTGATAATTATTACCACTGATCAGAAGAATTCCAATGAATGTAATTTTAGGATTGGCTTTCTCGCGAAACACTCTTCGCCAAAAAATTTTTCTAGCTGCTTCATGATTCATTTCATGAAATATTGGAGTCATGGCGGTGGAATTGTCGTCGACGTTCCAGGTGAAAATTGCATCAATTCCACTAGTTGATTTACGTTTTGTAGGTTTTTTTTGTTTTAAATTTCATTTTCCATTTTCTACACGGCTGTTCGATTAAAGCTGAAGTCGATGGTTCGTTTTATATTGTAGAACTATGCTCTAATACATCAGCAAATGCATTTGCTGATGTATACACGGTAAAATTTTCCACGTCCAATCCAATGTCGGAATTATTTTCACTGTCCAAAGTTGTAAGTCGGCAACCATTTCTCAGTAATATTTCGCAAGTTGTTTTTAGCTAGCCAGGGCAGACATCATCGAGAACCCCGCACAACTCATTTTCCCCATCGTCCATCCATCATTTCTCAGAAGCTCAATAAAAACAGTACGAACCTCGTCCGTATCGCTTTCATCTTCGAGTTCTTCGAGGTAATCAAGGGCCTCTTTCAACGTAAGTTTTCTTGATAAACACATAAATAATTGTAATAATTGTAAAACGGATAGTAAAATTTAATAAAAAATTACCAAACAACAGAACACAATAAAACAAAAACTAAAACCGCAATATGCGCATTTTGAGAAAACGAGGAAAAAATGTCCCCGTGTTGTCGTATGGCAACAGGCACAAAAACAGGTGAAAAACCCCTTAAAATAATTCTTATTACCTTATATAGCACATTCAGGGTTGATGAGCATAAAGAATCCTTGATTATTTTCTAAAAATATTTTGTGGAAAAATAACGGAACTTAAAAATAAAATCTAACTTTTTCATATCGTCCATTAAATTTTTTCACAATATTTTTTTTTTGCTTAATTTTACAACCTCCTTCCAGTAAGAGCCAACACACAACTGAAATAATTTTTCTAGCCAAGTAACTGTTATCCCTTTACAAAACAAAGCTAACGGCAAAACATTTTTAACTTTATTGATTCTCTTTTTATATCGACACAAAGGCCGTGTTTTTTTTTGATGTCGGAGTAATCGGAGAGATCAGAGAGATTATTTATCGGATATATCTGATAATTCTTTTCTCCGATTTTTATCTATCAGATCGAAAAAAATATTTTTTGTGTTATTTTTTAGTACCAAAAATAATAAATTATTTTATGAATTTCAGCTTTAAACTCCCTAAATTAAAGTTTTATTTGTCACCTGATAGCTCAACATTAATCGGAGTCGCCATTTTAGAATTTACTAAAAAATATAAAATAATCTGTACATTTTTTCAGAGTAAAAAGATCGTATCCGATAATTATCGGAGCGTAAAAAAAAACGACACAGAGAGATAATTTTTCTCTCGGATATTAAAAGAAAACGCATATCTGAAAATTTGACAGTAAATTTATCTCTCCGATTTCTCCGATATCAAAAAAAAACAGACCCATAATGAGATATAATTTTTGTTGCCATATGGCAACACGCGGACAATTTGGGTTAATAATCTATTCTAAAAGATAGTCGAAATATTTTATTTGTTTTTGTTATTCTACTCAATACCATATACGACTATAATACGAGTAGCGAGCTATATAGATTCATCTTTTACGATTATGTATCGTACTCGTTTATGAAAATAATTTCAAACAAACAAACAAAAAACTTATGTGTATGATCATTTTGTTATTTTAATTTATGTATTTCTATTTACGATAGATGGCAATATAAAATATGTGTACGTAATAAAGAAACATTGCTAGGGGTGTCAGGATGAGCTTATAATTTGTTCAATGGCGCTTTTATCAGTCGGTTTTGAAAAATTCAATAATTCCCTCTTATTGATCTATCTGGTTCTCTTTATTTGTGGTTAAAGTTATCGAAATTTATTGGAGTATATCTCACTTCAATATCAATCAGATCAATATTTCAGACTGATGATTGTTAAATTCGGTTAAAAACATTTATTATAATAAATTAATAATGATTACATATTTTAATTAATTTACTTTTTTATTCATATTTCCAGGTCATGACACCGATCACAGTAAGTCCATACGTTGTAAAACCAATGGTGGTTGCCGTAGCATCGACAACGGCCAACTCAACTTTAACAACATCTATGTCAAAACAACAAACAATTTCGGCTGCGCCAAGTAATAACAACAATAATGGAAATTGTATCTGAATAAATTTTATATTTTTATATTAAAATAATAATAATAACAAAAAAAAACAAGAAGCAAACATAAAACAAAATGTTTTTATTTTTTATTTATATATTTCCAAAAAAAAAAAAACACATAATATATTATTAATTATATACATATAAAAAATAAGAAAATAATATAAGTAAATCTATAAATATATATTTTTCTTTTTTTTTTTATTACAACACACAGGACACAATTTTTAACCATCGTATCATATATTTTTAAACATTTTTATTTTATTCATTTTTTAAATTCTCCTCCAGCATTAACGACAATCTTTTTATTTAACTTCTTAATTTTAGCGTAAAATAAATAATAAAAAAAATAAAAATAAATTACATAACATAATTCAAAAAATAAAAAATAAAATAAAATAACCAATAAAATATTATTTTTTTTTTATGTGTGTAGATAATTAAATATAAATAAAAATAAAAATGTAATTTAAATAACAAAACAATATTTAAAAATGGTGTTAGGTAACAAAGTAACAAAAATATAATAAAATATATTAAATACGGATTTTTAATTTATTTATTAAGGATTTTTATTTTGTTATCAAATTTTATTAATTTATTTACATTAACTTAACAATCGATTAATATTTTTTTTTCGTCTTATTTTAAATATAAATATGAGGGCATTATAAAAATTATATATATATATATATATATATATATATATATATATATATATATATATATATATATATATATATATATCATCGAAGTCAATTATTATGTAATATGTCGTCACATATATTTATGATTAGTTTACATTAAAAACACAAAAAGACATATTTATTTTAAAAAATCGATATTTGTTTTTTTAAAACAAAAGAAAAATCCTTAAATTCAAAATTCTTAACTTCGCGCTCTGATATTTTTTTTTTTACTATTTTCTCCCGTAAACTAAAAATAATTCCATCAATTTATATTATTATTATTATTATTATGATTACTAATATTAATTAATGTGAACACAAAAACAAAAAATCAAAAAAAAAATAAAAAATAAAAATAAATAAATAACATAAAAAAAAATATATAACTTTATATTTTAATTATATATAAATTATGTTAGATATGATTATTATTTTTACTTATGTATTATATTTTAAAACATTAAAAAAAAACATTTATTTTATATATAAATTCTATTTTATTTATTTATAAAAACAAAATATGGCATATTCATTTTTATATATATATATATATATATATATATATATATATATATATATATATATATATATATATATATATAATATATATATATATATATATATATATATATATATATATATATATATATATATATATATATATATATATATATATATATATATATATATATATATATATATATATATATATATATATATATATATATATATATATATATATATATATATATAACGTGTATACAATTTTAAATTTTTTTTTTTAAATTATTATTATTATATACATAGAACAATTTTAAGTTTATTTTTTAATTATTTAATTTGTTGTAAATATTATACATAAAAATTTTGTTAATTTTAAAAATTTGCTTTTGGATTTTTTATTATCATTAGTTATTTCTATCTATTATATTATTATTATATATATAAATATTATTTATATCAAATAAGTGAAATTAAAAAAAAAAAAAAACAAATAAATTATATTAAAAACAAAAAAGTAAATTAAATAATTTTTCTAAATTTTTTTAAATAAAAAAAACTAAAACTATTTAAAAAATAAAACAAAAAAAAAACTCTGCGGTAAGTGTATTCTTTCAATATTTTTTTTTTTTTACACAATATCATTTTATTATTACATCAACAATTATATATGATAACATATCATCAGAAGTGAATTATTTATATATTTTTTACGTTTTTTTATTTATTTATTTAATTCGGTTTTTTATTATTAATATTATTATTTTAAAACAAAACAACAAATAAATAAAAAAAAAATTAAATTAAAACAAAATAAAAAATAAAAAACGTTTCTCTAACTCTTAGTGCATTACTTACTATTAAAAATAATATAAAATACTTAATATTTAACATAATTAAAAAAATAATAATATTGAGATAAAAAAATAAAAATAGAAATTTCAAACAAATATAAATAGACTATTTTTATTTGAAGTAAAATATTTAAAAAAAAAAAAAAATATTTTAAATTAATTTACTCTAAAAATAAACAAAACAAAATGTTTATTTACTTGTGTAAATATAAATATAATAAATGATTAATTATACAAAAATGGAATAAAAAAAAATTCAATAATAATTATAAAAAAAAAAAAAAAATTATATTGTAATTTTTATTTAGCTACAGAGGGTATAAAACTTTTCGCTTTTAATGAAGCTAGCCTCTTAAGTTTATCTGTTAATTAATAATAATTATAACAAATTATCGATATCATAAGTATTGTAAATTTTATTATTATTTTAACATTTATGTGAATAGTTTTCATGTGAAAAATGGCTGAGTTCATCTTTTAAGATTTCTGATCCATGGTTTTAGGTAGGAGTCCATCAAACGAGAAGAAAAATGTGGATAAAATTTCCTGAAAATGAGGATGAAATTGAACGGGATAAGGCCAATTGCATTATTCCGAGCTAAGTTCATATTCGCATTTCAAAATTTTTGAAAAGGAATTTTTCTCTATTAATGTTCAAGCTACAGTTTCTTCTTTACAAAAAGTTACGGGCATAGAAGCATCACGGCTAGGTTCCATCCATAAAGTAGAATATTTATTTGATAACTATTGCTATGATTTGGTCCCGGTGGTTGAGGCACTTTCGTGCCACGTAAAAGACTTCTAAACGAGAATACTATCCTTAGAATTCCACCACAGCATCCTTGGATTGTCGCAGAAGGCGACTAAATAAAATATGGATTGCCGTAAAAAAATTTTATTGTTACAAATAATCAAAAATCTTAACGGACACGCAGTTTAGGATCGGTACGTGGAACATATAGCCACTAAGAATATCAGGCACATTTGATGGTACTATATCAGCCATAAAAGAGTATCGTTTGGAACACGGTTCTCTCCAAGGAACTTGTCAGCGACAAATTGGAGACCATGGGTCACACGGCTATACATTGCTTTACAGTAAAGATGACCTCGGCAATCTTGGTGTTGGTTTTGGACCTCAGATGAAAAAGTCTGTTTTGGATTTCAATACCGTTGATAATCGTATGTGTAAGACACGTTTACGCATGCGTCTAGCCAACCTGTCAATCATTTGTTTTCATGAGCCCACTATTGTAAATCAACCCAAATATCCATACCGGAGCACGACGTCAGAATAGTGATTGGTGACTTTAATGGTAGAGGTTGCAAAAATCAGATTGACTTATGTGATCTAGCGACCGATGATGGGCAAAGAATGATGTACTTTGCGGTCGCGCATGGCTTCATTGTGGCTAGCATATACTTTCCTCATAAATATATCCACTTGGAAACATGGAGGCATCCCGAAGTCAAATTGGCCATGTGTCAATTTCTAACGGAATGTCTCGTGAAAGATGTGAGATCTTATCGATCAGCTGCCAAATTTGTAGGCAGTGATCACCAATTGGTGACAGTAAAGCTAAGATGGCAGATTTCGTACAAGTCAGGGAACCAACCACCATTCTGATGATCTAAATGCTCTATGGAAGGTATTGAAAACTTCGGTTTTCGCTGCTGCCGAGGCAACTCTAGGTATAGAATATAGCCTATCAAAAGCGTGATTACGTTGCACGGAAGAACTAAGCGGTCCTTGCTATATGAGAACCACAAAGCGAATTTGTAGACAAAAAAAGCGTGAATGGGTACAACAACAACTCAGCAATGAAGGCAGTTCTCGTGGCTTCCTTAAAGGAGTTTCTGGGCTGTCTCATAACTTTAGACCTAGGTCTATCGCCATTCGGGACCAGGATGGAAACCTCCATGTTAACATAGATGCATTGCTCGACACATAGTGGGAGCATTACTCTGATTTACTGAATGTTCAACGAGTGTCAAATGCTGTGTTTAAAAGTTGTCAAAAACAGACTGCGGGATGTGCATGGAGGACCCATCCTACGAGGAATTCACACTGGCTATGCAGAGACTTAAACGAAACCGTTTCCCTGTGGTAAAATGCATTAATTCTGAGCTCTTTATATTCTGAGGAGAACGCGTGGCCGCCTTGTGCCCTATCCTTAAAGGAGATCGCTCAAAATGCGAAAACTATCATGGCATAGCTCTCCTTTCCACATCATACAGATTTCTGTCTTGCTTACATAATAGTGGATAGAATCACTCCATTGGCGAAGGTAATTGTAGATTGATATTAAGAAGGATGAACCGAATCGGTCAGTCACTGATCAAATTTTCTCGCTGAGGATGATTCTTTTAAAATATTACGAAACACCCCATGACGTACACGAGGTGTTCTTGGATTTCCAACAAGCCTATGACGATCCATCGGGTTACCCTATGGTTTGCTTTGCTAACAAATATGTGCGTCAATGAAACACGCCAGGACAATCTAATGTGTAATTAGATTAAATGGCAACGATGACAAAGAATTTCTGGATCCACTTGTATACGATTCTCAGCTATTGGTCTGAAAATCAATAAATCCAGAATAAAATATATGACCACTGGGTTTAGAAAACAAGTCGCAATAGATTTTAGTAATGGTGAAAGTAGCTCACAATTGAAGGAGTGACAAGTACCTGATACCTCGGATCCTTTGTCACATGGTATCTGTGTGGTAGGGGATATTAAAGCACGTTTTGTCGTCGATAACCGCATGGGAGTGAGATTTGAACCCTGACTGTCCATATCCTGATGAGTATGAAAGATTGTTAGTGACATTCGAGAGAAGAATCATGTGCTTGATATATGGCCCCAAACGCGGCAATTACGACATTTACCGAGTTTCAATATTAGAGTTTCAACCACGAGATTAGAAATTTCAAGAAAATTCAAGGCGACAATAGTTGCTTGGTGGAGAGAATGTCTTCTTCGGGTTGTCTAGAACAATAAGAAGAACAAGCTCGGGGTCGAATCCAATGGAGTCAGAATGTTTGCTACTACTTCAAGTTTATATTAGCACGTTTCAAGTAATTCTACTTTTATTAATATAATTATTGCGATTAGTGATGACGATAACCACAACTGTAACCCCCTGTTGGACTACCGAACCCATAGACGGAACTATCGTCCATGAAAGTATATGATGACTAGCCCATTGAAATATGCAGATGGATTTGACGACGTCAAGTAGGACGTTAAATTAACCGTGAAAGAGTTATAAGAGCTTCTACCCAGAAACATGAATTAAAACCTAAAAAAAATTTTGTACAATACATTTCCGAGAAATTTTTTTTTTTTTCATTCAAATTTCAAATATGTAGTGTTGAGTATTGTAACTAAAATATAATTTAAGCGGGAAAACGAAGTCTAAACGTCAGACGTGTCATACGAGTGTAGTGCAAATTTGTGTTACAAATTTAGTTTATTTCTAAATAAATATATAAATATATATATTTTTTAAATTGGTAAGTGATAATTAATATGTAATATCGAGCCATTACCGTAACATATTTATAAATTTTATTAATAATTTCCAAATTGGTTTCATTGAAAATGTCACTGGTTGAATTACGTGCATGATAAATTAGTTATTAGTTTTAATATCCCGTTTGTATTTTTTACCGAAGTATGCAATTAACATAAATGTGCAATTAATCATCTGATCCAGGATATTTCTATTACACGTCCCAATAATTAATTCGAGGGGGAAGTGGTTCATTTTGAATCAATACCAGATCAACTTTCTGCCAGTTGTCCATTTTAGAACTGCATGAATTCACATTTTCAACTGCATGAGTTATTGTATTCCACGGTTGATGTCACTATTGAGGAAATAGTTCGGCGTTATAACAATTATATCTTTTGGATCCGATTACTGACATTTTACATAAACGTACATATTTGTCAGGCATTCCCAGACATCACAAAGCAAATCATAAACATGCCCGATGGATTGAGTCATATATGCTTGTTGGAAATCCAAGAACACCTTATGTACGTCACGAACTGATTTAATTTCCAATATTTTGTTTGCGCTCAGGTGAGCACGATTTGAGTTAATAGATAGATAATAATTTCATCTCAGATTTATATCCGTGACATCGAATTGTACGAATCCAAAAATTACGTGCAATATTGAGTTAACTCACTGTTTATGGAAAATTTAAGAGGTGACGATGAGCCCCTTTCGCGAGTAAATGAATACGAGCGGTGGTGTGAAATGAATACATGTTGGGTTAATTAATCACTGGTTAGTTGAAGTTGTAGCTCATTCTTTTATCATCTATATAGCATATATCAACCTCCGTTAACTTCCTCAACTACTTCTGCCGTGGTCTTTCAACCATTATTACAGGTTTATCTAGAGCTGAAACATTGTTTATGTATTATCATAACTCTAGAGGAGTTTAATCTAAATCGCACAAATTTTATTTGTCGGTGGTGGAAAATGAATTTGACGTCATCAGTATTACAGAAACATGGCGGACGATCTCGCACAACTCTGAGGAATTCGGCCCGTCTAACTATAATGTCTTCAGACGAGACAATCCGACTTTGTAATAATTCTACAAAATAGTATTTCCGAAATTCGTCCTGTTCAGCATTCTACCAAAATTAGTAAAGTGCTGTTCACACGTTTTTCTATTAACATCGACGATACATCTATATTGAAATCTGACGGACCTCAGTAAATTGAGCGTTAGTGATATCCACTGCTTCACTAGAAGGTCGGATTGCTTCCAGTAAGGTAGTGCGGGAATCTTGTGGTAAGGTTTTTTATTTGGATGGCCACCTAAACCTAACCTAACCTAGCCTAGGGCAAACAATTAAAGCAATGGTTTTCAAAGTCAAAATTGATGAGTTAGTGCAAAAGTTCTAGGAGGCAGATGATATATCTTCGGTGCGAGAATTGAGTCCGAATCACCTTCGTAAATGGGTGAGCAATGACGAATGAGTTTTATAATCTGTGCCTAAAGAGGATCAAGCATTAATGCTATAGCCTAATATTGACCGATTTACATTCAAATTTAAATTCGAATTACCTAATGCTTTGGATGAAGTTATAACGAAACGAAGAGTTTTAACAACGATCTCACGTCTCTATGATACCTTGGGCTTTATCACTCTAATTCTGTTCCCTGCCAAGTTATTGATGCGAGAATTGTGGCTAGACAATTTGAATTGGGACAATCTAGTATCTCATGATTTGAGACTTAATGGCAACAATACCTACAAAATTTCCGTGATCTTCCGAAATTGAATATACTAGAACTGACGATAAATCTACATCAGTAGAACTGCATGGGTTTTGAATGGAGCCTCAAAATATGCGTAAGCAGCTTTAATATACCTGCGGTCCGTGGACCATCAAGGTAATTTCACTGTCATCTTAGAGTTAATACGAGCCCCCTTACTGGCCCCTTACGGTTTTCATGAATAAGGTCATCAAAAATTGAAAGGTGTTGTCTTTTACCAAAGATTTCATGGGCAGACTCGCAGATAATATTGAATTGGCTCAACGATCACTCAAAACGTTAGAAACTTATAGCCAATTGTGTGATGAATATCAAGGAAACTGTCCCTTTGTCTTTGGCGAATTAAATCCATTGGACATTGGTATTCATTTCCCACCACCGCTCGTATTCATTTACTCGCGAAAGGGGTTCATCGTCACCTATTAAATTTTCCATAAACAGTGAGTTAACTCAATATTGCACGTAATTTTTGGATTCGTACAATTCGATGCCACGGATTTAAATCTGAGATGAAATTATTATCTGCAAATAAGAAGATCCATCTATATTGGAATTATTAAATTTGAATTTCTGGTGCCCAGAAGAATTTGACGAGGCCATTATAAACAGAGGAATGCTATAAACAGCATAATTTTACCTGGAAGTATAAATTTCCTCGTTTTGACCTCCAACTCAAATCACCGGTGATGTAGATTTTTTACTTGATGTTCCTGTGAGCACCCCCACGACTATACTTAAGTCAGGTCTACGTAGGGATAGTAGTGTTTTGGAGCGCTTCAAGTCGAGTTTCGGGCAGAATTGCCGCGTTACATTGCATGATATGGTGTTATTCCACCTCTTCTGTGCCGAGGCTATCGCCTCATTTTTAAGCGCCATAAAAAGCGCTGCTATAGGCCGCCCCAGATTTGCCCTTTCCGGTTTCAATTGGAGAGTTGTACCTTTCCTGGCCAGTTCGTCAGCCCTGCAGTTCCCCAGAACGTCCGAGTTACCGGGGACCCAGACTATCTGGATATTGAGATGCTTACTCGTCTCGTTAAGAGATGAGCGGCATCATAATGCCACCACGAATGTCAGAGAAATTGATTCCAGTGACTTGATTGCCGCTATACTGTCCACATATATTGTTATATCCCTTGTGGATATGACATTATGTATCAACCAAGTCAGCGCTTCTTCAATCGCTACCACCTCAGCCTGGTACACACTGCAGTGATCAGGAAGACGAACGGATATATTCACATTTAATTTGTCACAATAGACTCCAGCTCCGACTTTGCGGTCTAGCTTGAAGCCGTCAGTGTAGAATTGTATACTTCCAGTGTCTGTTGTTGACCTGTTCCCCCAGGATTCCCTTGAGTGGATAAGGGTCCGGGAGGCAATCGTCGAGTGGCCCGTCTGTAAACATTTCTACTCAAACACGGCCGATAGTCGTGCAGCCGTAGTTGCCGCTGTCTACTTACCAAAGCTGTCGACAGGAAGAAGGTAGAGCATAGTCTCCAGAGCACGTGTAAGGGTTGTCTTCAGTGCCCCGCTTATAAGCAAGCAGGCCGTCCTTTGTACTTTCTCTATCATATTTTTATGATAGAATTTTCTAGATTAGTGCTGGCCACCACACACTCACCTCATACATCAGAATCGGTCTGACTACAGCGGTGAAGAGCAAGTGTACCAGCTCTAGTTTTAGACCCCATCTGGTACCAACGGCGTTCCTACATGAGTACAGAGCCATGGTAGTCTTCTTTACTCTCTAAAATATTGGGCTTCCAATTTAGCCTACTGTCCAAAATTATGCCAAGAAATCTTGCCTTATCAGTAAAGGCCAGTGCCGTGCCTTTTAAGGTAGGAGGGGCGACTACCGGAATTTTATATTTCTTGGTGACGAGTACAAGCTCTGTTTTCGATGGATTTATACCCAGCCTACATTGTAATGATTAAGAGCGCATGTTGCAACCTCCGTCCATTTCCTAGGAATATAATTCAGCTTTAAAAACCCCCTGACGATCACCTCCAGCCATGAGAGAATGCTCGACGAGTGTTTTTGCAATTCCACTGGAATTGTACCGTCCGGGCCTGCCGATTTATAGCGTAAAATAAAGCCGTTATAAAGCCGTTGCCCATAGGATCCGGTTTTTGCACACGATTTCCCCCGGGCACCCCGACTATAATTTTTCCCTATTTCTACCAAGCTCTGTCGACACATCCACACTAGCTGGGAAATGGGTTTCCAACAGGAGCACCAATGATTCCCCACTAGACACCTTCCATTTTATCACAGAATAGTCTCCAAGACCAGAATAGTCTCTGCGCCTTCCTTAATTCCTTTTTATACTTCTTAAGGTGCTCCTTATAGGAGTCCTAATCCTGAGCTTCTCTAGAACTTTTTGCTTTGTTGAATGCTTTCCCTATACGAAGGATTCCCAAATCACTGGACCACCATACCGGTTTCTGCTTCCCCTTAGGTATTCTCTTGGGACAAGCAGTGTACAAGGAAAGGCGCATGTGATTTCCTCCACCAGGAAATCCAGCTCCTTCTCTGTGGCTGGGGGCTTCAGAGCATCGGTCGGTAACAGTCGTACTAACACTTCCCCGTTTTTGTTCCAGTTAGTCCTTCTAGGATTCCTGAAGGCTTTCCGGGTAACAGAGTGAATGCCAATATTAAAAGTCACGTACCGATGGTTCGAAAAGGAGAGTTCCATGGAAGTCTGATGCAAAGGTAACATCCAGTACCTCCTACCTGTTACTGATAATAAAAGTGGGCTCCTGCCCCACACTACACACTACAAGGTTAGTCCCCAATAAATAATCAAATAAGTACTTACCCCTATCATTGATGTCGGTGTTTCCCCAGATTGTATGATACGTAATTGCATCACAACCTAGTTTTACTCCGATCTTTTCCCGTTACGCTTCGAGAATCATTTCCTCCAGGTTATCTGGCGGAACCTCCTTCTCTCGGTCCATGTAGGCGGAAACCAGCCAAAAAACACAGCCTCCCGTCTCCAGGCCGACTGCCGTTACGTCACCACTAGTATATTGTGGAAAAATAAAACTATTCAAGTTATTTTTAGCGAGAATGCAAGATCTGATTTTATCGGACCTAGAAGAGTATAAAATTGTATACCCTTTTAAACCGAGGCCACAGATCTTGTTTTTACTAATCCAGGGTTTTTGGACTAGAATTATATCCTCATCTGATTTGGTCAGTCTGAGGATCACGGCTGCTAACGTCCCGCATGTTAGAACGATCGTCCTTTGTTCACAATCGCTAGATCCTCCCGCCGCCTCTTCTTGTTTAATGATCTTCCAATTGTTCGTCGAAAGAGCAACATTGCTTGCCCGAATTATTCGAATTATTTCATCCGGACAGGATGGCTCGATTGGCAGCCAGACGCGTGCCCTTGGACTGCTAGGGATCTCGTTTCTGTCAACCACTGCCAGCTTCGCGCCTCCCCACACTTCCCCTACCTTAGCTACGGCCATACGGTAAAGGTCTGACGATCTTTAATCGGCACATGTCGTTAGCTTCACACGCCCTTGGTGCCATCCTGCATCCCTACAAGAAGGAGGTGGCCCCGGATTTTCTCCGAGGATCGTTAGGAAAACGGAGTTTAGTGCGTTATACACTAGTCTACATTTATCAAGAGTGATACTTCCATCTTCTTGACTCCTGTCAATGACGGCTAGTATCACTGGATGCTCCTTAAGGACGTCACTGAACAGTTTTGCCCCTTGTATCTCCTTGGGCTCCCTGCATTCTAGGTCACTTACTATCCCCAGCTTCTAAATTGTCTTGGGACCGTTGTATTTTCGACTCTGCTGGTGCCCTCACCGAATTATCGCCAAAGTAGGCAACCTTTAAGTCTCCGGCTTAGGTACCAAGGCCGCGTTTATCGAACCTACTGTGTAGGTAGCTTGCCCTTTACGGTCCAAGCTCCCTTTTGCTACGGCAGGCCCTCAGCTTCCACTGGTACCCGGCACCGCCGCCTGCAAGACCCTTATTGTTTCGCTGGTGACTTCACCTTTAAGGTTTGAGCCACAATCCGTTTTTTCTATTGGCTTTTTGAAAGTGTCTGTCTCTTTTGTTTTAGTTGTATTTATGTTCAATTTGTTCCCACGAGTTTTGGAGAAATAAACGGTCCGCCCTCGCAGAGATCCATATACGAGGGTAAGGCTGATTTAAACTGCAGGTCGCCTGGTATCCAGTGTCCGCATATTAGAGATTTGTTGACCCACATCATTCCTTGGCATATGCTGTTCCACCGTGACTTGAGGATTTGTGTAAGGTTTACTCCTTCAGCGCTGTACATTAGCCTAGGAAGATTCCTAGTTACCAGTAGCCACCACGTGGAGGTCGTACATCCAGTTGCAAGTCTCTCCTGGATTTACCTGATACACATCCATTCGTGACCACCCATCCCCTGACCTCTGCCTCAAACATGACCTTGCGGAGCCGATAAAATTCATTCGACTTATGTCACCCCCCACCACATTCGCCAAGACTACTTGTACGAATCTAAGTAATAATTAAAAATAAATTACGTTAAACCTATTATCTAATTACGAGGTACACACATGATAACAACAATAATTATCGGCTACAAATAATCCTCGTATAACTTTGTAATAACGTTACCAGCAATTTAATTACTTTGTCAATTGCTACCTAGTTTTACTGTTTGCACACATATCCTTGTCGTACAAACGATGCATTTCCCGTATTATACAGGACATACACTGTGGTGTTGACTCAACACAAATAATAACAAAAAAAAAATTTAGTCACGAAAATCCTCATTCTTTATTGCCATCCATATTTTTACAATTCAGTCGTTGAGTTGTGCTAAAAGGATTCGACGGTTATTACCAAAACAAAAATGTACTCATCATCCGGGAAACCGTATCAACCCGTATTTTCGGCAAAAAAATATCGTTCGTTTGAATTGGGTAAAGTTGTATCGGACACGGACGATACACGTGCCAGTAACGATAAAAAACATTCGAATCCGTTGAAAAAATCGAAAATAACGTTGTGCGACCATTTAACCGACTATCTGGCCAATACTTCGTTGCATGGCCTTAAATACGTTGGTGACGTTAATATCACGTATTTGGAACGAATGTTTTTTCTCGTTTCGTTTATAATTGTGACCATCATGTCGGGCTACTTCATTTCGAATATATGGCAAAAATGGTCGGAAACACCAGTGATTATAAGTTTAAATCCGACGGTGACACCGCTCAAGAATATACCATTTCCCGCCGTTACCATTTGTAATATGAATCAGGCGAAAAAAAGTGTGGCCCAAAAAATTCCATTGTGAGTATTACTGATTTGAGTGTGACATCCAAATTTTTAATTTTACGTCTATGTCGATAACAAGAGGAACTTTGGAACATTCTCTGCTTCAAAGTTTATGTGATGGTGGAGAACATATGCAAAATGCGTCGAAAGACGATTACCAAGGCAAATGGGCAGCGTTTAAAACATTTTTGCTTGATGTAAGCTGCACACGTTTATCGTTGTTTGTGAGATATGAATTAATCGGATTTTGTATTTTACCCAGGTAACGGAACCGTGCGACAATATGATCGTTAAATGTCGTTTTGCTGGTATAACACGAAAATGTTCGACCATTTTCGATAGTGTACTCACGGACGAAGGAATATGTTGTTCGTTTAATACAGTCGCGCAAAAATTTATGTTCCATACCTATGAGTAAGGCCTATCCAGAATATTATGGTAATTTGTAATATTTACACTTTGGTTCACAGTAGCTCGAATACTATCGGTGACGGTTTGCACAAAGACGAAGGTTATGGTATCGATTGGACACCCGAAAATGGATTTCCATCCGAAGTCGAATCGGATATGTATCCACAACCGATACCCGGCACCGGAAGTAGTCTCGGATTAACTGTTATTCTAGACGCTAAAGTATACGATTACTATTGTTCGTCGACAAATGGTCCCGGATTTAAAGTTTTACTTCATAATCCGATCGAAACACCAAAAATCGCTGATTACGGATTTTCGGTATCACCGGGCATCGAAACTCGCGTACTTTTAACACCCCGAATTTCGGACGCGTCAAATTTAATACGACGCATACCCAAATATCAGCGGCAATGTATTTTCGCGAACGAAGCAAATTTAACGTATTTTCGAACGTATTCGAAAAAAAATTGTGAAATGGAATGTGAATCACGTTTGATCGAGGCGGAATGTGGTTGTGTTTTATACTATATGCCGAGAACGACAGAAGATACAAAAATTTGTAGTCGAAAGGATGCGGCGTGCTATGAACAAATAAATTTAGCAATCGATTTATCGAATAACGATACGTATACGTGTAGCTGTTTACCGGGTTGTTACGAAATCGCGTATATTACTGAAATATCGGCAGCACCACTAAGTAACGGAACTTTTCAAATTAACGATCATTCACTGTATAAATATAAGACGCGTTATGTTAAGTAAGTAGACGTAGTTTTGCGAATCAATTTTGTTGGATTAATCGCTAATACCATTTTTACACGCAGAGAAAATTTGGCTTTACTCCACTTTTATGTAGTCGATTCATCATTTCGTGCCTTCACCAAGGGTGAACTAATCGGATTTACTGAATTTTTATCGAGCACTGGTGGTCTCCTCGGACTTTTTATGGGTTTTAGTGTACTCTCGATAATCGAAATAATTTATTTTGTGACTTTGCGTAGCTACTGTATACGCAAACAGGACGTAAAACGTGATCTGTTGGAGCAGAAGACCATGTCAATGGCACATTCGAAGCACGATGAGATTTATGAGATTAGTGTGGCGCACGCTAATAACGTTTTGTTAGGCGTTAAACGTAATGTGCCACCAATGGATGGGGGCGACAAAAATGAACGTAAAATTGGTGATTTCATACAGAAAAATTTCGATACAATCAAAACGAAAATTACAAATACGGGCGTTTTGAAGGCTAATCATGTAAAGGAATTTGGCGTTACCATACCAAAATTTCCATATAACGAGTAAATAGAGGTGATACATTTTATATTCATATAAATAAAGCTTTTAATAAAATTTATGGCATCTTACAAATATTTGTATAGACTCACCCTAGTAAGGTAACAAATGATAACTCACCTGCCACAGTAAATATTGTTGACACTGTAAACAACATCAAATATGTGTTCAATATATCAGTTGTGTAATCTACTTCGTGAAATTAATCGAGTTAGAAATATTACATGATCCATGATTGAGGTATGACTGGGTGGGCATTAAAACACGGTTTTACGTGCGTTATCGTTTTGTAAGAATAAAATATATATTCGAAATATAATTATAGTCTCTATCGATTTTTAATGAACACATCAAAATTAAATTAAATAATTAGTAACCATCATTTTGGAGTATTTTCAGTGTCATCCTCTTATTAAATCTAGAAGCATCTACGAACAAAATTAACTAATAAAATTTGGCTATCACTATTGAATTGCTTTAACATATTTGCGATAAGTTTCATCCATTGCGTAATCAACAAATTTATCTATTGGCTTTATGATAAGTGGTATGGAAGCTAGACCGATTATTGTTGGTGTCCATTTACGTGGTAGACCTTTTATTTTGGCGAGCTTAACAAGTTGTGCGGTACCCCAACATAATCGATTTATTGTAAATCCAGGTATAATTACTGAGGCAATCATTTGCCAAAGGAAGACATCTGTGGCTTTAATTGCGGCACCTTTTACACCTCCGCCCAGTAGTTCTGGTTTCTGAAAAAATAAACAAAAAATGTTGTAAGTTAATAAATTAATTCGTAATAATAATAATCGGGTTTTTAAGACACTTATTAATTATCACAATTAGAAGCGAACCTCGGTAAAATTAACTGGTGGAGCCAGGCACTAGTACCAGAAATGGGTATGTACTCATGTTCAAACACATGGGGTAGATGTTGAGTGTTGGACTACCGGAACGTCTTCCAACCACCGTTTCCAGTAAATGACTCCGTACAAATAATTTTACGCTCTTCACGAATTTTTTATAAAATTTTTACTTTTTTTATTTTCACAAACTGAAATTACAACTATATTTTATCCTTAATGATTTTTTCTTTAGTTTTATCGCACGAAACTGTCTTAATATTTTTTCATGTTTTCTGCGTACCGAGGTGCACGTTGTAAAAGTTGTAAGCGTAATGGCGTCTCCATATATTTTTATTTCTTTCTCGAATATTGAAAAATTTTCTTGTCACCTATCGGTGGCGTCTCCAAGCTATATTTATTCAGGGTCGCGGACCTGATTTAGATATGTACTTTTCCGGTGCTGCGAACCCTTTGCTAAAATTGCTTTCGTTTTTATTTTCGTTTCGATGTCAAAATTCGCGAGTGCGTCGCCACATTACCACCTTCCTAGTGAGCGAAGTGAACGCTACTCCAGGAATTTAGCTGGACGTTTTGATTGTCGTCCTGATCTTGTTTCGTTATGGACCGGCAGTGATGGCGATTCTATAGGATTGCTAAATGTCACTGTTTCTGTGATCGAATTTTGTGGTTCCATTTCCCGTGACCTATCTATCGTTTGTGGTACTGGCTTTACGTTGGTTTCAAACGGCTCCTCCCGCGTCATGAAACATGGTTTTAGCCTGTTAATTGAGATGTTTACAGTCCTGTCCTTGACCTTGACTGCAAAATACTGGTCACTACAACGCTGCTTTTAGTGCATCTGTTCTAACGAAAACGTGCCTGCAATTCCTCAAATCTTTGAAAACGAACGTATTTTCTTTGACATGACTAGAAGCTGGAGTGGGTTGGATGGTATTGAAATGCTTCCGTAACTGAACTATAAAATCTGATGGGTTTATGTTTCATTTGCTAGTTTCGAAAAAATCAATTGGTAACCTTAAACTCTCGCCGTTTACCAATTCTGCAGTGGAGGTTCCTAACTCGTCTTTATATGCTGTTCGTAACCTCAATATTATTAACGGGGGTGTCTTGGTCCATTGTGTGTTACCGTGACACATGATTGCAGCCTCCAGCGTTCGATGTAGTCTCTCGATCATCTCGTTGCATGCGGGATTGTACGCAGTAGTTTGCTTGTGTTTGAACCCAAGTACCTTAGCAAGTTCACTAAACAGCAACGACTCAAAGTGTGAGCCTTGATCCGTTGTAATGCTGACCGGCACACCGAAACGACAAATCCATTCCTTGACTATCGCATTTGCTACTCTATCAGCTTTTATATCTGCTACCGGTATAATCTCGGGCCAGCGTATATACCTATCGATCAGTGTGATGCAATATTTGCAGCCTTCTGACGGTGGAAAAGGCCCAAAGATGTCCAAATGGATCTCATCAAATCGATTACTTGCAATAGCGTAGACTCCTATTGGCGATTTAACATGTCTACATACTTTTGCCTTTTGACACGCCACACGCTTTTGACTGAATCAATTCAGCCATCACAGGATCGGATGCTTGTTCTTCTGCTATTAGCCTGTAATACAAGGCATCGGGTACCGTATTGCTTCTACCCGCAATGTGTCGTATGTCCGATTTTGCTGCAAGGCATATACCAATGACTTGTCGTCCGTGAACAGGATGAATGAATGTCCCTCCAGGGTATGTTTGAAATGTTTGACCGCGCTGTAGGCCGCCAAAAGCTCGCGATCATAAGCGCTATATTTACGCTGTGCCTCATTTAATTTTACCGAAAAAAACCAAGTAGTGTCCAAATATCCACTAATCACTGTTGAACAACAGCCCCGATTGCTATGTCAGACGTGTCGACCATAACTGATAATTCCGCCTTCGAAGAAGGATGCGCTAGCATTACCGCGTCTCTTAACTTTGTTTTGCTCACTTCAAACGTGATTTCACTGTCACTTGTCCATTGCACTTTCCTCTTGTCGTTCTTTTTGCTTCCTTTCAAGAACTCGTTGAGCACTGCCTTATCTTGTGCCGCATTCGGAATTAATTTTCTATAAAAATTGAGCATGTCCAAAAACCTGCACAAACAGTTGATTGTCTCGGGTTTCGGAAAATTTAATATAACTTCCACTTTTGACGTCGAGGGCTTTCTACCATCGCTTGAGCTCTCGTGACCCAAGAATGTGACTACTGGTTGTCCGAAAACGCATTTACTCACGTTTATGACCAGGCCTGCATCTTTAAATCGCTCAAACACGATTTTAAGGTGCAGCAAATGTTCTTCCATCGATTGCGATGCCACCAGCGAATCGTCAATATACGGAAAACAAAAGCTTAGATTGCGCATTACTGCGTGGATGCATCTTTGAAATGTCTGTGCAGCGTTTCTGAAACCGAACGTCATTCTGACGAATTCAAATAACCCAAAGGGAGTGCAAATGGCCGTCTTGGGAATTTCCCGCTCTTCCACTCGAATCGATGGTACGCGTAAGCGTAATGGCGTCTCCATATATTGTTCTTGTCAGTTGAAAAACTGAAGGTATCGGTCCGGCTTGGTTTGTGAGTGTAGCATGCGGTAATCGCCGCACGGTCGCCACGAGCCATCTTTCTTTTTAACCAACTGTAGTGGACTTGACCACTTTGAGTCCGAAGGACGACATATGCCCTGACTTAACAGAATGTCAAATTATTTTCTTGCAATCTCAAGCTTTTCAGGCGACAGGCGTCTCTCCTTCGCCGCGCAAGGCTGTCCAGTTGTTGCGATAACATGTGATAATTTAATGTTTTTGGCCTCACAATTTAATTTGTCCACGGTTATCTCTTTATGTCTTTCTAGTAATTTAAAAATGTCCGAATTTAATGATTTAGCTGAAATTGTTTTGAGTTCCGATGATGGTCCTGTCACAATTCTCGTAGACCGCACATAAATCGATGAGAGTGGATCAAATAATTTCTTATTTTTGACGTCTACTAGCAACCCGTAGTGTTTTAGGAAATCTGCTCCGATAATAGCTTTGTCCACATCTGCTACCACGAATTTCTATATGAATTCTCTACGGTGGTCTAAATTCAACTTAATGACCTTACTAAGTGTTTATTTTCGTGGAATTTGCAGCAAACAACTTGCAATCGCATTTTTGTCGTTTTGTTCTTTCATCATGGGTGGCAAGACCGACACGTCTGCCCCTGTATCGACCAGAAACTGTATTTTACTACTTATATCTACTATTACAAGACGACAATTATTGTGGCCAACGCCGTTAGTCGTCATCAACGACGCGCCTTTTAGTTTTTCGCAGCACCACTTATGCTGCTCTCCCGACTTAAAATCCGTTCGATAATCGTCTTTTTAAGATCATTGTATTTTGATTTTTCGGGAGGTGTTAATATTTTCTCCCTAACGCATTTCACTGTCTCACTATCCAGTGCCGCTATTAAATAACCGTATTTGGTTTTATCTGCTGTTATGCCCGAAATGTTGAACTGAGCTTCCAAATTTCTGCATCGTCCATATTGAATGGTGGTGCTCTCACGGATACTTTAAACGCAGAATTGATCTCTGTCTCGCCGTCAGACATACTGGCCGATATTTATGCCAACGATTTTTCTTTTAAAATACCCGAAATAAAATGCGAGACTGTAGCCTATCGATACGACCACGTTTAACGTATATTCTGCTCCTAATGGTTGCAATTACAGATGATCTGCGACCTGCTGCACGAAGATGTACAGTTGATCTGCGACCTCGTGTTGATTTATTAACCGTACGTGTGTTTTTACTGCGCCAGATTTGTATATCCGCACCCAACTATGACGCCGTTATTTAATTACACCGCTTGTATGCGTTCACGTCGTTGACTTGGCCCGGGTACGTTTTTGATCACGTTGAGGTCACCAGTTGTGGGGTAGTTGTTGAGTGTTGGACTACCGGTACGGCTCCCACTCACCGTTCCCAGTAAATGACTTCGTACAAATAATTTTACGCTCTTCACGAATTTTTTATAAAAATTTTACGTTTTTTATTCGCAAACTGAAATTATAACTATATTTTATCCTTAATGATTTTTTTCTTTAGTTTTATCGCACGAAACTGTCTTAATATTTTTTCATGTTTTCGGCGTACCAAAGTGCACGTTGTAAAAGTTGTAAGCGTAATGGCGTCTCCATATATTTTTATTTCTTTCTCGAATATTGAAAAATTTTCTTTTCACCTATTGGTGGCGTCTGCAAGCTATATTTATTCAGGGTCGCGGACCTGATTTAGATATGTACTTTTCCGGTGCTGCGAACCCTTTGCTAAAATTGCTTTCGTTTTTATTTTCGTTTCGATGTCGACATTCGCAAGTTGACATTCGCAAGTCTGTTCGTAGTAACAACACGAATTCGCAAGTTGATAACTGTTTAAATACGAAGGTTTGTTCTTTAGAATGTGATGTTGGTGTTGATGAAGGTTGAATGTCTTTAAATTGATTCCGCAACTGTGTGACGAAATCGGATTGATGAATGTTCCTGCATGGTTGAATGAAATCCGCGGGAAGTCGTATATATTTTCCGTAAACGAGTTCGGCTGACGTACTTTGAAAATCGTCCCGGAATGAGGTTCTTAAGCCGAGTAGTATGATCGGTAAAGATTTTGTCCACTGTTTTTCGGCGACACACATTATTGCGCATTTAAAACTACGGTGCCATCGTTCTATTATTCCGTTGCAAGCTGGATTGTAAGCAGTTGTTCGTTTTCGTTGGAATCCAAGTGATTTGGAAAGTTCGTCGAATACCGTTACTTCGAATTGTTCACCTCTATCAGTCACTACGCTCTATGGCACTCCGAATCGGCTTGTCTAAGTTTTGATTAAAGCATCAGCTATGGTTTCTGCTCTGATATTCGGAATTGGTGTAGCCTCCTGCCAACGCGTGTAGCGGTCAAAAATTACTTTTGGATGGAGGTCTTTATCGATGTGGATTTCGTCGAATCGTTTGCTGGTCTGTTCGTAAGTTCCAGTTCGACTTCTGACGTGTTTCGTAATTTTACACTTTTGGCAGCCCAAGAGCTTATTTCTTGGTTCATCGCTGGCCACACGGATTTTCTGCTGATTTGTTTTGCTGTGGTGCGGAGCCCGAGACTTTGACGTAGTGAGAATGTCAGTGGTTTATGGTCAGAGAATAATATGAATTCTTGACCTTCGGCGAAATTTTTAAAATGTTTACTAGCTAAGTAAGCGGCTAAGAGTTCCCTGTCATAAGTACTGTAACGGGCTCGGTATCGCTTAGCTTCCGTGAGTAGAAGAAGAGTGGTTGCCATCTTTTTTGTGTATGTTGTTGCAATATTGCTCCTATTGCTGTATTCGACGCGTCGACGAAAATGGAAAATTTGGCATTTGGAATCGGATATGCTAGCTGAGTAAACTGCGTCAGTTTTGCCTTGCACGTTTCGAATGCCAATTTATGGTCAGTCCAATTTATTGGTGACTTATTCTTCTTCTTCTTTCGCCCTTTTAAAAATTCGTATAAAAAATTCGGTAATAATTTACCATCCCCAAAAATCGAAGAATTCCATCTTTTGTAGTTGGTCGTGGAAAATTTTGAATGGCTTCCACCCTGTGTTCATCAGGGGACATGCAGCTTGCGGTGATGTGAAATCCAACGAAAGATATTTCGTTCTTCATAAATTCGCACTTGTTGAGATTTATGACTAGTCCCGCTTCACTTAGACGATGGGAAACGATACGTATAATGTGTTTCAGATGCTCTTAAGTTTTGTGATGCTCTTCTGAGTTTTGTGAAGGTCGCCGATATACGGAAATACGAATGCCAGATCTTGAAATATTGCGTGAATCAGACGTTGGGACGTTTGAGCCGCGTTGCGTAATCAAAACGTCATCCGGGTGAACTCAAACAATCCGAACGGAGTGATGATTGCGGTTTTTCCTATGTCTCGTTCTTCGATAGGGACTTGGTGATGAGCACGGATGAGGCCGATTTTCGAGAAAATTGTACTTGACTGGTCAGGTTATCGAATTTAATGCCCTATAGTCGCCACATAATCGCCAGTTTCCGTTTTTGCAATATGAAGCGGACTTACCCAGTAGCTGTTAGAAGGTCGACACACTCCTAGTGCTGTCCAAACTTCAATTTCGGCTTTAGCGAATTTCATCTTATCCACGTTCAACCAACGTACTTTTGCAAGGCATGGATGACCGGATGTTTCGATACAGTGCGTGACGTTGTGTTTTACTGTATTTAGATTTTTCGATTCGCGAGTTACTGTCTTGAATTTGTGTAGTAGTCCCAGAATTGCGGGAAGTATTGAATCGGACTTTATTGTTGTAACGCCGTATGAAGGAATTTGAATTGGCTCTCCTTTGACGTCGAGATTCGTGTTGAGGTCGATGAACTTGTTATTTTTAATGTCGACCAATAAACCGAAATGTGATAGGAAGTCATCTCCAAGAATGCACCGATCGATTTTTGATATGATGAACTTCCATGTAAATGGTCTACGAAGACCTATGTTGAGTGTGAGGTGTTTCAAACCGTATATGTATCAATCGAGGTAGAGTTTGCCGCGAACAATTTAAATGTAGATGAATTGGATCTTTCGGGTTTTGTTGGTGGTATAATTGAAACATCGGCGCCGATGTCGAGCAAGAATTGTAGTTTGTTTTGTGAATCGACTATGATTAGGTGGCTGTTTGAGATTTGGCTATCGTCACTTGCCGCGTGAAGTGCGTCTCCTACCGGTTTTCCGGATTCGTTGTCGATTGATTCGGTTCGTTGTTTAGCAATTCGGGTGTTTAGCCACTTGTTCATTTGATCGTGAACTACTGCGCTGACGACAATTCTCATTGGCCTTGCGATTTTGAGAACGTCCGCGGGATGATTTATTTTTAGATTTCTCGTAATGACTGAACAGTTCTTCCACTCGTTGTCTTAGTATATTGATATGAGCCGTTAAATTATTTTGTTGTGCTCTGTATTCGTCTCGTGTCGAGGTTTTTGAAGGTTCGAACCGTCCATGCAGGACAAAATCTCTTGGTCATGACTGGGGAGTCGCTGTAACCACAAATTTCTTAAAACTGGCTCAGTAACCTGATTAATAGATAGTTTTCCATTTCCCTCAACAGCTGAGATGGCTTTTTGTCGCTGAGCTGCAGTCCTGATAGGAGTCGATCGAGTTTTATTTTTGCTGATTCGCATAAGTGTTCGATTATGACCCCTTTTAATGTTTCGTATTTGTCACTCTTTGGAGGTATAAGAATTTGATCGCGCATACCTTTCACTGTTTCTGAATCGAGAGCTGCGATAAGATGTCCGTATTTAGTCGAATCGGTTGAAATAGCACCGATTTCAAATTGTGCTTCCATTTGCGTAAGCCAGATTTCTGGGTCGTCTCGATTGAAGGGTGCGTATTTTATTGACACATTGTAGACGTTGGTTGTCCTAATTATGTTGGGTTTCGCTGCACCGTTGCTTTCGTCGTCGGTCATTTAGGAAACGTAAAAATAAAATACTTAAATCCGAACTGGTAATAAGCGAGATTATTTTCGTTCTGTGAATGATTTTATTGTTTGATCACGTCGGGGTCACCAATGTGTGGTTTGTTACTACAATTTGTAATGACGGTGTTCCGTCAATTTTTCACTACACTTTTATTCGCAGGTTATGTTTTTTTTTTATACCAGAAAATAATTTGTATATTTTATATTTCGATAGGTTATGATTTAAACAATATTCAAGTGTTACTTTTTATTGGATTGATGATTAATATTTACTAAAGATTATGAACTAAACCTATCCAACCCAATTTCGATTACTGTACCAGCATTGAATCTTCCTTCTTTTTTGTTGTTTTTTCTACTGTCGTCTATTAACCCAATAAACCAAAATAAAAGATGTTGTATTATCGATATTAGTGTTGCCGCCTCAATCTTACGACATATACCACAACCTAAAATAATCAAGAGTGGTTTGTTGGTATAGTAGTGGCTCCGAAAATGTGTTGTGTCTTCCAACATTATTGGCGTAAGCTGTATGCTTTCTTAAATATTCTGAGGGCCGTCCCACCATAAATGGTGAGTGATTAGTTGATTTGCTTTGATACACCTGGATGCATAATCTGCGGGATTTCCGGATGATTGGGCATAAAACCATCGAGATGGAGTAGTTATCTTTTGGATACCTGAGATTCGATTTGCTACCAATATTTCAAACGAATCCGTCTTAAAATATTTTGGTGTTTTGCACCTTGTTCATTCGCAAGTTAACTTGGTCCGCATAACTCTAGCCTTGATAATGTTCACTTGATTGCTATTAATGCCACGCGTGTAATTCTCCTGGGAGAGTTAAATTAAATTTGATAAACCTTGGAATTTTTCGTAAGCTCTTCGGCCTGGACCGACATCTTCTATTGGTTGTGTATGATTAGAAATTCACTTTCTCAAGTTAAACCCTTCGACCGTAAGTGAATCGTAGTAAGTTTTTGTTTTTCCTCCTGAGCATCCTTCAGGTTGCTACTTCGTGATAATAAGCCATCGACATAGAAATCGTTTTTGATTATTTCTGCTGCATTAGAGACTGAGATCAAACTAAATCATTCTGACAGCAACTTTTTTACCGTGCATAATCAAAGATGTCAACCATGTAAACAATCCGAAACATACCAAAGAAGCAACGTGGTTGAGATACCCCTACTTCGGAATCTTATCTGGTATTGTCAAAAGACTCGTCTTTGGATTCTGATTCTCGCTCTAGTAAGACCTCCGGCTCCACTACTCGCTTTGCTGGCGATTTTAAATCAAAACCATACAGCAAAATGCTGTCGAGGTTGTCTTGAAAGGTGTACCGCTTTTCATAAGAAGCACATGGCTATTTACTTTTTTCTTGGCCATCGTTTTGACGTTTCAGTCAAAACAACATAGTTTTCCAACCCCGCATCTCCACAACGACTCCGGGTGCCCATCTCCATTTATTATTACTTAACTCTGTCTATTTTGAGCTGCGGTGCCGATTGAACTGTTTTTCCATTTTCGTATTGCGCTTCATTGTCTAACGTGGTTTTTATCGGTCATCCCATCATCACTTGAAAAGATGAGTTCATGCCGAGAGCAAACGAAGGTGTGTAACGATAGCACATCAAGAACTTGCGCAGTTTGATCGACATTATCTTCTCCTTCTAACTTTTTGAATTCGGTTTTAAACGAGACGACGCATTTTTCAGTGTGACCATTTGGCTGAGGAAGAAATGTTACCGTTCTAACGTGCCCCTGCTAACGTGATTACCGTAAAAAACACAACCTTTATAATCGTCAGTCCATCACGCCGAGGAAAGGATTTCGCAACCTCTTGTTTCCTTATCTATTTCGACGATGGCGATCATCCATTTTCTATGAAAGCGGAAACTTTTGCCAATGTTTCGCTTTTCAAATGTTACTGACAGATATTTTGCTGTATCAATTGCGAAACACCCGTCAATACAGCGCCACTTTTCCCAAACTTCCAATGGCAACCAAAATGGAATTCGGCCCTTAGAAACGCTTGTAATTGTTTAACGTCTCTCAGACCGGCAACTGGGGCATCTCGATTATAGAAATTTCTTCTACGACGTGGCCAAAAATCTCTAATTCGTTATGGCCAAACTAACAAATTAAATCCTCAATGAAGGGAAAATGCCCAAAATACTCCCTTGCTCATCTTATCGATTAATTGTTGGAAATACCAATGGTGCGGCGAAATCCAAATAATCGATCGGGCTGATCGCTTCCACTGCTGCAAAAAACCCCGGCGGCCTATTACGAAAAAATTGACTTTGTTCCCGGCTATAATGTTACAGAAGCCTTCATTTTCCTGCCCTTCCAACACATTAAAATCAGTGTCTGCCACATAACCCCTCACCTAAGTCGTCTCGGTCATCTTCTCAGTATGTTTACTAGATCCTCCGAAGTGCTCGTAAAGTGATTGTTTATATGTACTTTACGAGACATGCAAGTGCCCCTTACTACAGAGATTATTTATTAGGAAATGAAAGAGCACAAAGCTCATAGTAGCAGGATAGAGCCAAATTTTAAAACTGCATCACTTTCAGACGTCATCGTTCTGCAGTAGTACTTAACTATTGCTAACACTGCTAATCAGTTCACTAATATTCAGTTCGCTATAAAAGGGAGAGGCGAACCTTGATTATACTATACCCGTAGACGGATTCAAGTTAGGCGGTAAAGTCGAACCTGGAGCGTTGTGATATACTGTATAAATATATTTTTGTTCGTGTATCTGATTACTACAGCACGTACGAGCGATTGAAGTATTGCATGGTTGGGACATAATTTTACATCCACGAATAATATTGCAATATAATTTAGACAGTCAAGCGGCAGTCAGGTCACTGAAAACCTTTCGTAGAGATTATCACAGGACTTTACTTTATTGGTCAACATGCACGAAGGCTGATCTGGAACGTAATAATTTCTGCAGAAGATAAGGACGAGGAGGAGGAGTAAGAGTAGTAGATACCAGGTTTGCTTAAGAAAGACATTAGCCATTGGGTAAGTATGTAATGGACAATCTTTTAGATTTTCGTAATTTAACATTTTTCTACACTTTCCAGTAACAAAACATCGCCAAGTACGATGGAGGATGACCAAGTACGATGGATCTCTTCAACTGCCGAATAAATCTTTCGCCTTTTACTAAAGATGTCCGTGAAGAGGGGGATTCCCATTAGTCTAAGTACATTTTTGAGCGTCGGCTCATAATTTATTCAATAAAAAATATTTACCGAACTTTTTGACATATTTTCAGCAACCACGGAGGAGTCATACCACGTGCCCAAGTTCTACTTCCTTTGAACCGAACTTAATCCCGTGTGAAGTCGGAAGTCTCCCATCGGGTGCTTCCTTGGCAGGCTAATGGAAACCTCTAACCAGATTGCCGGCCGATTGTAGGTGGGAAATAAAATACAATTCGTGGACCAAAACTACCGTGAATCGTCCGTTCACCAGAAGATGAGGCTCTAAACAGCGTCTGCTTCTCATGTTCAAGGCGGCTGAAGCAAAACCTGATAGTAGGTATAAAATACTAGGGGAAGCACTCCAAAAAAACAAGAATTACGGTGCAGGGATTCGGAACTTTAGCACCGGCGGCTTTAACAGATGAGCGAGCAGGCTCGTAGTCGTCGAAATGCAACGGCCGCAATGTTCCAGCAGCGGGAAACTTGGTTGCCGAAGCAAAAATTGTTACAATTTAGTTTAGTTCAGCTAATCAATGGGTCAAATTCTTAGAATAGTTCCTCTACTAGTTGAGGAGGCCTATTCAAGAGAAGTAAGAGGCTCCCAAGTTAGCCTACAAAACACGTATATCTGGGGCAGCCTCATTTATTGAGCTAAATGAAGACCAGAAAAAGCAGGTTAAAAAGCAGATAAACAACCCGTTCGCCCGTTCAAATATGTGAAGAAAAGGAACAATGTTTATGGCGCAATAAAGAGAATGGTTCGGTTGATTAAACTATCCTATAATGAGGTGGAACAGAATTTTGAAGAAATTAGTGTGAAATTAGGCATCCTAAGTAGCTCTAAAAGAGGATCGTGAAGATGGGGATTGGCAACCCGATGCGGATCTACACTTAATAGCGGAGATTGTATGCTCCTGCAATTCGCGATTGATTAAAGGGACGCATTACAAGAAATGCGCCTACTGTGTCTAATCTAGCCTTAGAACCGGAAAGAAAACTAAAGAAATTAGCGGTAGGAGATAACCCAGAATGGCAAAAAGTAGCACCCAAAAGGCAGAAAATAAATTAAAAACGACTAACTAAATTTCCGAAATCGCGCTGTTGTCTGGGTGTGTTACCCTTTCAAAAAAATTTAAGCGATGCTGAATCTGACGCACGCAATCAAAGCCCTTTGTTGATTGATGGCGATTTTAATGCCAGGGCTGTTTAATGAGGAAGCCGGATTACTAATCACACAGGTAAAGTTCTCCTGCAAGCATTTTCGGGTAGAAACAACATATTTGACTTTCGTATTTTCAGCTTTTTATTTTCATGTTGGAAGGTGGAGTTTTGACAGAGACTGGAGAAAATCAGGTGTCTCAAATGACAAATTGCATTACAATAGCTTGGGATGCAAAAATACCACGAAGACCAATAGAAGGTTCCAGGGTAGTGGTGGACAAAGTAAATAGCCGCACTGCGTACAAATTGCTCCCCTGCTAGAAGCTTATATCAACCTACAGGACCCGAAACGAAATACGAGTTTCGGAAACAATATTGTGCTTCTCGCTTAGTACTTAAGTATTTCATTAAACCAAGCAAACATCGATGCTTTCAAGAATTGGGTGAAGAGGTGGACTGGGATCCTTGGGGCAAGCCATATAGAATAGTTATGACAAGGTTGAAGGATACATACAATGCAAGACAGTCGAACTAAAGGGAGAGGAAGAAGTAATTCCACTAGCGCCAATGGAGGAGGTTTTGAAAGAACGTGACAATGTAAGAAACAACAAGGCGCGTTGACAACTGCGGTTCGTGCATATTCGGAGCGGTTTGTTAGCTTGTATAATACTTGCCTAGGGAAAAAATTATTTCCCATGTATTGGAAATTCAACGGCTGGTACTGCTGCTGACAGTAACGAGGGCATTAGAATCCAATTTGTTTGTTGAATATGGTTAGTAAATTATTAGAAAGGATCATATGCGAAAGACTGCACGCGATTGTAGGTGCCAGATGTAAGTATAGAGCTACTAAGTATACAATTGAGGCAGAAAAGACTATCATATAACCGAAGGAGAATCAAACGGGTCGGTGCTAGCTCCTCCATTGTGGAACGACATGCATGACGGCATTTTTAAACTTCCGATACCAAAAGAACCAAAAGTCGGGTTTGCAGATTATATGGCAGTTATTGCGGTGGAAATTCATAGGGCGGAGGTAGAAGAGATATGTGCCTAGAGTGTAAAAATCATTCAGGATTGGATATCGTGTATGGGTTTGCATACATGGAGCTTTAACGCGAATAATTCCGAGCCTAGAGGAACATGATGTTCAAGCACGACGATTCTCCATACTGCCCTGAGTGCGAGGGTAAAACTGAAAATGTATGGCACGTGTTTTTTTTGAATGTCCGCGCTTTGGCAATAAAAGATCTAACCTATTAAAGTATGTGGGAAGCATCTTAGCCATCCTTCTACTGGTTGTCACGTAGATTAATGTTTTTTAGAAAACAAAGCAGAACACTGGCAATATATTTTAAATAGAGATGCGAAAGATAGTGACTCATTTGTCATGCTGTCCGAAATGGTCATCTTAGCCAAAACTATTTCGACCATCACCAAAAATTAGTTTCAATAACACTATTACGTAATATCGACCTAAAGCTAGACTTTGATCTTTCAATTATGACTAAATATTAAATCACCACTAACCTTATACTCTTTTCGGGCCTTATCCTGTGCATCGGCCATCACATAAGCAATCGCAACACCGTACGTTGCATGAACCATCCATTTTTTGATAAGCGGCCGAAACGATTCCCCCAATTCATTTGTATAGCCCAAATATCGTAACGGACTATCACGGTATATATCGTTTTCCATCGTTTTAACTATTTATTAATACAATTTTTTACAAATTAAACTTTTAATTACTTTATTCAAAAAAATGCATTCACTACCGCTAATTTCATTATTTTGTATACATTATGTTCCACTGTCATGCAATGCAATGCGTTTTGTTGCGTAACACATTTGTTTTGAGACAAAATAAAAAGACGAAAACAGCTGATACCATAGTAGTACATTTTCCAATTTGATTCTGATTTAAATTACCCACTAGATGTCATGCCACGCCACAAAAGAGATATAAGAAATTGCACAAAAAACAAAACAAAAAAATAACATCTCATTCATTTTTATTATATTGGCACTATCATTTTTGACGTGAAATGAACTTGGAAAGTTTATAATAAATAGAAAAAAAAAAACGTAAATTTTTTTTTTTATAGTTTTTTTTGTGTACAAATTAGTGATATTTATAGTGTTTTATTTTAGTGAAATACATAATATTATAAAAATGTTGTGTTTTATGATTATATTATAGTGTGATTATAAATCGTGTGTGCGTGATATTAAATTTGCGATTGCAACATAATATTTGGTTTGGATTACTACACAATAATTGAGAAGCTAACAACACTACACCAAATAATAATAAAAAAAAAAAACATTCGTCATTTATTATTATAAACAAAACAAAAAAATTAAAAAGGTAAGAACGAAAACAAAATGTCACCTGTGAATGGATAAATTTTTTATTGTGTTTACACCAAATATATTGTGATTGTGCACAAATCGCGAGTAAATTTATTAGCGGGTTTTGCATTTGTTACGATAAATTTCATGTTTAAAGTACGAAAAATCTGTATGGTAATCATGTGATTTTGAGGTCATTACATTTTTTTTTTTTGTGTTTTTTTATGAAAAATAAATCGGCAATTTTTTACTACAGATTTAAAATTATCATTTAAAAAAAAAACATAGACAATATAATGTATAGTTGATAACAATTAATTATAATAGTTATAAATTAAATTAAAATACGATGAAGAAAAAATTCATAATCATTAAAATGTCTGGCGCAGCCATTTTTATTTTGTTTTGTTTTTATTTTCCTTTTTTTTTTTTTTTGTTAATGAATTTTTAGTACTTTTCTTTGTTTATATATGGTTACGATTGAATACATGAAAGTGAAAAAAAAAAGTATTTAAAGAGCTGTACGAATCGTTTGTATTGTTTCGCGACTATATGGGGTGATGTGTTGCCATGATGTGGCCCCTTTGTAGTGTTTTAGTAGAAAAATATTAAAAAAAAAGTCGCGTAGTTTTTGTTGCTGCCAGGGCGTTTATTGACTAAATTGGGTAAAAAAAAAACTTGGTTTGGGCGTAATATTACGTTTTAATCGAACATTCGAGTTATAAGTTTGATATGAGATTTTCTTAGGCCATATTGCGAATATAGTTTTTGTTATAAATTTATCATGTTGAATGATTCGTGGTCAATATTACTTCTCTAAGCGGGTTTTAAATCTTTATCTGTCGCAAGAAGCAATCGTCGGCGGCTAAATCCAAATCAAGCTTATTTGAATCTTTCAACTAGTCTTAATTTGTTTGTATTTAACACTTGCACCTACCTTTTGTTGTTCAACCGCTAGCGGTGCTTTATATTCCCTTATGTCCCTCGGAGTAGGCTCACATCACGATCTTTTAGTTTTTTCTGTCAATTCTTGTTCCAGTTTTTGCCAGTTTTATATTAGTCTTAATTTCTGCCTTTGCTGTGTCAGGATGCCTTGTAATAGGGTTGCAGGGTTAATTAGGCTAGCTAGAGTATTTTTTAAGAGAAATCAATGAATGTTTATTTCCATTATCATTTGAAAACGATATCAGCCAAATGACCGGGTTTCGTTAATAAGTCTGCAATATTATCCTCGCTTGTGCAATACGTTATTGCAAGTGTCCCATTTTCGATATTGTCTTTAATATGTTGCTTCTATGTGTTTAGTCCGTATGTTGAGCTTTTCTTCATGAGCTATATGAATGCAGCTTTGTGTAACGATATTGTAAGGTATTCTTATCCTATGGTTCATAGGGACAGACGTGAATAAAGATACACAGATCGAGACCCAACATAAGCGTATCATTACATGGTGTCAGAAACGGGATTAAATCTAACATTATTGATTTAAATCAACTAAAAATAAATAAAACAGTGAGAAAATTAAAATAAGCAATATTTGGAAGTACCGAGTTCATAATAGTAGTAAAAGATATATATATATATATATATATATATATATATATATATATATATATATATATATATATATATATATATATATATATATAAACATAACATGGCGGACGTGAAGCCACCAAAAAATTTTATCATCATGAATGGTGACATATCAGGTTCGTGGAAACAACGGTTACAGCAGTTTGAGTGGTTTGAAATCGCTACAGAATTAGCAAAAATATCACCTGAAGTACAATGTGCGACATTCATGATGAGTTTAGGTCCCGATGTTATTACAATTTATAAAAATTTTGACTAAAAGACGCTGAAAAAAACGATCTCAAGGTGATTAAGAAAATGTTCAACGATTATTTTGTTCCAAAGACTAATTTAACTTTCGAACGCTTCACATTTAATAATATGCACCAAGAAATAGGCGAAACATTCGACGAGTTCTATAGCAGAATTTGGAAACAGTCAAAAAATTGTGAATTTAAAGATCTTGTCGAAGACAAGACTAATTTAACCAAAATTTGGTCAATTAGACCAAAGACTAATTTAACTTTCGAACGCTTCACATTTAATAATATGCACCAAGAAATAGGCGAAACATTCGACGAGTTCTATAGCAGAATTTTGAAACAGTCAAAAAATTGTGAATTTAAAGATATTGTCGAAGACTAGTTAAAGACAAAATTGCTATTGGTATTAACGATAATTCATTACGCCAAAAGCTGCTAGCAGATCTAACAAACACGGTATATGCGTGTAGAGCTGCGGAGCAGGCTCAAAAACAAAGACAAATTTTAGAACAAAAGAATGAGCAAGGCGTTAACGTTCTTAGATCAGACAACAACTATAAAAAAAAGGCGAATGCAAATAATTCATGGGATTGTTTGAGATGCAGTCGAAGCCATGATAACAACAAGAGCTATGCACTCAATGAAACGTGTAATAAATGTCAGATTTCAAAGGCATTTCGCAAAAATGTGCAAAACATCTAAACGCAAAATAAAGGCAATGCAATCACGGCATAAAAAAGACAAGGTTAATACAATCGCGGATGATTTTGATGAACAAAATTCTGATTCAAATAGTGAGCACGACATTTGATCGAAGCTACTGTGCAAGACGATGAATTGCAAAGTCTCTTGGAAATAATAAATTCTGGATGGTCATCCAACGATGATAAAAAAGTCCTACCAGTTAACACTCAAAACTGGAATTTTCGAGACGAACTTTCGACCCACAAAGGTCTAATATTCAAAGGACATAAAGTAGTAGTTCCTAAGTCACAAATAACCCGACTGCTACATTGTATTCATAAAGGACATTTTGGTATACAATCCTTGTCAAAATTGAGCTAGAAGTACTCTGTATTGGTACGGTATGAACAACGATATTAAAAACTTCGTGGAGAGATGCGAGGTGTGTCAGAAGACACAAAGAAAAATTACAAAGAAACCAGTGATGTCAAAAATGATCCCTAACTATCCATTTCAGATCGTAGCATCTGATATACTCACGCTTCATGGTAAAGATTACATCGTGTTAGTAGATAGCTAATCTGGGTTTTTTGACTTGGAAAAACTAAACCATTCCACTTCACTAGAAGTCATAATGTTCAGTCCAACCTTCGCCAGAGCCAATGGTTTAGCAGAACGCTTTGTTCAAACCGCAAAAAACCTACTCAAGAAATGTTGGATGGACAATACTTATATACACATGGCCCTATTGAATTGCAGAAATACACCGAATTCAACAAACAGTTCGCCAAATCAAAAGCTATTCAGTAGAATTACTTACATACCACACTTGGTGTTCAACAAAGAAATACTCAAACCGAAGGTAGTCACAAAGGTAAACCAACACTTGGAAAATAACCGCGCTAATCAAAAATACCACGCCGATAAAAATGCAGATTTTTGTACCTACTTTAAGCTAGCGCCGGGCATGAGCAGAGGAAGTGGCGTACAGCCTCTTCCTCATCCATACAGCTTATACAGAGATAATTTGCCATTGACCCAAGCCTCCTCACATGCTTCCCAATGAGGCAGTGTCCTGTGAGCACCCCTACGACTATACTTAAGTCAGATCTACGTAGGGATAGTAGTGTTTTGGATCACTTCAAGTCCAGTTTCGGCCAGACTTGCTGCGCTGTATTGCATGTTATGGTGTTATTCCACCTCTTCTGTGCCGAAGCTATTGCCTCATTTTTAAGTGCCATAAAAAGCGCTGCTATAGGCCTCCCCAGATTTGCCCTTTTCGGTTTCAATTGGAGAGTTGTACCTTCCCTTGCCAGTTCGTCAGCCCTGCAGTTCCCCAGAACGTCCGAGTGACCGGGGACCCAGACTATCTGGATATTGAAATGCTCACTCATCTCGTTAAGAGATGAACGGCATTTAAATGTCACCACGGACGTCAGAGAAACTGATTCCAGCGACTTGATTGCCACCCTGACTGTCCACATATATTGTTATATCCCTTGTGGATTTGACATTATGCATCAACCAAGTCAGCGCTTCCTCAATCGCTACCACCTCTGCCTGGTATACACTGCAGTGATCCGGAAGACGAACGGATATATTCACATTTAATTTGTCACAATAGACTCCAGCTCCGACTTTGCCGTCTAGCTTGGAGCCGTCAGTGTAGAATTGTATACTTCCAGTTTCTGTTGTTGACCTGTTCCCCCAGGATTTTCTTGGGCGGATAAGGGTCCGGAAGCCTTTTTCAAAGCATACAATCGGTATTGTTTAGTCACTATTCGCCAAGTCTTCCTTAAGCGAACTGCCAATCGTCGAGTGGCCCGTTTGTAGACATTTCCACTCAAACACGGCAGAGAAGGTAGAGCCAGGAAGAAGGTAGAGCATAGCCTCCAGAGCACGTGTAGGGGTTGCCCTCAGTGCCCCGCTTATAAGCAAGCAGGCAGTTCTGTGTACCTGCTCTATCATATTTTTATAAGTTTTCTTGTCTAGTGCTGGCAACCACACACCCTCCCCATACATCAGAATCGGTCTGACTACAGCGGTAAAGAGCTAGTGTACCCACATGCTCTTACTATAAATTAAATTGTAATGGATTCTTTCTCGTCGTACGATATTTTTTTGAATAAACTTGTTTGGTTCATCTTTTCACCTAAACCGACTTTTCCTTACGTGCATGGAAAAAAGCTGTTAGAGTTGTTAAAGGTAATTGTTTCCCTCTAAATATGTTTTAATTGCGGCAAATCAATTTCTAATATTGCATTGTGTTAGTTGTGACTCGCAGGGCTAATTATGGGTGTCTTCCTAAGAAAACGACCAACAATTTTCGTCTAGGTTTTTTTACCATTAAACGGATTTGGACGGTTTAACGACTTTGTAAGATCCGCAACGAAATTCTGCAGCTGGGTATTTGTGATAGGACAGCCCAACCTTGCCAACTTATATTTCATCTTAAGTATTTTGTATGTGAATTTTTCTATAGTAAATTACTAATTATAATTTTAAGAGTTAAATTTTGTTGAAATGTCGCATTAAAATTTTACCAAACGAAAACAAAATACATATTTTTAGTATCCAATTATAAATATTAATGCACATGCATTCACAGCGATATTAAATTTCGGCATTTTAATTAAATTTAAAATATGCAAATACATTAAAAAAAATTTGAACATAATCAAATTATTGATGGAATGTGAAAATAATATTTAAATTTGATGAGATGCAATAATCAATAATCATTTAATATGATATAATATTCAAAGGCGTATCGATAACTTTACGAACTTTAGCACTGTACTTTAGCGCGCGCTGTGTGGCATGTGGCTCCGTCCTGGTGAAACCACATGTCAGCAAGATTCCTGCCAGCTAATCGAGGTACGAAAAAATTTCTAATCATGTCCCTATTTTAAAAAAGGGACATGGTTAAGGGTCGTGATTTTAAAAAAGGATATTAAATACGATCTACAACTTGAAAGTGATGAAATACAAGCAATTATAGCGTTAGCATTAATACCCGCAACCACAAAGTAGTAGGACCCATATTTCGTGTTTTATTGCAAAATGTCTGCATATTGATAATTTTGTGGGCTAAACCTTTGCCTCAATAGATTGCCCAATGGTAGCCGCAATATATTTCCCACCTAGATACAACATCAAAGAAAATGCTTATACACACTTCTTCAAGCTAGGTGAAAAATTCATAATCGGGGGGAGGGGGGTACTTCAACGCTAAAAAGACAGTCTTGGGATCAAGACTAACAACATCTAAAGGGAAAGAGCTTCATCAAGCAATAATTTCATTCAACTGCAACTGGCATTTTAGTGGAAAACCGGCTTATTGGCCCAGCGATCAAAATAAAACACCTGACCTAATTGATTATTTTATAACAAGAAAAATCCCGGTTGATTATATTCAAGTACAGGAAGGATTTGACTCCACATCTGACCATTCCTCTATTTTAATGATAATAAGTGATACAATAATTACAAATCACAAGCAGCCAATGTTAACCAATAAATATACTGACTGGAAAAATTTTAGGAATGAACTAAACAATAGCATCATTTTAAACACACAACTTTCATCAGAAGAACAAGAGGTGGAAAAGCTCGTCAAAGATATACAGCAAGCAGCGTGGAGAAGCACTAATACAACAAACAAAAAAAAATAGCTGGCAAATGCTACCCAGTGGAAATTAAATCACTAGTTACAGAAAAAAGAAGTGCCCGAAGGAAATGGCAACGTACACGAGACCCGGCTGTCAAAAATAGATTAAATAATTTAACACAACGAATACGCAGAGAAATACGGGAGTTTAAAAATAAATCAATAAATTCATACCTACAGTCTCTCACCTATGATAAAGATAGTGATTATTCATTGTGAAAAGCAACCAAATATCTGAAAAGGCCAGTCATACAAATACCACAAATAAGAAAAAATAATGGTCGCCTAGCTAAAACCAAAGAAGAAAAAGCAGAAAGTTTCGCGGATCATCTCGAGAGTACCTTTCACCTCAATTTAACAACACTTAATCAACAGGATATACTGATTAAAAAACCATACAACCATCCTGAGACAGGAAATCCCATTAACTAATGCTAAAGAAGTAAAGGAAGAAATAAAGAATCATGTAGTACTTAAAAAATCACCGGGATATGACTTGATAACTGGAGAGATTCTTAAACAACTACCTAATAAACCTATTAAAAAAATATCGGACATGATTAATGCTTCCTTCAGACTCCGTTATGTCTCTCTATCTTGGAAATTTGCAGAAGTGATAATGATACCTAAACTAGGTAAGCCACCAAGTGAATTAACCTCGTACAGGCCAATATCACTTCTTCTCATCATGTCAAAACTGTTGAAAGACTATTATTAAAACGAATTAAATCAGAAATTATAAACTTAGGAGTTGTTCCGGACCATCACTTTGGATTTAGAGAGAAACACTTCACAATCGATCAAGTCCATAGAATAGCAGATTTAATCCTTAGAGGAAAAAAGATTTGTTCAGCCATATTTCTGGATATAGCACAGACATTTGACAAATTTTGGCTAGATGATTTAATATTTAAGTTGGAGAAAACTCTGCCATTTGAGTATTGCGAACTGCTAAAGTCATAGCTGAAAAGAAGATACTTTAGATTTAAACAGGAAGGAATTTACTCCAGCATAAAAGAAGCTAAAGCAGGAGTCCCGCAGGAGAGTGTCTTAGAGCCACTCCTTTTCGTACTGTTTACAAGCGACTTACCACAGACGAGCAATACAACTATCGCTACGGTTGCCGATGACACTGCAATTCTAGCTGTTGGTGACACAATCGGTGAAGTCACATCCAAACTCCAAATAATCATAAATAATATACAAGATTGGCTAACTAAGTGGAGAATTAAAGTGAATGAATCAAAGTCTACTCACATTAACGTCACTAATAGGTCAATAGAATCACTACCTGTGACTCAATAATATCCCTGTACCACATGCAAATCAAGCAAAATACCTTGGTATGAACCTTGATGCAAAGTTAAAGTGGAAAGTACATGTAAAAAAGAAAGGAGAAGACCTTCAGTTAAAATATAGAAGAAAGTACTGGTTAATTGGAAGAAACTCAGTTATCCATTCATAATAAACTTATGCTTTATAAACAAGTGCTCAAGCCGGTTTGGACTTATGGTATCTAACTATGGGGATGCACCAAAACTAGCAATCAACAAATAGTTCAACGATTCTTAAATAAATTTCTTAGAGGGATTGTGAACGCCCCTTGGTACACTCGTAATAGTGACCTTCATAGAGATCTCGGAATATACACAGTCGCAAGTGAAATAAACAAAATTTGCAAGCGTTGCTCTGATGTAAATAATGAAATGTATACCAAATTGAACAAAAAGCAACTATCAGCTGTTAATGGGTTGTCAAATAAAGCAGTGTTGCCAACTCTAATTTGTGAACGTATAAAAAACACCCTTTAGTTCCTTGTAACTTTTTTTTGCTTCCAATCCAAATAAAATGGTTATCGCAGAGATTGAAACATTTGGTTTTCCAATATGAAAGCAGGAAACTTTTCGGACCGGCCTCTTATTCAATGAACTTAGAAAATTTGATACTAAATACCTAAATAGGTTTAAAAAATTGAACTCTAAAAAAATGAAGGTTAAAGTTTTTAAAAATTGGCAAAATGTCATCATTTGTTTTGAATTTTTTTTTGCATTAAAAATACTGTCTAGCGGCTAGTATACGATTAGCATTTATTTTAAATACTGCAAATTTATCAATTTTTTCAACAACAAGAAAAACAGAAGTTAAAAATAAAATTGATTTGTTTCGTGAAAATTAATTATTTTCGGTTTAAGTTTTATTTATAATCACTTACAATTACTCTATGATTCACCAATGTGATGGAAGGCTGTATTTAGTTTGTGTCTCGCGGCTAAACTTTAGCCAATATGTTTTCGAAAAGGTTTTTAATTTTTGGGAAATACTCGTAAATTTTTAACTTGATGTGTTTAAATTGAAATAATTGAAGAACATCGCTTCGAAATCATATATATTCGAGCACGTATTTAATTGCGGACACGCATACAGTAAAAACAATAATTATCAATACATTATCAGATAATGGATACCGTTAAAGCATTGTGTGAACAAACACAAACCGGGAGACTGATTAATAAACTTAAAATCAATATAAAAAAGAACGGCGCTGCAAACGCACAAACTTCGATACATTTTCTACGATCGATGCTGCCCTAATCCACGCACTTCCGGAGAATCATCCTTATATCGAACAACAGTTTTACACCGAAGTAAAGCAAGCACTCGAGGAGACTAAGAAACTGCTACTAGGCGACAAACAAAAAGTAGAAGGGATTGATGAAGAAAAGGCGAACTTGGATAAACAGGTCACTGAAGCTTCATTATATACCCTAAAGGATGAGGATCAGCCAAACAAACCTGAAGCTAAGGCTGTTCAAGTCAATGACGACCAACAACAAAAGAGATATAAAATTCAGCATGTGAAGACTAAAATGTTTTGCTTCACAAAGTAAAAGACGATGAACAATACTCCAGGCATAGTATGAGTTAAAAATCAAATTTCTAACCGACTCATGGATCTCGACTACACAAAATTACGAAGAGATAATTGGAAACGCAAACGAAGAAGAACTTAAAAACGAGTATTTTAGCCAAGAAACGTACTAGAATCTACAGCAATATTATGAATTTACCATCATATATCTTCAGGACCATCTTGCAAAGGCAGTATCGAAAGATTGGGTACCGTTCGAAACTGGATATTTTACCACTGGATTCGACGAAAAAGGATAATTCAAAACTGGATATTTTAAAACGAGATAAGGTACAAAACGAAATATGGTACAAAACTGGATATTTCAAAACAGGATATTTTTACATGTGATTTAAACTTAAAATGATTTTTTTGGAAAGTTCTGGAATATGGCCAATGAGGAAGAAACTCGGCGAGTTCTTATCCGATTATGATGAAATTCGATACGTAGGATGAAACTGGAATTTTAAAATAATTTTTTGGGAAAGTTCTGGAATATGGCCAATTAGGGAGAAACTCGGTGAGTTCTTAATCGATTATGATGAAATTCTATATGTAGGATGGGAATGGGATTTTAAAATGATTTTTTGGGAAAGTTCTGAAATATGGCCAATAAGGAAGGAATTCGGCGAGTTCTTAACCGATTATGATGAAATTCGATATGTAGGATAAGTGCCATCAAGATATTGATGGCACTTATCACAATTTTTCCCGCGAGGCAAAAAGCCCTATTAGCCTCTGGCAAAATAGAAGGAGAATCAGAACAACTCGGAAAATGAGTTTTCAGAAGCTCCTAGGATTTCTTACCCGTTGTAGTCCTTCCGGTTGTTAGAGATAACGGCCGGAATGGCCGGACAAGTGAATATTATCTTACGTAGCCTATTTTAAACGCGTTACTTGTAGTTTCATGGCGTCATTCTGAAAGTGCCCCAATTGGTCTTCCTTTTATTTCTAGAAGTTGGAATTTTAAAACATTTAATATCCAATCCGTATTGAAGATAGAAATTATCAGAAAAGGTGTGTTCCTCAGACACTCTCCAATTAATTAATCTATTCGATATAAAGTTCGAAATATTACTGGCATATTTTATTCATAATATCTGATATTTGTGTAGTTGGACTGAATGTCAACGGAGTAAAAGAACTACTGGATCCATTTGTACGATTCTCGGCTTCCATTGGTCACAAAATCAATGGATCCAACACAAACCAAGACGCAATGGATTTTAGTAGTGGTGACCACACATTTGAAGGAGTGGCAAGTTTCCGATAGCTCGGGTTCCTTGTCACGCATGATAACTGTGTGGGAGGGGATATAAAGCCCGTCTTGTCACTGCTAAAGTCAAAATACCTTGCAAATACCGACAAGCTGAAGTTGTACATGGTGTTGATCAGACCCGTTGCTATGAATAGGTGTGAGAGCTGGATCCCGACGGATAATTATGGGAGATCTCTAACGCAATCTCTAACGGAAGAGCTGCTGTTCTGGCAGGCGTCGCAGAGTCTTAATAGACTCAATTTCTGGCTCCTTTTGTTCGGAATTGGCAGACTCTAGAGGGAGAGCACTTAGTTTTGTAATGGGTCTCTTAAATGTGGCACCATTACTTCCCTTTATTGTAACTCTAGTTAGGTTATCTTTGCCAGGATGTAGCACTATAATCCTTCCTAAAGTTGGTGGGCGGCAGGTTATTGTTCTTTATTAAAACGACATCATCTACCTTTACTTCTGGTTGTTTGCAGGACCATTTATTTCTATGTTGTAATCCAGTTAAATAGTCATTTGACCAATGTTTCCAGAAATCTTGAACCACTTTTTGGATTAGTCTCCATCGATGGTTGGAAATGTTTTCGTTCAACAAATTTGATTCTGGAGTTGTAATTAGTGAATCCACAGTTAAGAAGTGTTCATGGGTTAGTATTAACGCATTTTTGAACAACTTTGTGAAGTTATGTTTCCGTTTTTTAACAAGTCGTTTTTCTAACAGACGTGCCATTGCGCTCTTTTTTAACCATCTCAGTGGTTTGGCAGAATACAAATCAATATCAAAAGGATTTTCGACTAAATAACGGCCATTTTTGAGACGTCTGTGGCTGGTTGCGAACATTTTTTCTTCTTTGGTGAATGTTCGTTTATGAGGAACCACTTATTTTCCCAGAAGCTTTTCAATTTAGTATCTAAATCAGCAGTTCTTGTTATCATTGATTGTATCACTGTTAAATTATGACAATCGCCTGAAACACGGCCTAGAAATATCCAGCCCAATTTGGTTTCTTGAACAACTGGTTTGTCGGATGAGGCTTTTACTATTTAAACCAGGAGTATTTAGGACCAGGAGTATAAAATGATGAATCAGCCCATAGCACATTTCTTGCATGTTCCATTGCCAGGGGTCTAGAGGCTGCTCTGGCATATCCCACGTTAAGTTTTTGAATACTAATGCCTTTACGGTTAATTATATTTGGGGGGAAACCTAGGCTTCATGTTAAATTCAACGGTTGAGTTCGCTACTCCAGCATATGGTTTTTCCCATGCCTGTTATTTCTTCACACGCTGCGCTCTTTTTTAACTTAAGTCTCTGACAGGCTTCTTCTGTAATGAAGGTTGCTTGAGACCCAGGATCTATCAGCACACAAAGCAATTCATTATGACTACCTGACGATGCTTTCACTAAAGCGGTTCCTAGTAAGATACACTTCCGATTCCATGATTGTGCTGCTTGTACGTTTGTATTAGTTCGCGTACTGTTAGCACTATGACGCAGACTGTGATGTGAACCCCTGCATAATACACATCTTTTATTACATGGGAGTTTGTGCTCCGGAAGCAAGCATCTTCGGCATAGTGGTTTATAATATACTGCCTTACATTTTTCGATTTGTGAAAACTTTTGGAACTTTTTACATTCAGGTAGATTGTGCTCCCCATAGCAGAAACTACATTTAACGGGTTTTTTAGTAACCGCTACCGTTTTTAGTAATCTCTGGACTCCCAGAGATTGAAACCTTACTTGTAGAAAGGTTAGAAAATCTTTCACTGTTTGAATTTCTTTCGGGTTCTTCAGAGATATCTCGTACAAGCGGTGAGTTTCCCTGTCTAGCTTGTTTGTTAGAATGTTCATCAATATAGCATCCCAAGAATCTGTATTGATTCCTTGGTTTTTAATTGCATAAAGACATTCAAATACATTATCATGCAATAATCGTAAACCATCAGCGGATTCTGATGATAAGTTCGGTAAATCTAAAATACTGTTTATGTATACGTATTCGTCAGGAACCGTTTATCATCATATCTGGAGCATAAAATATTCCAAGAAGTGTGATAATTTTCCTGCGAGATGTTAAGGTGGCTTACGAGCTTAGATGGATCTCTAACAATGGCTGATAATAATGCATCTTTTCTTCACCAGTTAATTCATCATTACAATGAATGAATAGTTTTACTTCTTGTTTGAGTAATCTTTCTGGGAACCGCTTAGAACTGGACATTTTAAAACTGGATATTTCAAAATAGGATTTGACAAAACGAGATTTGGTACAAAACTGGATATTTCAAAACTTAGGACAAATTAGGCAAGAACTCGGTGATTTCTTAACCGATTTTGATGAAATTCGATATGTAGGATGAAAATGGGATTTAAAAATTATTTTTGGGAAAGTACTGGAATATGGCCAGTTAGGAAGGAACTCGACGAGTTCTTAACCGATTATGATGAAATTCGATATGTGGGATGAAAATGGGATTTAAAAATGATTTGTTGGGAAAGTTCTGGAATAAGGCCAGTAAGGTTCCATACTTGAATATTTCTATGGAGAGAAATAGAATTTTCCTTCACTTAATGTTTTTTTTCTTTAATTGTATAATTAAATTTGATTTTAAAACCTTTTTTGGGAAAACCTCTGGAATATGGCCAGGTTTCATACTTGAATAATTTTAAGCAGAGATAGAATTTTCCTTCACTTAATGGTTTTTTTATAATTGCTGCTTTTCTCATCTTATTAAAATTATCATTGACTTGATCAAGTTTACTGTCAGTAAAATTTATCTTCATCTATTTTTTATTCTTCTACTTAATATAACTTCTTCACTTTAGAGAATCTATGTGAGAAAAATTAATTAATTTTCATCAACATTTTCATCCTACATATCGAATTTAATCATAATTGGTTAAGAACTCGCCGAGTTCCTTCCTTACTGGCCATATTCCAGAACTTTCCTAAAAAATCATTTGAAAATCCCATTCCCATCCTGCATATAGAATTTCATCATAATTGGCTAAGAACTCACCGAGTTCCTTCCTAACTGGCCACATTCCAGAACTTACCCAAAAAATCATTTTAAAATCACATTCCCATCCTACATATAGAATTGCATCATAATCAGTTAAGAACTCACTGAGTTCCTCCCTAATTGGCCATATCCCAGAACTTTCCCAAAAAATCACTTTAAAATTCCATTTTCATCCTACATATAGAATTTCATCATAATCGGTTAAGAACTCGCCGAGTTCCTTCCTAATAGGCCATATTCCAGAACTTTCTCAAAAAATCATTTTTAAATCCCATTTTCATCCCACATATCGAATTTCATCAAATTCAGTAAAGAACTCGCTGAGTTCCTCTCTAATTGGCCATATTCCAGAACTTTCCTAAAAAATCATTTTAAGTTTAAATCATATGTCGAAATATCCTGTTTTGAAATATCCAATTTTGGAATATCCTGTTTCGTCAAATCCAGTTGTAAAATATCCAGTTTCGACCGGTACCCGAAATTTTTACGGACAGTTAGGCTGCGGTAAAAGTTCTACAATCAGGCTTTATCTTGTCGAAAGTAGCTAGAGGTGTTTTTCATCTCATAACGAGATGGCTGAACAGTTCAACATCCATCTTATATAGATGTCAGGGCATTTCAATATTGCGGGGAATATAAAAGCCGATGGAATCGCGCCACAAGACACCACTTGCCTCAACTAACCACGCAAAGTGGACACTGATGTTCGACTTCTTACTTGCAAACTGCTCCTTAAAGAAGAAGCTTATACAATTACAAACGATAGATGGCCAAATTGTACCTCATGTGTAATTACTATACAGATTTGGCCTATTTTGGAATTAAAAAAAGTCTAACCAGTTAATATTTATGCAACGGCGTAATATTAGCACAGTTGTGGGTCATACCGGTAAACATGCCAGTAGACTTAGTGTTTCCTTTCATGATTACTGTCTTAGCTGCAAGGACAAAGAAGAGAAGGAAACAACACTTCATAAGTTATGCAACTGTTCTAGTCTGGTTTAAAAGAGACTCAAGTTTTTGGGAACTCGTCCTCTGTGCGATCTGACGGACCTTAGTAAATTGAGCGTTAGAGGTATCCACCTCAAATTGTTGGAAACTCAAATTGGTTCCAGTAAGGTAGTGCGGAGAAGCAATATTGTGGTTCAAACATCTCGAGACGCACCTCAAGTCTTCTTGGTTTTCCAACAAGCCTATGACTCAATCCATCGGGATAGCTTATGGTTTGCTTTGCGATGTCTGAGAATACCTGATAAATATGTGCGTTTATTTAAAATTACAGTAATGCAATTAGAGATCAAGACGCAATGGATTTTCGCAGTGGTGACCACACATTTGAAGGAGTGACAGGTTTCCGATACCTCGAGTCCTTTGTCACTCATAATAACTGTGTGGGGGGGGGGGGGTATTAAAGCGTGTCTTGTCGTTGGGAACCGTGCTTTGTGTGCCTTACGTCCACATCAAAAGTCAAAATAGCTTACAAATGCGGACAAGATGAAGTTGCACAAACTGTTGATCCGATCAGTTGTCATGTATAGGTGTGAGAGTTGGACCCTGTCGAATGAGTTTGCAAGATGGTTAATCATATTTGAGGGTAGAATCATGCGCTTGATATATGGCCCCAAACGCGACGATGACGACATTTACCCAGTTTTATTCAATCACAAGATTAGAATTTAATGAAAATTCTTGATCTCGTACATGAAATAAAAGAGCAATGAGTAAGCTGGCTCGGTGCGGCAGGTAGAGACTGTCTGCTTCGGGTTGTCTAGATCAGACTGTTGAGTGTTGACTTGATGCAGGCCTGTAAAAGCCGTTTCATTATTTATATAGCATTTGGTTTAATAAGTGTTCTATATCATACCTGTGGATATTGTAACTGCACAGAGTGAATTTCTTATCTTTTCCAAGCCATAAGGGTGCCATAAAAGGCATTTTACACTTTGTTTGTTGTTATTGTCATCATCATAAATCTACATGGTGATGACACGTAGAACATGGCGATTTTCTGGGCCGCTTCCTGCGTTGACTGTAGATTTTATTATCTTGATGAGTTTTTATAATTCTTCAATGATATCTTTCATGTTAGGAATTTGTTGAAGTTCTTCTACTTGTGCCTTTAGTTCGGCGAAAAAGGTTTCCTAGTATTGATCCTAACTGTTGTGGTCTTGCAGTTGGTGGCTATTCTGGAGGCTTATGCACTGGTTTAAATGCTGGTGCTCTCACGTTCTAATCTTATAGTTGACAGCTGGAGGTGGTGTTGGTAAATTGACTGGTCTATAGGCTTCTTCAGATTTGTTCTATATTTCTTTTGAATTATGTTTACTTCGTTTCTGTGCGTTTTTGCTACTGTAGAATAAAGTTTCTCACGTAAAACTAAGGCCAAATCGTGTAATAAATCGTGTAACAAATCGTGTAACAAATCGTGTAAAAGATAGTTTTAGCCCTTGAACTCTGCACTTTCGCCGTTAGTAATTCCATAGCGAACAACCACAGTAGTATAATTGCTGGGCATAAAGTATACGAAAATATCGTCGTTAATCTATTGCAATGGCGCCTATTTTATACAGGTGAAATAGAATTAAATTACGAACTACTGAATAACCTCAATTGCACCTAAATATAGTCGGATCGAAATTTTGTACACACATATTTTCCATTCAATAACTATTATAGTGCGATAATTCAATTTAAAGTTTTTTTATTTTGATGCCAGTATGTGTATTTGTTGTGTATATGTGCACATACGGCGCTGATAATAATAATATGTAATTATTTTTATTATTTCTAAAAAATTATAAATTTTAATGACCTTTTTTTGATAATAAATTATTTTTAATTTACATTTAGTTATTTTTTTTTTAGTAATTAGGTACACATTATATATTTTTATTTATTTTTTTAAAATTAATTTAATGTAAAATGAGACAGGTATTTTTATGTTTTACTATTAATTTGTGTTCGCACATATTGTAGTTGCAAATAGTTTTGTACATATATTATAAAAAAATTAAGTCGAATGACGTAAATGGTATGATTTCTTATATTTATTCATAGAAGGTCAAAGTGTCGCTAATAACGAACTAAAGTTAGGAGACCAGATTTAAAAAAATAAAAAAATTCTTGAAAAGCTTGTTTTCAACTTTAAAATAACATAGTTTTGTGTTATTCCTAGAAATTTTAAAGTTCCTCCTTTTAAAGATTTAGTAATAAGATTGCTAAAAATATAGGAACACCTGAACAACATTACGAGAAGTTGCGAAATTGACATAGAAAACGAATCTTTATTTGACTAAATAATTTGGTCCCGAATATTGTTCAGCTTCATTCTTGCCAATTATCTGTTCCATTGTCTCGCTATTTCTTTCTGGCTTTACATTTCATGAAGATCCATCGTACGTTGCCTTCAGTTTTAGCATCCCATATATCATGCAGAACGTTTTAATGATAGATCTATCGTATGACGATAGTTGACCAGGGGTATTTTAAATTGTCCACGATGCTGTAATCAGTAGTTTTAAGATTTGGTCTGGAGGTGCTCCTATAGGTGTCGTCAAAAACAATCTTGTTTGTATTGATTTTTAATCTAAATCGTCTGGCATTTTGGTACGAGTCCGCACTCCCGATGTTATTGTAAAGTGATCCTTCGATTATTATTCTGCAATTCGATTCAGATGCAGATAATTTACAAAAAAGGGCAAGTTTTTCTGAGATGTAAGGCATATGAGTGCAGACTTTAAGTTTCCGCTGTTGTTGCTATCATATGCATCTTTATAGAAATCGATTTAGAGCTGATGTTGTACTCCTAACATTTTTCCAAGATCATCCTGATCAGTGATTGAATAGTTGGGTCAAAATCCACAGTGATACTTTGTTTGCAATGTTTAAGAGGAATATATCGCGGTAATTTCCACAATTAAGACGTTCTCTGTTTTCCAATCTTGCGGTAGCTCTTCTTGATTCCAGATTGCAAGAATTATCAAACTCTGCGGGAATCGAGACCTGTGGCTTTGCCATTCTTTAATTTATCGATAGCTGCCTTTACCTCTTCTACCGTGTAGAGTGGCTATGATCGGAGTTACATCGACATTTCTATTTAAAAAGTTTTGAAAGTAGGACTACCATAACGACAGATCGTCAGTTTCATTTGTTCTCAGTTCTCCATTCCAGTCTAAGATGGCGGTGAATTTAGGATTAAAATCTTTACGCTATAGTCGCGGGCTTTGGCAAAGCAATCTCTCGAGATTCCGTTTAACGCATGTTCGTCGATGGTTACGATTCAGCTCGTTAAAAATACGCGTTTCTTTTGCCAAATTCCATTTGGCTGTTACGGGTATTCCGTGCTAGCTACTTTTCACGCAGTTTCTGTGTATTTGCAATGCTACAATTACGCTGATCATCGTACTATTCTTTGCGATCTCTCGGTTGTCGTATTTCAATGGTCGTTTGTGCTGCGTTTGAAAGAGTAAAATTTGCCATTGGTCCTGAATATTGAATTGATATTAAGGGTAGGCTTGTCATTCTATGTATCCTGTAAGAGCCGTGTGGAAGCTATCCAGATATAGTTGATAACATTTTGCACGTATATTTGAAAAAGACAAGCAAATGAACGTTTCCAAAGTCGGCACTTCTGAAAGATCGCACTAAGGTCCTCCATCCATCTCGGTCCATCGCTCTCGTCCTCCAGTTTCGACATCCTAATGCATGTAGATATCGTTCGACGTCGTCACGCCAGCGCAATCGGGGTCTTCCTCTACGACGAACACCGCCTGGTTGTTGATGGAACACTTTATTGGTCATTCGTTGTTGTGAAGATCTTATAACGTGGCCGAGCCATCTAATTCGATTGGATTTGATGAATCCAATAATATCGCAGCCTCCTTTTGCCTTATCTCGTGGTTCATACGAATCCGATATTCGTTGTTCGCGACTTTGATTAGACCAGAGATTGAGCGGATGACCTTCTTTCGAAGGAAGATAACAATCTACAATCGTTAGAGGTCATGGCCCAGCTCTCGCTTCCGAAAGCCAGCACAGGTCTTATGAGTGCTTTATAAAGTGTGACTTTGCACGACTGCGACATATGTTTAGATCGCAATAATTTCGATTGGGCGTAGAAAACTAGTTATCCGGCAGCGATTCGGGCTTTTATTTCTGCCTGCATATCATTCGACGCTATCAAAGTTATGGTCGCCAATTCCGAGATTTACCATGGAGATGTTCCTGAGTGTTGATAACAATTTTGTTTTGCTGCTGTTCACTTCCAAACCAAGTCTTCTTGCGCAGCGGTCGAGCTGTATGAAACTGTCCTTGATATCGCTGCATATCCAAGAATTTGGCCTGATTTATTAAATATACAGCGCGAAGTTTCAATGTTGCTTTTTCTCACGACGTACTCAAGCGCCAAGTTGAACAGCACAAGCGCGAGTGCATCTTCCTGTCGAACACCAGATGTTATTTCAAAGGAGTCTGACACAGCTCCCTCAATTACGATTCTACATACAGACCCAGAGGTTGGTAATTGAGACCCAGAGGTTGGTAATTTTACAGACCCAGAGGTTGGCACAGAAAAACGAGTTTTTTTGGAATTCCTAGGCATATGAGCGCGGCCCATAAGTTTTCGCGGTTTATACTTTCATATACCTGTCTGAAGTCTATATACAGTTAGTGCATAGTTATGTTGTACTTCCAAAATTTTTCCAAGATCATCCTAATGGTAAAACATTGGTCAGTGGTCGATCGGTTGGGACGAAAACCACATTGATAGTCGCCAAAGGTGTTTTCGGCGAAAGGGATGAGTTTGGCAAGTACAACATTAGCCAACACTTTGTAAGCAGTGCTCAACAGAGTGATACCGCGATAGTTTCCACATTTAAGATTCTCTTTTTTTGTGCAGCGGACATATAAGTGCGGTCTTCTAATTCTCCGGCAACTCTTCTTGGTTCCAAATAGAGACGATGAGATCGTATAGATTTGTTGCAAGAGTAGCGCCTCCGCGCTTAATCAATTTCTGGTGCCTTTCCAGTTTTTAATCTACTAATAACTGCATCTACTTCTTCTACTGTGGGATATTCAACAAGGACCTCTTCACCTGGAGGAGCTATTGCTCTAATGGGGGTCACTTTGTCGTTCCGATTTAGCAGATTTTGAAAGTAGGTTTGCCATACTGAGAGAACATCAGCCACGTTTGTTCTTAGCTCTCCATTTTCGTCTTTGATGGCTGTATTTCTTGGGTGGAAGTTATTAGTTACATTTCTGGCGTTAGCAAAACAGTCCCTTGAGTTTCCTATTTCCGCTTGGAAGCTGATGTTTTCGATGCAAGATCTCATATGATCGCACTTCTTTTGTCGAAGGTATTTCGTAGTAGCTTTCCTAGCGCGGAGATATTCTGCTAGAGTGCTTCTAGTGTTGCGAGCCAACCATTTTTCACGAAGGTTTTGTTTATTTTCAACGACCCTTCGGCATTGATCATCGAACCAAACATTGTGGGACCTCGGAGGCCTTCTTTCGATTGAACTTTGCGCCGCGGTGGTTATGGCTGACTGTATAGCGTGCCACTGCTCCTGAATGTTAGAAGGAGCTTCTTCATTGTTATTGGGTCGGTCTAAATAATAAGTGACAGCTGATTGGTAACTCTGCAGTGACGCTTGGTTTTTTAAAGCATCGATTGTTGAACGTAGATGACAGGCGTAGTACGTTCCATGTTCCCATTTGTATAGTGGGGTCAGTGTAAAGTTGCCAAGACCGTTATTTTGACGAATCTGAATCTGATTTTTATGAAATTAGCTATAAACCCATTATTAACGAAGTTTCAGTCATTTGAGCTCAAACGAAAATATTTTGTAAAAAAACAAGGCTATTTGTTCCCACATGCAATTTTAGCTTGCAATATTAAATTTGTAGTATTGCAATTACCGGAGGCCACAACAAGGACGTAAAGCAAGCAATTTATTATGAATTATTATGCCAAAATTTGGACCCCTAAAAAAATTTTGTACCAATTCTGTTTATAATTTGTTCCCATAGTAGTTCCCATTAGAAATGTCATATATTCAAAAATGTTTGCAACTGAATGTTGACCAACATTGCAGTGCGTTATGGCAACATTGTTACCAATTGTTTGCATTCTTGGCACTTTTGCTGATGATTTTATTATGACTATAAGTTTTAACCAATAACAACGACCATATTCTTAATTTAGGAACGCCACTTTAAAACAAATTTGATTATTTGTTTAAATTTTCGATTATTTGTGTAAATAAATTTGGGGAATAACCAAAATGTCATCGTTTAACCTGCACGTGACTGATAATAAGTTTATTCTTGGTATAGACGATTTATTTTTTGGGTAAAGAACAGTTTAGGTGGTCAACTGATTTATAATCTTTGTTTAAATACTGCCGTTCTCAAATTTTGAAGTGAAATGCGTAAAACTCCACCAGCCTTTTGATCAAGGACATCAAATATATTCCAAAAGACCCCAAAGCAATTCCAACACAAATTCCAAGTATATTGTTGTAATTTATGTAACAGATAGGACATGCGAAGTTTTGTAACAAAAACGAAGCTTTGAACGGGTTACAAAATTCTTTGCAGTTTCGCTTAATAAAACCTAACATAACATAAGCCTTTGCAACAATGGTGTCTATGTGTTTTGTAAATGGAAGACCAGAGAAGAATATTATACCTAAGTCAAAGGTGATCAGGAAAAATTCTAGAACGGAAGGAGCTAAGCTCTCAGCACCGTGCTTGATTAGGATAGCTGGAAAACCATCATGACCAGCTCTCTTATTAATATCAAGTTGCAATACACCATCAAAGACTTCTGCTTCTCAAAATTAAGAAATTTAAAATCATTTTTAAAATGAGAAACTAGAGTTGAGATATTTGATGTATGCCAATGCCAATGGCTTTTGATCGATAGAAGATGACATGAAAACACCATCAACATTGAACCAAGTAACATCGAGAATGTTGAAGTCGCCGATACCATTAATTGTTCTCCAACGTTCATCAACGGTAAAATATTAAAATTAATAAAATTAAAAATTTCAAGATAATTATCCATAATTGTTTCATGGGGAATGTAAACAGGAACCATTAGAATAGATGTATTGGCAACCTTAATCCGTACAGCAATAACATCAAAAACTGGTTGGCATACAATGATTTTATTTTGAATCGAGGTCTTAGCAGCAATCAACATATTTCCTCCTTTAAGGCTAATATCAAAATCATGTCGAACTTTTCTAAGGACCATACATAGTTCCGAACGAAAAAAATTACTCAGAGTTAAAATTTCTGGTAAGCCATGTCTCAGTAATAATAATCACATCATAATCATTGTCCAGAACACTAAGCAAAAATAATTTAGCTTTACCACGAATACTGGAGGCATTGTTGTAGTAAATGGAAGTGACAGCATTTGAGACGGAAATTTTTCCTAGCTATGTAAGAACCCGATAAATTTAAATTACAGCCGGTATCCGAAGTTTTACATATGAGCCCACTGGATGAAAATTTTGGTTATTGAATGGTTTAATACTAACACCAATCGACAAATTTTCAGCATTTAGAGCCTTTACACGAAATTGTTAATTTATACCCAATTTAAAGCAAATGTATTCGAGATCTTCCCGCATTTTAGTTTTAGGGATGAGTATACCAACTTTGCACAAATTAGTACGCAAACATTTATTTGCGAGAGCCAAAATATCGTCTTCAGAAGTAGAGGGACTTAATCTGGATAAATGAAGTCAACATTTAGGAGCAACATGATAGACATAACCATAACAAATGCTTGAAAGTTGCATCAAATAATGGCCTGAGGTCAAAATGGACCAAATGGATTTCAATGATATATCACCCGTAGTTAAAGCTGCTTTAAAGTCATTTAGAAAGTTTGGTAATCTTTTATATTTTTGCAATGGCGGTAAACTGTGAATTATGGATAATAAATAGGTTGATGTAATGAAAAAATGGATATGGTTGCTGAGAAGGCGAATATCGCTCTAACTTTTAAAAAGTTGAAAGCGGAGGTATAGCCACAAATAAACAATTACTATAATTTATGAATAAGTTTATAGGTAACAGCTTTTGAGCAAGGTATAACGGGTACAGGGGACCCTGTTAATACATTATTCCCGATGTTTACTCAAGTTAAGAAATATTTGTATATGAGTCGATTATATCCTTCGATCGAATCAGATTGATTGCAAATTTTGGTATCGAATGAATGCCCTGTAAATAGCCCTTTGACTTTCATCTCCTTTAAAATAGGCCTGATCAAGTCTCATTATGTGTAGATGAATAATTCTGACATGTGGGCTCCAGAAGTGTTTATTCGTCCTTTTATTAATCGGCCACGTAAATCAAAAAACTTAATTGGCATCCCACTAAACCATCATCTATGGAGTAGTTTGAGTTATGCATGCTATAATGTCGCCGGTGTTGGCGGTAATAACTCAAACTTAATAAGAGTGCAGGATCGGATTTGATCCCATCGATTCTTCTTAAAATGTCAGCCCGTGTAATCTCCCAGCCAGTTACCTCTTTATTCAATAAGAGCCTTTTCTTGGGTTAATTCCCAGATATATGGAAATGGCCTTGCATTATTTTCCTTTTCCACAACTATGTATTCCTTTCGCTACAAAATACCGTTTTTTTTGTAGTTTTTTCTTTGGAAGGTATTTTCGTGCCGTGTTAGGAGTGAGGGATTCTGCTACCAAAAATTTTGTTAGTCCAATTTTAATTGAGAGTTTGGAACAGCCGCATCGATCATCCACAAAACTACAGGCATGTAGAATTTTTTTCCTCGGATACTTAAACAATAGTTTAAAATGTGGCGATCCAATTGGTCAACTCCGCCCATGTTTCTATTGTATTTCTTAACTACGGATGGTTGAGGTATATATACCGACGTGCTGTACCTGCAGGGTTTTTACCAAAACAATTGGAAAGCAGTCGCACTATTTGATTATCCTTCCATCGGGTCAATATAAGGTCGTTTGATTTGTCCACAAAATGTTCATAATATCCTCTAGGTTTTTTGTTTAATTTTTCCTTATCCTTAAGTTGCATATTTTTCAATCGTTTTTTGCGCAAAAATCCCGGTGCAGCAAACCTCATCTCGCTCAGAGCAAATAAAATAGAGAACCGTACAAATGTTATCAAAATAAAAAGAAAACTGATTATCTGGAAACTTATCCTTAAGTTGCTGTGCAAAATTCAGTATAACGAACTCGCCGAGTCCCAAATTATTATTCCATTTTTCATTATGTCCTTGGCATATGTCAAAAATGCAACAGTACCCCAATCTGCTAGCGGCAACTCAAGCCTATAACGAACCGACTTGTTACGAATGTACTCAATACGCCGATAAACGCATAAATATCATTTGCTTCAATTTGTTTTGGCTTTATTATTTATTTTTTGGCACACATACTTGGTTGTATGTTAAAAAAAACAATTGCATCCGATTTTGATGATATAGTCCGTGGACGTGTGGGCGTTTCATCCCATGAATTAAGTATATATATATATATCTAACAAAAGACATAAATTATCCTCAATGCCTGGGTTCCACTTTTGGTTTATTAGTTGTCGCAGTGGTAGTTCGATCACAGCATTGGATGCGCTTGGTTGTAACGAAAGAGCTATAGAGCACTATAGTTTCGTTGTCTTCATCAATGTCGTACACGTAATTTTGAAATTGGATCTACTCCGGCCAGCATTTAATTTTTTTAAATAATTTACATTTAAATCGTCGTCTTCATCAGAATATTTATAAAGTATTAAGCACTTCAGCCACACTTTATAATAGAAGTTTTCCTAGACAATCTTATGTGTCAACTAAAGACAAATGTTGCGTTTTTGCAACCGTTTAATATTTTAAAACCTAATAACGTATAACTGTTAATTATCATTATTGACATCAATATTTTATAGTTTTAGGATTCATTTTTTTCGAGATAAAATCAACCACTTTTTTAATCGACGTTCACCAATAAACGAATAATTAAAACTGACTATATTCTCGTTTTATTCATTTCATCGAATAACGGAATTGTACAAAACAAGAAAAATCATGTTAATTTTGTGTAGGAGCGAAATTAGTATGGTATGTTTGTTGTTACGTTTTTGATACATTTGTCATAAATGGGTTAGAGATTTTGGGAATCGCAATCAAATTTAATTTAACGTTGCACATTAAATATTAAAGGCGGGATCCATGTTAGGTTTTGTCAAAAGGTTCTTTAAAGGCTTTTATGATTTTATGTACCAAAGTACCATTTTACAAAAAGAAATTATTCTAGAAGTGACCCTATTCCATGAGGGCTAGATAATATACTGGAGCTTGAACTGTAACATGTACAGTATCATGTTACTTTCACTATCGGTTCACTATTTTTTTTTCTAGCATCTGCTTTAATTATTTTGTAAATCTTCTTGTATAGGATTTAATGTTTTTATTGATGCTTCGAACCGATTCAATTCAAATCTCTTCATATTTTATCACTGTCTTGCGCAATATTTGTATGTATCTTTCAAAATGCGATAGAGCTGCTGCGTGGTTTTTTGATCTAAGTCTGAGAAGTGATTCCGTTTCTCGATCTATTGTAATCGATGTTTGTAAAGTGTTATCTATAGTTTTGCCAGCTCTTTATTTGTCAATCTTTGTTAGTCTGTTTCAACCAGTTCGATCACATTACCTTCTTATAGTAAAAAATTATTATCACGAATGGCTTGTAGCGATTCAACATCAGAGTCTTTATATTTAATGCATTTTAGCCAAATATGTTTTCGAAGGCAGTCCACATAACCTCATTCTAAGGTGCTTCCATAATGTCGTCTTTATCGTCTTTACCTATCACAAAAGGGAATTTAAATGGGTACCGGTCGAAACTGAATATTTTACAACTGGATTTGACGAAACAGGATAATTCAAAACTGGATATTTTAAAACGAGATAAGGTACAAAACGAGATATGGTACAAAACTGGATATTTCAAAACTGGATATTTTAAGACGAGGTAAGGTAAAAAACGAGATATGGTACAAAACTGGATATTTCAAAACTGGATATTTTAAAACGAGATAAGGTGCAAAACGAGATATGGTACAAAAGTGAATATTTCAAAACAGGATATTTCGACATGTGATTTAAACTTAAAATGATTTTTTGGGAAAGTTCTGGAATATGGCCAATTAGGAATGAACTCGGTGAGTTCTTAACCGATTATGATGAAATTCGATATGTAGGATGGGAATGGAATTTTAAAATAATTTTTTGGGAAAGTTCTGGAATATGGCCAATTAGGGAGGAACTCGGTGAGTTCTTAAGCGATTATAGTGAAATTCTATATGTAGGATGGGAATGGGATTTTAAAATGATTTTTTTGGGAAAGTTCTGGAATAAGGCCAATTAGGAAGGAACTCGGTGTGTTCTTAACCGATTATATGTAGGATGGGAATGGGATTTTAAAATGATTTTTTGAAAAAGTTCTGCAATAAGGCCAATTAGGAAGGAACTCGGTGAATTCTTAACCGATTTTGATGAAATTCTATATGTAGGATGGGAATTGAGGGCTGTAACAAAATTGTAGGTTTTAAAACTGTGCTATCGAACAGTGAAAAACTAAGGAATTTCCAAATCGTAAATAATTACGTTTTTTAAGCGTTCAAGATTTGAATTTTTCTATCGCTACTGAATAACAATATGTATGTATTATATTATGTACATGATTTTTAATATAATGTTCATTATAGAGCTCGATCTTGTTTATATTAAATAATCAAATAATCTCGGTTTTAATTGAAAATGATTTTATAATTTATTTTATTTTTCTTTAATTGTTTAATTAATTTTTCTCACATAGATTCTCTAAAGTGAAGAAAAGTTATATTGTATAGAAGAATAAAAAATAGATGAAGATACATTTTACTGACAGTAAACTCGATCAAGTCAATGATTATTTTAATAAGATGAGAAAAGCAGCAATTAAAAAAAACATTAAGTGAAGGAAAATTATATTTCTCTCCTTAGAAATATTCAAGTATGGAACCTTACTGGCCTTATTCCAGAACATTCCCAAAAAATCATTTTAAAATCCCATTTTCATCCTACGTATCGAATTTCATCATAATCGGTTAAGAACTCGCCGAGTTCCTTTTTAACTGGCCATATTCCAGAACTTTCCCAAAAAATCATTTTTAAATCCTATTTTCTTCCTACGTATCGAATTTCAACATAATCGGTTAAGAACTCGCCGAGTTCTTTCCTAACTGGCCATATTCCAGAACTTTCTTAAAAAATCACTTTAAGTTTAAATCACATGTCGAAATATCCTGTTTTGAAATATCCACTTTTGTACCTATCTCGTTTTGTACCATATCTCGTTTTGAATTATCCAATTTTGAAATATCCAGTTTTGAACCTTTATCTCGTGTTCAGTCACGTGAACATGACATAAACCATGGTGTTTAGTTAACAAATTAATTTCATATAGAGACAATAATTTCATACTTTAAAATATGAATTAGAATCAAATTTCGGATAAACATATCATTATGCTTAAAAATATAAGCATATCGGATATGCATTTCCTCTAATTTAATTGACAAATTTAAAATATAAGTAAAATTGTAAGTTAATATAATATAAGTAAAATCAGCAAATCTGATATTTGTTGTAGTATAATATATAAAATTTTGTGTATATAAACTCAAAAAATTGAATAAACATTAAGTAGTTTTCAACAACACTTCTATCTGTTATTGTCTAAGCCCCCACCAGTGGTAAGCGGATAACAGTCCAATATCGAAAGCTATATCAAGTGTAATCACTGATATAACATTGGTCCTTCGAGCCACCAAAACAACAGGCGGCCTATAAAATATTGAAGAAATTCCAGCCAACATTCAACAGGCATCGGAGCTTCAAGCCACACAACAACAGGCACCGATAACTAAACAAATAACTTGTGGTTATAGATTCGAGTCAACAACCAACAGGCTACGAAACTGTACGCTGATCATCACCCGGCACCAGTTCAATCATCCACAAGCATCCTTCCGGTCAATAAAGCCAGCAAGTCATTACATCAATCAACGAAGCAAACACCAACGTGCAACCAATCAAAATGACAAGCATGGAATGTCTTTTGCGAGATCAGGAAACAACAGCTGACAAAATAGTTCAGCTAAACAAGAACTATTATAAAGACGGACCATCAAGGAAGACGAAAAGGTATTTAGAGTCCAAAATAACAACTTTGAAGGAACTCTATCAACAATATGTTGAGACAGATGAAATCATTCGAAATGATGTCTCACCATTAGTGTCAAGCCATCCGTATTTCGAAACACGAACTAAGATAGCGGGTATTTACGACACCCTTATCGATGACATGCGGAAACAGCTTAACCAGGGGCCACCAACCACACCGATACCAACAACATCGGATGATAATTCCCTAAAGTCCCAATTCCTGTTTACGGTTATGGACAACGGCAATACAACAGCAACAAGAGGGGAACAAGGCTCATTGGGTACAAACAACAACAATTATACCAACAGAAAAGATCTTGATCAAATGCTAAAATTGCAGAATGTAAAAATGAGGGCTTTATATAAAGAAATAAATACAGCCGAAGACTCATTAATACAAAAGGTCTCTAAACAAGCTCTACAGCTTGTGTTAAAAAGAATCGAACGAATGATGGAACAAATCATGGATCTCGATGAAAATATAAATGTGGAGGCCTCAGAAGAAGATGAAAAAAGGTTAAAATACTTCTCTGAGAGCTATTACGATACCATCAAAAACCAACATGCTATTGTAACATGCTATTGATGCTATTGTAACAAAAATCACCACAGAAATCGACAGCCATCAAACAAACAACAACAAGTTTGATGTACGCCTTCCAAAAATTGAGATTCCAATTTTCTACGGAGAATACATTAAGTGGAAAGGGTTTGCGGACACATTCGAAAAATTAGTTCACTCTAATGAATCGCTTACGGACACCCACAAGATCAATTACTTAAAGAATCATTTAGGAGGTCAAGCCGCTAGATTAATAAATCATCTAGAATCAACCGCAGACAACTACCGAGTAGCGTACAAAATAATAAAAAATCGATACAGCAATGAAAGAATTTTGACAACAACGTATTTCAACCAGCTGATCAATCAACCCAACATAGTAACAGAGAATGCTTCAGGAATTAGAACGATGCATGACATCACACAAGAAGTAATTCATAACATAAACAACGTACTCAATAATGAGGAGAAATTTGATGCCTTAATTATACACATATTACTAAAGAAGCTAGACAGTGAAACGTGTAGAAGTTACGAATCTACATTGGAAGACCCAAAAAAGGGTGAAAGTTTGAACAAATTTTTACTGTTTTTGGAAAAACGGTTCCAGTCATTGGAAGCAATAGGAAATAAGTATAGTCGACACGCAACAACAACCGGCAATCGATTACAAGCTCCAAAAACTTTAACAATGCTTACTTCAACAACAGATGTATGCGCAAATTGCAAAGGGTCGCATAAAATCGATGCGTGCAAATCATTTTTGCAAATGTCAACAATTGACCGTAACAAAATATGCACCATGAAAGAGCTGTGCAGAGCATGTCTGGGTAATCACCTGTTTTCCAGGACTTGCTTTCGAGAAGGCAAATGTTTAGTGTGCCAAGGTAAACATCACACCCTTCTCCACACCAGAGAAGGAGCCACTAATAAAACAAACAAATACCAACAGAACATGCATCAGAGAGCAAGTGATCCAACAAAACAACAAGTAAAACCAATCGTTGAAACACACATGATATATAATCCAACGGAATCACAGGTGATTCTAAGTACTGCACTAGTGACGGTACCAACCAACGGCAATCACCCAGAACTACTTAGAGTACTCATTGATCCGGGCTCTCAAGCATCTTTTATAACGAGCAAGGCAGCAAAAAAATTGAACATACAAAGTACAAGAACGCACGTCGAGTTTAAAGGGATAGGAGGAATAACTGCTGGAATATCAGACCGACGGCTTAAGTTTCAAATTGAGCCTAGATTCTCATCTGAATTTAAATTGGAAATAAGTGCATTAATTGTAGACCAATTAGTGGGAAACCTACCAGAGTACAGTTTCGATGCTTGGAACTGGCCTCACATCAATAATTTGTTATGGGCAGATCCAAACTTTAACGTGCCGAACAAAATAGACATACTGCTGGGTGCAGATTACTATCCAGCCATACTAATGAATGATGTAGTAAAAGGCTCTGCAGGAGAACCGGCGGCACAAAAAACCGAATTAGGCTGGCTTATATTTGGTCCTTTACAGCAAAGCGAACCACCAACAGTACAATGTATGATAACAAAAACTGAATTGGATAACAGCTTAAAAAGATTCTGGGAGATAGAGGAACTACAAGAAGATAGAGTATTGACAACAGATGAACAACTTTGCCAAGAACATTTTAATAAAACCCATCAACGGGAAAATAACGGTAGATTTATAGTGCGCATTCCGTTTAAAACGGACCGACCAATTCTCGGAGCATCAAAATTAAGGGCTTTAGCTAGACTACTGCAATTAGAGAAAAAATTCGCAAGATTACCAACATTTGCGAATGACTATAAAAAATGTATCAACGAGTACATTGAATTAGGGCATATGAAAAAAGCTGAAGATGGAAATATAATCAATACATCTGAAGAATATTTCATACCACATCATGCTGTAATAAAAGAACACAGCTTAACCACAAAGTTACGAGTCGTTTTTGACGCATCAGCGAAAACAAGTAACAACAAAAACTTAAATGACCAACAATTAGTCGGTCCAACATTACAGGAAGAACTTATTTCAATCCTACTAAGATGGAGAAAGCACAAAATTGTATATACAGCAGACATCGAAAAAATGTATCGTCAAATACAAGTACATAAAGATGATCAAAAATATCAAAAGATACTCTGGAGAGAATCTGAACAGGAACCCATCAAAGAATACAATTTAACAACAGTAACCTTTGGAACGGCGAGTGCTCCATATTTGGCTATCCGCACCTTACAACAACTAGCATACGATGGAATGAAAGAATTCCCAAAAGCAGCCAACATTGCATTACAAGATTTTTACGTAGATGACTTGCTTTCCGGTAGTAATTCTGTGGAAGAAGCTCTTGTGCAACAACAACAGCTAATACACCTTTTAAAGAAAGGCGGGTTCCAGCTACGCAAATGGGCAAGTAATCATTCTGATTTACTGAACCAGATACCGGAAAATTCAAGGGCCATCGGCACAAGGGACATAAAACTAGATGAAACGATAAAAACATTAGGAATATCATGGAACCCTGATTTAGACACCTTCGTATTTAAAATAAACTTAAACAAGACTAAGTCAGAAATAATTACTAAGAGAAAATTATTGTCCGAGGTATCGCAAATGTTCGACCCGTTGGGATGGCTAGCACCAACCATTATAATAGCAAAAATATTATTACAACAACTCTGGTTAACTGGATTAGCATGGGATGAACCATTACCAAAAAATATCACTAAATGGCATTTCATCCCACCAGGAGCACCACATTTCGGGGGATTATGGGAGGCAGCTGTAAAATCTGTGAAATATCATTTAAAACGGGTGATTAGTGAATCAACCTTGACATTCGAAGAATTGACAACTTTAACCTGTCAAATAGAGGCTTGTCTGAATTCAAGGCCACTTTCACCAATGACCAACGATCCGAGTGATCCTACATTTTTAACTCCTGGCCATTTTTTAATTGGGGAATCTCTTATAACTCAACCCGAACCCAACGTAACAGATGAAAGAATAAGCTCTCTAGCCAGATGGAAACTAATTCAAAAAATGAGGGATGATTTTTGGAAAAGGTGGTCACAAGAATACTTGCATCAATTACAACAACGAGCAAAGTGGACCATACAGACACCTGACTTAAAGGTTGGTCAATTAGTTCTTGTTCGAGACAATAACATTCCACCATCAAGATGGATAACTGGACGTATTACAGACGTTCACCCAGGGCAAGATGGAATTGTTCGAGTAGCAACACTCCGCGGCCCCGGAAGGGCTCTTATAAAAAGACCAATAACAAAATTGGCACCACTCCCGATTGATGATTGTATAGAAAAACAGAGTATTGAAGCAACTTCTAAACCAACGACACTATTGTCGACCATTCTCAGTCACAAATCCAATCCTAGGAAACGCAATGTACATGAAGAACTATCGCGGAGAGAGAAAAATCTACCAAACCTTTGGTTGCGAGATAACGTAGAGGATCAAGTAAAACAGGCTGCAAAGAAAATTAAAACCATTCCCCAACCTCAAATAAAAAGAAGGAAAATTAGACCGTGCTTTCAATCAAGATTGATGTTGTATACGATGATTCCACTATTAAGCGTGCTTGGGGTATGTTCGACGATAACCAACAATTCTAAAATTGATGTCACCACTCTAAATTCGACAACCGGAATATACTTTGAAAACATTGGTACAGCTCAGCTGTCATATCAACAATGGACGATTGTATCATATTTCAATTTATCGGCAATGTTATTAGAAGCTGGAGTATATAACGCAGCTATCAATAGAATGGACAAGTCTTGCCAAGATGATAATGAGTGGTTACAATTAAGACAACTTTGTAAGCCTGCATTAGCACAAATAAAACAACAAATGCTCAACATAAACCGCAATAATGAAATGTTTCGACCTACGTATAATCCTACTCGGACGAAACGAGGTTTAGTAAATGTGGTTGGAACACTCACCAACCAGCTGTTTGGGATCCTCGACCAGGAAGATGCACAACGATATGATGATGAATAAAGAAAAATGAAGAACATGTATACAAATTGCTGAGAGGACAAATTACCATAACTGAATCAACAGTGAATATTATAAAAAAGGACTGGGTAGCAGTAAATAACCAACTAAAAGAAATAGATAAACAAACAATGTCAATACTCGACCTAGTAAAAAGAAATGAGGACGAAGGTTTGGCTGTACAAAGATTTCTCGCTCTATGGATACATATGTCAATCGAAATGACGACCTTTATATTAACACAACAACAACTAATCGATGTTATTACCGACATTCACCATAGTAAAATAAACATGTTTGTTCTAAAACCTGATCAACTCAAGACAGAACTGCAAAAATTACATGAAATAATTCCAGCTGATGCAACCATATATGGAGAAAACAATATGATAACATTATACCAAATGATGACGGCAAAGGTTGGACAAGCAAACAACGCATTAATTTTTGAACTGAAAATGCCGTTGCTTAACAACAAGATATATCAAATCATCAAACCGATTGCTATCCAAACCAAACACAAGGGCATGTATGCATACATAAAACCAACAAGTGAACTATTTCTGATAAGTTTAAATAGGGAAACCTACTATTCCATGTCAGAAGACGAACTTTCTGATTGCAAATCCATAAGGGGTACAGAATATATATGTATGATTCACAATGTGATTCATAGTACCCAAAATGAACCAGCACCGTGTGAGATCAAGTTAATTATCAACAAAGAAATATATGCAGACGCTTGTGAAATTCGATTTATAAGACCAACAAATATGTGGATTCCTACACATGATCCGGGCACATGGATTTTTATATCTGAAAGGGATCATACAATAAATATCATTTGTAATAAGGAAGTTACAACCACAACTATAAGCGGAACGGGAATCATAACCGCACACAAGGCTTGCACAATTACTGATGGAATGACAACTATACAGACCATCCAAAACTTTAACACACGAATGGAGACATTCTATCAACCAACGATAAATCTTAGCAGCCTGCTCATTCAAGCAAAAAATGAAACACAACCGACCACCACCAGTACGATTGTGACCCATAATGAATTCAACAACATTCTCACGGACTTGAACCAACTATCAACCAATATTACACGTTTAAAGAGTACCATACAAAATGAAGATCAACAACTTAACGCCCACGATGTTCACCACTATTTTGTTTTATATGGGCTCATTACTGCAATTATGGGATTAACCATTGCATATTATTGCAAATCCAGGAAAACATCCTGTAGATCAAATGTAACCAGTTCATCTTCACATCCACAGCCATTGCCACGGCGGTTTTTATCCACCATAGCCGCCCCGGAGGATGTTCAGTCACGTGAACATGACATAAACCATGGTGTTTAGTTAACAAATTAATTTCATATAGAGACAATAATTTCATACTTTAAAATATGAATTAGAATCAAATTTCGGATAAACATATCATTATGCTTAAAAATATAAGCATATCGGATATGCATTTCCTCTAATTTAATTGACAAATTTAAAATATAAGTAAAATTGTAAGTTAATATAATATAAGTAAAATCAGCAAATCTGATATTTGTTGTAGTATAATATATAAAATTTTGTGTATATAAACTCAAAAAATTGAATAAACATTAAGTAGTTTTCAACAACACTTCTATCTGTTATTGTCTAAGCCCCCACCAGTGGTAAGCGGATAACAGTCCAATATCGAAAGCTATATCAAGTGTAATCACTGATATAACATCTCGTTTTGTCAAATTCTATTTTGGAATATCCAGTTTTAAAATGTCCAGTTCTGAGCGATTCCCAATTTAAATGTATTTTTGTTGCTGATCAATAGATGTAGCAATTTTTCTATGAAACCTGAAAAAAATCCGATCTTGTCGCCAGTTCTGTATTTTTCGATAGTCATTGTGCTTTTTCATACCGAATCTATCATGAAAGTCGCCTACTGCACAATTTAATAATAGCGCGTGTGCATGCATATTGATGATTGAAATATATTTTTAGTGCGTTTCCTTACGTTGTGAGCTTTATGATACTGGTGGTTTTCTTAGACACATTAGTTTTAATGAGAAATATTCTCATTTTTATGAGAAATATTTTTAGCATTGTGAAAAATTAAAACTATAAATCTGGTCGACGTATAGTTTTATTTAACTATAAGACCGCACGAGAATAAAACCTTAAACTTTGATACTTTGCAATTTTAAATTGTATTCACAAATTATTATTTGTATACGAATACATAGTTAAGATATTAGATTTTTGATAGTTTATTGTGGCGTGATGTTATAAGATGAAAACATTGAACATCGCCCTCTTTCGTTTTGGGGTTAACCAATTTGTATTTTGCATTGAAATCATAAAATTAAGATTTATCTTAATAAAAATTGTTTGCGGTAATGGAAGTAGTAACGAAATAAAAATGAATCTTTTCTATTAGGCAATATATAGCCACCGCAAACATTATAGACTTGTACATTTATGTAGTGTTCAATAAAAAGAAAATAAATTAAGATTCCTTTGTCGTACGTACTTTAAACTGTAAACAAAACCACTATCGTTTGCATTGCCGCGATTTTTTTCATTTTTATTCATCAAAATTAATTTTATTTTATGTATTTGCATGTGTGCATATAGCGACGACGATAACAAGTTTTTTCGACTGTAGTTCTATTTATAGTTCATACGAGTACTTACTTGGGAAAATGTATGCAAAAAAAAAATTTAGCGCGGTCGTTTAATTTATCATTTAGCATCAACAAAATTAAAGGCTATATACCCCCTTCAGTGTCTTTAATTTGATTATATCAATTTCTTTAAATCTTATTAGGTCACTATTCTCTATATATGTACAACAAGATTACGATCTCAATGCAAAAAAAACCAAAAAAATGAGCAACTTGGCATTGAGATTTATGATTATAAATGCAATGCATCATAGAGTGAAGTGATGTCAAATTTATTATTCTATTCACATATTTTGTAGATGTAGTAGATACTATTATTCTACGTATTATACTTTGGCCATTGTTGTCAGGGGGTACTCGTATGATTTTACTCTCTTGAAATAGCCGGAAGGTAAATGTACCAATTACCGACAGTATAAGTAGTATACATTGTATTGATATATTTCAATACCCACCAAACTCTAAAATTTATATAAATTAGATTCAAAAAAATTATTTAACACTAAAATTAAATGATATAACCGTTAAACCGACTAACCAGATCATCATTTAAAGTTAAACTGACAAACATGAAATTAAATTCTCGCTTTAACTTGTCAGTTAAAATATAGGACTTAGGGCATATAAAGCACAGTTGCCAGTGGCAAGACGTGCTTTTACAAGTGGATCCAATAGTTCTTTAGACTGTTGCTATTCAGTTCATTTACACAGATATCATCTGCATATGTTTTCCAGAGGTGTTTAACTTTTGCGAAAGTCAAATTCTAACATGTTATTAAAGAGTATCGGAAACAGAGTATCCACTTGTCGTTCAGCAGAGCTAAATTCAAAAACTCCCGATAGATGTCCATTTCATTCGAGTTACATCACCTTCATATTAGTGATATTAAGACAGTCATGTAATGATTTGTTTAACAGTATTTACGTTTTTTAGGTCGTATAGCGAATGGCTGGAAGTTGAAGTTTGTGGTTAACGTGGCCCATTAATTTCAACGTACTGAACTCTTAAGGTAAGGTATAATTCAAGCCAGATACTTTTAATCGACACCAAAACCAGAGCTTACTGAGTTAGATATTACGTAAATTGGAAAGGATTAGAGTTAGTTTTGATCGTTCTTTATAAAATCCAAGTTGGGTTCTAGAAATTATGCCCTTCGTATGAGCAAACAACTTTTTATAAGCAGTCTTTTCGAATGATTTCGTTTATCGTCTTTTTTAAAACGGGCTCCTAGGATTTTTTATCCCCGATTTTTTAATCCGTGAATTTTTATCATATAAATGTTTATCCTTGATTCTTTACTCTTAGACTTTTTATCCTTATATTTTTTATCCCAGGATTTATTATCTGAGATTTTTTACCCTAGGATTTTTTAACCTAAATTTGCTTTATTATAGGATATTTTATCCCGGATTATAATTTATTCTGTGATATTTGATTTTAGGATGTTTTATCCTAGAAGTTTTTGCCCTAGGTTTTTTTATCCCGGATTTTTATTGTAGAATAATTTTATATCTAGGATTTTTTATCCTAGGATTTTTTATTCTAGGATTTTTTATCCTAGGATCTTTTATCCTATGAGTTTTTTACTCTAGAATTTTTTAGCCTAGGAGTTTTTATTTGAGGTTTTTTATCCATATATTCTTTATACCAGGATTTTTTATCTTAGGATTTTTTATCCTAGGATTGTTTATCCTAGGATTGTTTAGTCTACATTTTTTTGAAATAAGATATTTTATCTCGGATTATAATTTATTCCGTGATATTTGATTTTAGAATTTTGTATCCTAGAAGTTGTTACTCTATGATTTTTTATCCCGGATTTTTATTCTCGAATAATTTTATATCTAGGATTTTTTATCCTAGGATTTTCTATTCTAGGACTTTTTATCCTAGGATCTTTTATCCTATGAATTTTTTACCCTAGAATTTTTTAGCCTAGGAGTTTTTATCTGAGGTTTTTTATCTATATATTTTTTATACCAGGATTTTTTATCCTAGAATGTTGTATCCTGGGAGTTTTTAGTCTAAATTTTTTTGTAATAGGATTTTTTATCCCGGATTATAATTTATTTCGTGATATTTACTTTTAGGATTTTTTATCCTAGTAGTTTTTACCCTGATCCTATACATTTTTTACCCTAGAATTTTTTAGTCTAAATTTTTTTGCCATAGGATATTTTATCTCGGATTATAATTTATTCCATGATATTTTATTTTAGGATTTTTTATCCTAGAAGTTTTTACCCTATGAATTTTAATCACGGATTTTTATTCTCGAATAATTTTATATTTAGGATTTTTTATCCTAGGATCTTTTATCCTATGAGTTTTTTTAGCCTAGAATTGTTTAGCCTAGGAGTTTTTATCTGAGGTTTTTTATCATTATATTTTTTATACCAGAATTTTTTATTCTAGGATTTTTTATCCTAGGATTGTTTAGTCTACATTTTTTTGAATAGGATTTTTTATCCCGGACTATAATTTATTCCATGATATTTGATTTTAGGATTTTTTATCCTAAAAGTTTTTACCCTAGGATTTTTTATCCTATACATTTTTATCCTAGGTTTTTTACCCTAGGATTTTATAACCTAAATTGTTTTACCATTGGATATTTTATCCCGGATTATAATTTATTCCGAGATATTTGATTTTAGGATTTTTTATCCTAGAAGTTTTTACACTAGGATTTTTTATCCTATATACTTTTTATCCTAGGTTTTTTACCCTAAGATTTTATAACCTAAATTTATTTACCATAGGATATTTTATCCCGGATTATAATTTATTCCATGATATTTTATTTTAGGATTCTTTATCCTAGAAGTTTTTACCCTATAATTTTTTATCCCGGATTTTTATTCTTGAATAATTTTATATCTAAGATTTTTTATCCTAGGATTTTTTATTCTAGGATTTTTTATCCTAGGATTTTTTATCCTAGGATTTTTTATCCTATGAATTTTTTACTCTAGAATTTTTTAGCCTAGGGGTTTTTACCTGAGGTTTTTTATCCTTATATTTTTTATACCAGGATTTTTTATCCTAGGATTTTTTATCCTAGGCTCCTTTAGTTTACATTTTTTTGTAATAGAATTTATTATCCCGGATTATAATTTATTCCGTGATATTTGATTTTAGGATTTTTTATCCTAGAAGTTTTTACCCTAGGATTTTTTATCCTATACATTTTTATCCTAGGGTTTTTACCCTAGGATTTTATAACCTAAATTTATTTACCATAGGATATTTTATCCCGGATTATAATTTATTCCATGATATTTTATTTTAGGATTTTTTATCCTAGAAGTTTTTACCCTATGATTTTTTATCCCGGATTTTTATTCTTGAATAATTTTATATCTAAGATTTTTTATCCTAGGATTTTTTATTCTAGGATTTTTTATCCTAGGATTTTTTATCCTAGGATTTTTTATCCTATGAATTTTTTACTCTAGAATTTTTTAGCCTAGGGGTTTTTATCTGAGGTTTTTTATCCTTATATTTTTTATACCAGGATTTTTTAACCTAGGATTTTTTATCCTAGGCTCCTTTAGTTTATATTTTTTTGTAATAGAATTTTTTATCCCGGATTATAATTTATTCCGTGATATTTGATTTTAGGATTTTTTATCCTAGAAGTTTTTACCCTAGGATTTTTTATCCTATACATTTTTATCCTAGGTTTTTTACCCTAGGATTTTATAACCTAACCTTTTTTACCATAGGATATTTTATCCCGGATTATAATTTATTCCGTGATATTTGATTTTACGATTTTTTATCATAAAAGTTTTTACATTACGATTTTTTATCCTAGGAGTTTTATTCTAGGATTTTTTATCCTGCCAGTTTTGATCCCAGGAATTTTTCCTAATTATTTTATATCTAAGATCTTTACACTCGATTGATTTTTAGTTAGAATATTTTATACCGTTACTTTTTATCCTATGATGTTTTATTCTAGGAGTTTTTTTCTAGAACTTTATATCTAGGATTTTATCCTAAGATCTTTTATCCTATGAATTTTTACCTTACGATTTGATAGCATAGGAGTTTTTATCTGAGGTTTTAGCCTACATTTTTTTACCATAGGATTTTTTATACCGGATTATATTTTATTCCGTGATATTTGATTTTAGGATTTTTTATCCTAGAACTTTTGACCCTAGGATTTTTTATCCTAAGATATTTTATCCCGGATTTTTATTCTAGAATTTTTTAACATAACATTTTTTATGCCAGTATTTTTTAATTAGGATTTTATATCTAAGATTTTTTATCCTCAATTTTTCTATAGAATATTTTATACCGTTACTTTTTATTCTATAGGATGTTTTACCCTAGGAGTTTTTATTCTAGAATTTTATATCTAGGATATTTTATCCTAGGATCTTTAACTTATGAGTTTTTTACCCTAGTTTTTTATCCCAGGTTTTTTTCTAAATTTTGTATCCCGGATTTTTAGGAATTTAGGAGATTTATTCTAGGACTTTTTATCTAGGATTTTTTATTCCAGGATTTTTTATCTTATGATTTTTTATTCCGAATTTTTTACCCTAGGATTTGTATTCCGAAATTTTTCCTTGCGGTCTACAGTAGGGTTTTAGATTAGGGGAACTTTAGAAAAACTCCAATGACCGCCTTCAATGGGTCGCCGCATTGAAAACATATAAGCGGAAAAATAATTATTGAACAAAAATTTTAATTGTTTTTAAAATTTGTGTAAATATTAATTATTTTTATGTGCAAAGTATTTTTTTTTTAACAAAATGGCTTTAAAAACAGGAAACCCCATGTTTAGCTTGCTAGAAGAATATTTAGAATATTTCAGACTATAAGATCGATTGCGATCGTAATGTGATACCTTAATGTAATAATCATCGTCTAGGAAGTGAGAATTTACCATTGGTTGGTTACTATAAGGAAACGATCACAATTTTCAAAACAGTCGGCTATTGAACAAATATCAATGTAAGCAAAATATCGATCATTCGAACAAGTCAGGTCGAACCATTTTTTTTATCCAAACAAACTTAGCTTTAATTGTTTGATTGATTGGGCTGTAGGACCAATCTCTATTGGCTCATTTTCCGGAAAACGGTTGTACTTTAAAATTAATATAAATTAGATTTAAAAAAAATGATTAAACATTACAAATCAATTGAATTAACTGTTTTATGACCAATACGTCATATATTCGCCAAAAATCTAAATTATATACACTTTATTTGACAGAAAACTTTAAAATTAATATAAATTAGATTTTTAAAAAATTTATTAAACATTACAAATCAGTTAAATTAACCGTTTTATGACAAATACCGGCTTGTTAAAGTCTGGAAAGATCAATAAAACTGCTGATGGTAATATAATTGCCTTAGATGTTGAAGGGCTTTTAGCTCGAGCGTGATTTATGCGTTTTCACCCCTTGTTAGATTCGTCAGTGGTCTTACAATGTGTACAAACTTCGGGGTCCATTTCAATAATTCTCAGTGTCAATTTAAACAAGTCCTTTGATATAAAAGTGCTTTGACTTTTAGTAGTGTATTTGAAGGAAGAGTCACAGTTACTGACTACATATAGGTCTTCTCGATAGTTCGAAAAACTGATATCCATTTCAAATTGTTAATTATGATATGAGCCAGCCATGGCCTTTAAACTATTTTTTTTATATTGATTCGTGTCAAGTCAGTTTGCCCTTCGTTTATTCTACTGTATATAAGTTCGAGATAACCTTGAATTCAGTTTTTGGAACGATAAAGTGTTGGTGCGGTGATACGCGATAATTTAGTTAATTATCAATATACACAACAAAAAAAAAGTTCTGATTGTGCGATAATCGTTGACTGTATATGTTATCAGTATTATGTATTTTGATGTGCACGAGACACAGTATATATGCGCGAGAAGTTATATGTATGTCTGTATTTTAATATCGCGGTCGATAGACTCGCCATAATTTACATAACTTTCTCTCTTCATATAAGGTGTGCGGCGACTAAGGGGATTTACACAATTTTGTTGTTATTTAATTTTTATTCGCACGTTTGGTTAAATATGTGTACTATACAAACATTCATATTGATATCGCGTTGTTTTTTTTTTTTTTTAATTCGCGAGTCAATTATACACTCGTATATGTAACAAAAATTTTGTGTTAAATATTTTAATAGACGTTGTTGCTTTGCAAATAATTGAATCACTATATAGCGTTTATATAGAAGTGTGTGCGAACAGTGGAATTTCATGAATCATTATATGGTTAGAGAGGTTTGTTTATATAATGCTTTCGGAAACTTAAATTTTTATTTAAAATATCTGATGACCGTATTGTATTTTAATTTATCCATGATTTTATTTTATAACTAGAATTTAGAACTCGTAGTGTAAATAAATATTTTTATGAAACCATATAAAGTTTTGCGATAAGAAAACTCAAATATTTCATCTTGATTTGATAACTAAAGTTTTGTAAATTTGTAAGATTTTATTTTTGTTTTTTTCTGCTAAATATAACGTATAGTTATTTTCACTCAGTTTTAGAAATTATTTTCTATAAAAAACGTGTAAAATTAGAAACTAGAAAAAATTCTTAGAAAACTGATAATGACATGGCTGAACTTTGCTGAAAAAAACTTTAAGGAGATATGCCGAAATACTCCAAGATACAAGTTAATTATGCAAATATATAGAGTAATATCTACTCAAGCGATTAAACTCACTGTAATATAGAACATCACTTAATTCTTATCCATTTCCCTGGCAAAATTGTTGGGATTGCTGATCGTTTAAAATAACAACACAATCTTTACACAACTTTACGATGTTTATCACATCTGTCATAATACTGTTAACAATGTAGAGCTATAATTCAAGATTCATTAGCATATTGCAATTAATATTCTCGATTTCCAGCCAACAATTTACAAATAATTTTCTAACTTTCTTCATTGGAGTACCGGTTGAAACTGGCTATTTTACAACTGGATTTGTCGAAACAGGATAAAGCAAAACTGGATATTTTAAAACAAGATAAGTTTCAAAACGAGACATGGTACAAAACTGGATATTTCAAAATTGGATAATTCAAAACGAGATAGGGTACAAAACGAGATATGGTACAAAACTGGATATTTCAAAATTGATAATTCAAAACGGTACAAAACGAGATATTTCATCATAATCTATGTGGGAAAAATTAATTAATTTTCATCAATATTTTCATCGTACATATCGAACTTCATCATAATCGGTTAAGAACTCACCGAGTTCTTTTCTTATTGGCCTTATTCCAGAACTTTCCAAACAAATCATTTTAAAATCCCATTTTCATCCTACATATTGAATTTCATCATAATCGGTTAAGAACTCGCCGAGTTCCTTCCTAATTGGCCATATTCCAGAACTTATCAAAAAAATCATTTTAAAATCCCATTCCCATCCTACATATCGAATTTCATCATAATCGGTAAAGAACTCGCCGAGTTCCTTCCTAACTGGCCATATTCCAGAACTTTCTAAAAAATCATTTTAAGTTTAAATCACATGTCCAAATATCCTGTTTTGAAATATCCAGTGTTGTACCATATCTCGTTTTATACCTTATCTCGTATTGAAATACCCAAGCGGGAGCGGTTCCCCTTTATTGAGCCGCTCTTCCCATTTTAAATCACCTCACATAAATGGTGACATTTATGAAGTTCATTTCATAATGTGCCTTTGTGCCCTCCACTATGTTATACACAGTGTTTTCATCTTTCTTTTACTTTGAGTGTGTACTGTTTTAGTACACGCTTTTTTATAGTAATTTCTGATTTTGCTTTACTTGTTTTTTTTTTTATCTTATTTCATGCTGTCCACTTCGCTTAAAAAATATCCTCAAAACCTTATAAACATACAAATATTGCATCGGCAAGATTTTGCTAGATGCGAATAAAGGCCAAGATCATTAATCATTGAATATGTGAGCTATAACCGGACTGACGAACCTTGAAATAGCTTTCAAAAATTAAACGCTCGAATTCGATCGAATTAACTGTTTTATAACAAATACACAAGCACGTCTTTGAAAATCCTATTTATATTCACTTCAATAGAAATAATATTACCGAAATTAATTTGAATAAAATTTAAATAAAACAATTAAACGCTCGAATTCGATCGAATTAACTGTTTTATAACAAATACACAATCACGACTTTGAAAATCCTATTTATATTCACTTAATATCTTATTATCGAAATTAATTTAAATAAAACAATTAAACGCTCGAATTCGATCGAATTAACTGTTTTATAACAAATACACAATCACGTCTTTGAAAGTCCTATTTATATTCACTTAAAAAGAAATAATATTACCGAAATTAATTTAAATAAAATTTTAATAAAACAATTAAACGCTCGAATTCGATCGAATTAACTGTTTTATAACAAATACACAATCACGACTTTGAAAATCCTATTTATATTCACTTAATATCTTATTATCGAAATTAATTTAAATAAAACAATTAAACGCTCGAATTCGATCGAATTAACTGTTTTATAACAAATACACAATCACGACTTTGAAAATCCTATTTATATTCACTTAAAAAGAAATAATATTACCGAAATTAATTTAAATAAAATTTAAATAAAACAATTAAACGTGCGAATTCGATCGAATTAACTGTTTTATAACGAATACACAAGCACGTCTTCGAAAATCCTATTTATATTCACTTAAATAGAAATAATATTACCGAAATTAATTTAAATAAAATTAAAATAAAACAATTAAACGCTCGAATTCGATTCAAATAACTGTTTTTAACAAATTCACAAGCACGACTTTGAAAATCCTATTTATATTCACTTAAATAGAAATAATATTACCGAAATTAATTTAAATAAAATTAAAATAAAACAATTAAACGCTCGAATTCGATTCAAATAACTGTTTTTAACAAATTCACAAGCACGACTTTGAAAATCCTATTTATATTCACTTAAATAGAAATAATATTACCGAAATTAATTTAAATAAAATTTAAATAAAACAATTAAACGCTCGAATTCGATCGAATTAACTGTTTTGTAATATGGCATCTCAATTAGACTTAACCTCACAAAATTCTTGAGCTGAACAAAGTTCAAACTATTTAGGTTAATAATTTATAAATATTTGTTTGTTGTAAAAGTGTTAATTTGAAATGTGTTTAAGCTTGATTTGTAAATTTTTTATTAATTAATTTTATTTTTAAGCAAGCAAAAAAAAAACATTTAAAAATCTTACATTTAGGGAAACTACCGAAACCAAATATATTCCAAATTTTTGAATTATTTTAAAAATTATTATTATTATTATAATAATTATGGAGCTATCGTTCAAAACATAAATTTGCAATTAAAAAATCTGGTGTAAAATATTGGTGTAGGCGGAAATTGGTCGTGCAAATCAGTGTTAAATGAAGAAAGGCAAATTGCCAGAAGATTGAAATTCGAGGGATTTCAATTTACAAAATCTCGAAAATTCTGGTTTGATCACATTGTGCCTCATGCTGATTTTGTTTAAATCGCCAACTATTTTTATTTCTGAAAAAATCCTATCAGTCATTCATAGATGACATACTACAAGCTGCGTCTGACTTTTCATGATTCATAATTGTTGACTTTATAGCCGTTCACTTAATTGATAACTTTAGAGTTGGTTAAAAAGCAAAAATCTTTTTGACATCAATTTATATATTTTATAAATGTTTGGGTAGTTTCCGCACGAATCAATCGTTCTCAGGCTCCTCTCATATGAGGTTAAATCGCTGTCGAATCTTTATGACATGTTTCCTAGTTTCTTTACCTTAATGTCGAAGATCATCCGGTCTATTGTCCGATTTGGAATGTCACTTTTAGTCGATCTGATTCTGTTTTTTTTTAAAAATATAATAGTCCTAGGCTCTTCATAGCAGTTGGTTCCATAATCTACAGCATTTAATTCCGAAGGAACCTATTTGTTCGTAGACATGTGAATATGTAATGCACAGTCTAGTGTCCTTTCCGCAGGAACTTGACACTATCTATTATTTAAAACAGTGTCACAGAACCTTTTAAAAGCCGTGATTTTTCTGGGCATCATCAATGTCAGTATACTAGCTGGCTACTCGGTTCTCAGCTCCATCATTTGTTGGGATATTTCCTATCTTCAACAATATTGCAGCTGTAAAGCAAGTGGTCCATGGTTTCATCGTCATGGCCACACTCGCAGCTGCTGGTTTCGCTTATGTGGAACCTTTTAAGGTAGGATGCTATTTTGCCATGCCCAGTTAACATCTGTGTTAACTGTGGTTAATCTGTGGTGTACTTAGCTAAAGCCTTTTGTTAACCTTTCTTCAGTGTTTGGAAGGAAACTAAAAGTTGTCCTTCCATCCAACGCGTGGTTCCATCGTTCTTGCCATATTGCAATAGATGCTTTCCGCATCTATCTCTTGAGCGAACCGATAAAGTAATGCCACGTGCTCGTATGTCACACTTATCCTTTTTCTAAGTTTATACCTTGCAACTCTTTCTTGTAGTAGTATATCAATTGGTAGCAAACCAGTTTGAAATGCATCGGTTGTCCGCCCAGAACGGACCGATGTGGACACTCTTTTGTCACACTTTTCTGAAGTGTTCCAAATTTTGTGACAACAGTTGTGAATCTTTCTGAGACATAGTTATTAATGATTGCTTAAAGATTTGGTAGACATCCAATCTTTTTTTAACTCAATCATAATACAAGCCACTGCAGATTGTCAAAGGCACGAGATATGTCCAGGAATATTCCAAGAACATATTTTTCCTCAGACTGTTTGACCTATGTTGATCATTCTCAATAACGTTCTCTGTGGACCGATTCCCTTAAATCCGAACTGTTTGTTGTTGTACCTACTACTACTCTCAAATACGTACATTAACTTGACAGTAGTTACTTTCTCGAGTAATTTTACCCAAACTGGTAGAATCATGATTGGCCTATAGGATTTTGGGTCCATTACTGAATTGTTCCACGTCGCAAGTTATTGTTGCTACAAATCTTTGCACTCTTGGTTGTCAGGCCATCACTGTTTGTTAGAGTGCTTAAAACTTCTGGAATTTTTAGTTTTCCAGTACTGAATTTATATACGAAGCCCCATGGTTCTGCATTACCATGCCCTGTAATGAATCTTTCTAGACTAAGTTGGCTTATCGTAGTACTCATTTCGGCATGCTTTAAAACGGCCTTTCTTTAGCAGTCTTACTGCGGGATCCTTCTCTTTTGATACACCTTTCGCATTTTTGATGGTTAACTGTTGCTTTTTTGATGGTTAGCGTTTTATCCCACCAAGGTAATTTTCCGTTGTACGCACGTTTACGTGGTATACTTTTCTGACATACACTGATTATTGGGCTCGTGATTTTTGCTTCTATTACATCAACATCCTCTTTTGATGCGCATTTTAGGTTTTCTGACCATCCTTGCCTAGATGTTTCCAAATATCGAACGTTTCCCAATTAACACGTTTAAGTGCATATCGGGAAACCCTGCCTGGGGACCCATGGCTATTATGTGAACTTATAGAATTTAAAGTTAGAACAATAGCTCTATGATCACTAGAAGAGAAGTCCAGTATTCTTTTACTCTCCAGTTGGTAACTTTCCTCAACAACCCGCCACTCACAAGTGTTAGATCGATATTTGATTCACCGTTGTGGCAATAGGTGCTTTGCTGACCTTCTTTGTTTGTAACAAAGAGGTCTCTTCTTGCAATAAACTCTTCAACTAAGATTCCTCGATAGCTTGTGTCCTTATTATGCCATAGTTTGGACTTAGCGTTGAAGTCGCCAGTAATGATTATTGAGAGGTTTTTGATGCCTTTCATAATTTTATCGAGCCTATTGATGTCATCCACTAGTTCATCAGAGTATTGAAAGTAGATACTGATTAGAAAAAAATTTTGGACTTTAATCGTTATAAACAGTTTTTTAGATGACTAAGTTCTGAGCCTGTTTGCATGCTGAGCATATTCTGCTTTTCAAGGAATGGCCATATAGGCTTTGTTGGATCTTTTACAGCTCAATCACTTAGCCCCTTCCGCTTTTTTTGGACTTGAGTTGTGGTCATGTCTGACCTCGGCGCAGTGTCTTCAAATTCGGTATTGCACTTTGCAGAACTTGGCAATATGCCCAAATACATGGCACTTAAAGCACCTTGAGATTCTAATATAGTCGGAAACTCTGCACGAAGACCACCCAATGTATACTCTGCGTTTATTTAGTAGAGTATTCCGAGCTTTTGGCGACACCTCTATGACCAACTGGACGACCTCGCTGTTTCTGGGCCCAGTTTTGAACCCAAGCTTAAGGTTTTTTTTCGTTATTTTGATTAATTATTGCAGTTTTTATGTCCTCCAATTTTACTATGCGGTCCACATCATATATAATGATTCTGGGTAATCTATTTTCAGGTAGCATAGCTACTACCCCAGCCTCTTGCAATTCCTTGTTCGGTAGGAAAAACTATTTCTTCGGCTTTTGCGGTCGATTATAATGTCATTATTGACATTACTGACCTTATTAAATGCTAATCCTGATGCCGCAGGATTTTTTAAAGCCCTTATTTTGGTATTAATTGATTCACTATTAGCGAAATTTCCTTCTTTGTCAACTATCGGTTGTACTCTGACAACCTTAGTTAGTTTCCATTCAGTTTTATTAAATTCCTTGTTCTTTTTAGGAACACGTGGCTCAAGTACCACGGCATTTTTCAGTGTCTGAGCATAAGACACCTTAAAATTTTTTGGTTGCTCTTCTGGTTAATGCAGTGTTTCTACTACTTCCACCCGTTCTTGTAGTCGACCTTTAAGACCAACTATTTCGAGGATCATCGCAAGTCCAACATCTCTGATGGAACTGAGATTTTCATAGAGCGTGTTTCGCTTAGCAATGCTTATCTTTAGTATTAATTTGATCTCAGCTTCAAGGGCTTTAAGTGACTGACATTATCCACGCTGATTGTCTGCTTGCCCTTCATGGTTTCCGTTTGGCTATTACTTGGTTCTGTGACTGCAACATTGTTGTGTTGCATTTGCACAACGACGCTTGTTGGCTTGGAGAATTCCGTACTTTTGGTACGGGCCCGATTGTGCACAACTTCTTGAGGTCGAGATCTTTACTTTATTTTCAAATTATTTTTATTTACAAATTATCTGCTCTGTATTTAACCGTTTAGCGGAGTTTTATTTCACCCTTTAGATGTGAACGCTTCTTCGTTGTCTCCTCTCAACCACGTAGCCGTAGGCACACAGTTGAGGTGCAGATTGTGATGATGATTTCTCCCCTTAAAATTAATTTTAAAATCATTTTTGTGAAATTCTTTGTGAAAGCTTTGCTTAGTTTTAATGCTTGTATAAGTAAAAGGCGATACTTTGTACTTATCCTCTGAGAAAAAAAATCCAGAATTGAAGGAGCAAACCTGTCTATAGATGCAATTACCAAAAACCTGACAAAACTTGAAAAAATTAAAGAATTTAGCTTTTACTCCAAACATTGGTTTCGCTGATCATTAGGTAAACGTTAGATTTTAGTTATTGGTCTTCACAAAATGCCGTTTTTGGGTCGAAGGGTAACGACTCTTACAAAATTTTCAAAGTAAATTGTCAGTTAGTCCAGTCTCCTAAATTACCTCGATGTAATTCAGTTATTCTACCCATTAACCAGTTAACTGATGGTAATCTTTCATCCTTTATATGTTCATGAACAAGGTCATGAACTTGCAGGTTTTCTTTAGTCTGCAACCACTTGGGTTGGGATTAAAGATGATTTAAATACTCAGCACTCCAACGTCGCCAAAAATTTTGCTTCATGTGCGTAATTTCACGCCATCTGCTTGGGAGATTAAGCGAAAAAATCCCATCTGGTTCAGGCAAATCCCTCATCAAGTCTCCATTCAGAAAATAGTTTGGCGCCATTGTAGTTAAATCATCAGGATCTACAGTGAATGCGCTAGAAGTGTTATCCACTTTTCTAACGTAAGTGCCTTCCCGTCACAAACTCGTTTCAAATGGTACTTTACAGATTTGACTCACCCCAGCTTCCCAAATGCCCACAAAATGTGGAGCAGCTGTGGGAGTATGAAATAACATGAATGGAGCGATTAGTAAGAAATGGGAGGGTACTTTTTTTCCATTTGATGCAGCTACGACCTTTATTGTGATTTTAATTGATTAGTAGCACCCACTACTCCCACTACTCGGGTGTAAAGTGGCACCCGGCATTTCGGGAGTTCCTGTTTCGTCCTTGGCCGTACATTCTCAATCAATCAATCAAATAGCTTAGTAGAGAATTTTCAATCGACCCTTCACTCTAATAATGCAACAACGCATTTTCTGCACAAAATTCATGTTGTTGAACGATTCTGATCCAATGATTACGAGCTATATTTAGTTGCCTGCAGGTCGAAGGAAGATTCGTTTTTTCGTGGCGCAACTTACTAATAAATAATTGCAGAAGGGCAGTAATACGAATCAATTTATTGTATGACGAAAACCACTGTATGAGTTGTAACTGGTCCGTGAGGTTGATGTTATGTACGTATAGTCGCCGCTCTTCCATGTCGTTAAAGCTTCGAAACTGGCCATTGCACTGAGACATGAGTTGAATATGCCAATAATAGTAATTGCCGACGGCGGCTTCTCCTTAGGTGTAACTGATTGTCTTCTTCAAGTGTTTTTCCGCTGGAAAACCCCACTCGGTTTCTCTTACTAGTTCTTTTTCAACAGTAAAATATCTTTCAATTGTGTCTACTTTATTGTTAGTGTGAGGAAGTTCCTCAGATCCGTCAGCTTCTTCATTAACTCATTTATTTCGCTTAACTTTTTGTGAAGTTCATCATTTTCATTACTGGTTTAAAAATACTTTCATTTGATACTAAATCAATCGCCGGAAATTGGAACAGTTGCTAATTGCTCAGTTTTGTCATTGCTCTTATCAAGGGATTATTATAATAAGGGAGATAAAAAAAAACAATGGCAAAAAGGTGGCTTTAATAATTGCCATTTTTTTTTAAATTCTTGTGAAAATTTTTGTGAAATAATTTATTGCTCAGTTTTATTGCTTCTTAAATAATATGCATAGACGGTAGATAACACAATGACATTTGGTTAATATCGTAATAGGCTTTTGCCAGACCACTATGGAAATCTGTCGAAGTTAAATCTCAAAATTGAATAGAGTTTAGTAATTCATGGAACTACAAAAGTAAATAACATCAAAAGGAGCAACAAAAGTTACCAATTGCGCCAGTAATTGCTCAATTGTACCATTTAGTGAAACCATCAAGGTTCCATAGTTAGAAACGAGTTTGTAAGGAGAAAATGTGAATTAAAAGTTATCGTGTAGCTAATTTATTTGTGTTGCTCAATTTATTTTATTTGAGCAAAACTGAGCTAACCAATGCTTAAATCTAATTTTTAGATTTAATTCAAATAGGTTACATTTTTATAGTATATTTTTTTTATTGAGACTTTATATACCAAGTAAATTTTTGCGCAATATACAACCACAGACTTTGAACCTATATACAAAAATCGTTTAAAATATAAGTTTCCTATTACCAAATATATAATACAGACGATAAGAAGAAGCACACATCAAAATAATAATAATTTGTAAAATCGTAACAAAATTATTCAGAGCCAAATTTTGTCAATTTCTATGATGATAGAGAACATTGTCTCGTTACAATTCTTTTGTTGATTTTTTTTTTTACAACTTTATAGTTGTTATTTATTTTCTTTAAGTTTGTTTATATTTACAAACATATAACACAATCAACGACCGATAAAAAAATTTTTTTTTTTGGCTGTATATTGTATAATGAGTACGTAAACAACGATATATAGTTGAAGTTAGTATATATACAAAAATCACTCATGTGGCGCATATTTTAATCACAAACTTTAAAAATAAAAAAATGTATACACATTGTAAGCAAATGCTATCAGTGGCTACATTATATACAACTACTACTGTAAATGCATTTTGGTTGAGTCACTAAACATATAACTTTGTAAATATTATAATAAATCGATTGAAAGTAATAACAAAGTTTGTGCATGATATCATATCAGCTGGTTTATGTCCATGAAATTATTTTGGAAATTTTACTGGTTTGTTTAAATATATAAACCTGAAAATGTTATCTAAGTACAATATATACTTATCGGCCACTGTAGTTGGATGCATTCACGTAACTGGTATAATATATTGAAGGCGATTTGAAGGTTTTGCTAGAAGAACCACTTAACTTGATCGGATCCATTTGCTTAGATACATATTATCTTCTCGTATTAGCATTTCATTATCGATTTCTATAGTTGACAAGCCCTGTTCTTCATTTACATCTCTGTTGCATTGCAGTAAGGTAGTCATGGTGTCAAAGATTCCAAAATCCTTGCACTCTCTGCTGAATATTTTGTCATCTTGTTAACCAATTAAATGGCACATCATCGAGTATAGGTTCTGGAACAACTGGTAACGCTTCTCCAATTAGAAAATGCGAGAAATGAGTCAAGAGATTAGTGAATTGTTTGTTTGGTGTATGATCTGTTGTTTAAGTTGTTTAAGCTCTCTATTGGCGCCAATAAAATTAGATCCATTGTCACATGATATTTGATCGGATGAGGCTAGTCGTGCAATGAACCTTTTTAGAGCAGCCAGAAATGACTCGGTGTTAAGACTGCTTACAACTTCGAGGTGCACTGCTTTAACAGCCAAGCACACAAAAACTACCACATATGCTTTCTGAACTGGAGCATTTTTTCGTTGGCTGGCGTTGATGTATAATGGTCCGGCATAATCTAAACCAATGTGGACCATTGCCCTGCGTGCTTTCAACCATGACGAGAGCTTGGTTAGTATCTTTGAAACTACATCTTCTTCAGTTGTTGCTGTTAGTGCTTTAATATATTTGGATCGGTTTTCCATAGAAACATCTTTCTCTACTACTGGTGATTTTGGCTAAAGTTTCTGTAATAACATTTTGAATAGAATTATGGATGGTGCAAACAAACCCAATGGATCAGATATTTTGGAAGTTGTTGATATAATTTTCCTCTTGGTCCAATTTGGTTCTGTATTTCCCTGCACCTTAAATAAAAACGTGTTTTGTTTTAAATCCCAAAGAATTTCGAGTGTTTTGATTGTTGAGGCCTTGTCAATTAGTTTTGGGATGTTTTCAACTTCGTACTGGGAAAATGAATCCAAAAACTCATGAGAATTAAAATTCCACTGTTGAAACCTCTTTCGTTCAAAATGTCGGTAATATGTTGATTAAGTAATATTGCTTCTTAAAGGCTATATCACATACAGTCAACAAATCATCGACATAAAAATTGTTCTTGATCTGATGTGCAGATGTTGTGTATATTTGGTGCACATCCCGTTCCATAGGTAACAGTGTTTATTTTATATCTTCATCGGTTTCATCGGATGTTCGCGCCGTAGTATTAGCTGATAATTAGCATCTTTAGGATTGACCAGAATTTGTCTGTACATTTTCCCTATGCCGGGAAACCAATGCAATTGCATGTATACGAACATTTAAAATTGTTGCAGTCAAATCGCCCTGGAGATTTGGCCCAATTTGTACTACTGCTAGATTTTATGACTATATGGTGTGGTAAATAGTATTTTTTATAATCTTGCATTGGAATTTTGTCTGGCGGTATATATCTCATATGAAGGGAACTGCCCAGAACTGGACATTCTAAAACTGGATATTTCAAAATAGGATTTGAGAACTCACCGACTTCCTTCCTAACTGGCCATATTCCAGAACTTTCTCGACAAATCATTTTAAAATCCTATTCCCATCCTATATACAGAATTTCATCATAATCGGTTAAGAACTCGCCGAGTTCCTTCCTAATTGGCCTTATTCCAGAACTTTCCCAAAAATCATTTTAAAACCCCATTCCCATCCTACATATAGAATTTCATCACAATCGGTTAAGAACTCACCGAGTTCCTTCCTAACTGGCCATATTCTAGAACTTACTCAAAAAATCATTTTAAAGTCACATTTTCTTCCTACATATCGAATTTCATCATAATCGGTTAAGAACTCGCCGAGTTCCTTCCTTATTGGCCATATTCCAGAACTTTCCCTAAAAATAATTTTAAAATCCCATTCTCATCCTACATATAGAATTTCATCACAATCGGTTAAGAACTCACCGAGTTCCTTCCTAACTGGCCATATTCCAGAACTTTCTCAAAAAATCATTTTAAAATCACATTTTCATCCTACATATCGAATTTCATCATAATCGGTTAGTACTCGTCGAGTTCCTTCCTTATTGGCCATATTCCAGAACTTTCCAAAAAAATCATTTTAAAATTCCATTTTCATCCTACGTATCGAATTTCATCATAATCGGTTAAGAACTCGCCGAGTTCCTCCCTAATTGGCCTTATTCCAGAACTTTCCCAAAAATCATTTTAAAATCCCATTCCCATCCTACATATAGAATTTCATTATAATCGGTTAAGAACTCACGAGTTCCTCCTTATTGGCCATATTCCAGAACTTTCCCAAAAATCATTTTAAAATCCCATTCCCATCCTACATATAGAATTTAAAATTCCATTTTCATATAGAATTCTACATATAGAATTTAAAATTCCATTTTCATCCTATGTATCGAATTTCATCATAATCGGTTAAGAACTCGCCGAGTTCCTTCCTAATTGGCCATATTCCAGAACTTTCTCAAAAAATCATTTTAAAATTCCATTTTCATCCTACATATCGAATTTCATTTTAATCGGTTAAGAACTCGCTGAGTTCCTTCCTAATTGGCCATATTCCAGAACTTTCCTAAAAAATCATTTTAAGTTTAAATCACATTTTGAAATATCCAATTTTGAAATATCCAGTTTTGTACCATATCTCGTTTTGTACCTTATCTCGTTTTAAAATATCCAGTTTTGAAATATCCAGTTTTGTACCATATCTCGTTTTGTACCTTATCTCGTTTTTGAAATATTCAGTTTTAAATTATCCTGTTTCGTCAAATCCAGTTGTAAAATATCCAGTTTCGACCGCTACCCGGCCTAGAGTAATATACTCGTATAAAAAAGATTTGTATGATTCAAAGAAGTCGGGTGCTTTCGCAAACCTTTTTTCCATTGCACACAATCGATGGTGTGCTGATGATTCATATGATCTACCTAATAGCGGTGTTGAAATTTTAAACGGAAGTTTAACCACGAATTGACCTGTTTTAGTTCTGATAGTAGTTTTTTCGGAGATTTTTTCACATGGATGGATAGTGGCAGTTGCAATGATGTGAGATGAGATTTCTTCTGTTTACCAAAATATCTTCAATTGTAGATGTCGATCTTCATTTTTTATTTAAACCGAACTTTGAAGATTGCAGTATCGGTTATATCGATCAGTTATTTGCTTTTTTTTTTATTTAGAACTTCAAAAAATATGTCGGCTCCGAGAAGGACGTCTATTTTACTTGATGAATAAAGTTGGGGATCTGCTAACTCCAATGGCAACATTGATTTATCATAATGTATTGGTGTGGATGGTAGTAAATTCGTGATATTTGTTATGATATGAGCCGTAACAGTTCGCTTATAATTTTCGGCTGATAATATGGCCATATCGATATTTCCACTTGTTTCAGCATTGGCTGATGCTAGACCGTAAATAGAAACACATGATTGATTAGGTTTTAGGTCAACGCGTTGAGCGCAGGTTTCGGTCACAAATGAGACTTTGTGAGCCCGAATCCAACAATGCTCTATATAACTGGTGTTCGCCGGTATGTGATTTGATATAAATAACTGCCGTTAGTAATACCGTGTTTATAGAGGAGTAGTGTGCGTGAAAAACATCTGTTTTCTAAGGACTCAGGTTGATATATTGGCGGTGTTTGGATCATGGAATTTGCTGCTTGGCTTGGTAATACTGATTTGTAATGCTCTTGTGACTACTGATTACTTACTGACTGATCCTAAGCAATATAATGGCTTGATGATGCTTGGTTGGAACCATGATGTGTTGTGTTTTGAAGTTTTTGAATCATTGTATGATGCTTTTGATAGTAAATGAGGCATGACGATCTGGGATAACACTTTTGGCTGATGTATCCTTCCTTTAAGCAATTGATAAATTGTTTTCGGATCTTTTTCTCCCTTCCCTACGTACATTTTTCCAAATTTTTTTCCCTAAGTAGATTTTCAAAGCATCAGTACTTCATCTGATGTTTCACTGGTTCTGCGCAATTCTATCCCGCTTTTGCGTACACACAGATTTTGTTCCGTGAACGTGTGCTGCACTAGTGTTGTCACGATCGATGTCATCTTATAATACCATTGACATAACTTTCCCCAATCCTTGTAGTTAGAGTTCCTTGTTTGAAAATGCCGACTTAAGGACACAGTTCAACTTGAACTAAACCTTTTAAGTTTGCAGCTCTTGCACATTGTTAATGCTACGGTTATTGTGAACCGTTGTTTCAAAAAGGTCATGAAAGGATGTTCAACTTTTATAATTTCCAGAAAATGATTCGATATTAATTTGGGGAAATCGTACATTTTTTGATGAATTAATGCCCTCATAAAAGGTTTTTTGTTGGTCAAAAAACTATTCTAAGATAGTGTTTAGGTCATGATTTTGATTGAAGTCACCTCGACCTCGGCTAACATAACCTGGATCCGATAGTTTTCTTGCCTTAAAATATACCTCATCAACTTCCACTGTAATGGGTTTATGTGGTGAGTTTTAAAATAAAATCAGTTTTGGGTTTAATGTGAACCATACCTAGAGTCGTATGGGAAGCACTGACAACCGAAGTTTTTAATATATACCATATAGCATTCACATCATCAAAACGGTGATTGGTTTCCATAATGCTGCTATTAACAGGATTCTGATATTTCATCATCGTTTATCAGACCTTTACAGGTGAAACGATCGTTATATTTTCCTGATATCCCTGATTTGAACGAAAACTGACGTTATCCATGTAAAAAATGAGCATGTGTTAAAAAATTCACTTCTTCATCAGATGATCGACATAATGGACGATGGTTTAGGATAGATTCGATCTCCGTCAATAAAGTGTTCATCTCTTCCATGGTTGAACTGCCACTCATTGTTATTGCTAGAGAAAATTTGAGATACTATTAAATGTTGTCGTAAATTTGTTGAATGGTTTAATAAGTTTGGCTTTAGCTCCAACAAAATTGGTGCCTTTATCACTGTAGATTTTTCTGCAACCACCTCTTCTAGACACGAACCGCTTTAATCCCCCAAAAATGCATCGCTCGTCAATTCATTTACTAGTTTTAAGTGTATGACCTTGATAGCCATGCATACAAAAATACACACCCTTGCTGGTGGTAGACTCCCCATCATACAGGTTGTGCATTGATCAACTACCATTTTAGCTGTGATAATTTTCCCTTTGGGCATCCAGAAGCGTTGTTTGATTAAGCTCATAAGTAATGTTGGGTCTGAGTGCTTACTAAATTGATGTTCATCTCGGAGAAGTAACATACTTAATCTGGATTTTGGATGACGTATGATTGGAGGTTTTATGGAATAAGGTGCCAAACTATGATGTAATCGGCCGCCGACCCGAAGCAAACCGAATCGATCCAGGAATGAAAAATATAGCTTAAAGTTTTTTGTGCCCTTTTGTATGAGGAAGACCATTTGTTTTGAATGCAGGAGTTAAATGCAAATATTTTATTTGACTCTTCTTCCGTTGTTCCATGCGTTTTCCCTTGGGCTGGCCATAAATCCTCATTTATTGTCAACCATTCAGGTCCGTGCCACCATAACCGATGTGATTTTAAATGCGAAGGCGTAATTCCGCGTGATGTACAATCTGCAGGATTGTCTTTTGATGATATGTGCTTCTATTGTCTTCGTTTTGTGTGAGTTAATATTTCGGAAGTACGATTGCCCACGAATACGCTCTATCTTCTTGGGAGTCTGATCAGTTGTAATTGTAGTTAGATATTTTGAGACTAGTTTCCAATTTTATTTTTTCAACCAATTCCACGAGTAATACCACACAGTTCTACCTACAAAGCTACCTTTGTTTTTGCTGAGCTTAGCTGCACTGATACATGATTATTTGCATCTGTAATTCTGTAGTATACATCATAGAAAGCATGAATGTCTACCTTTGCATTTGGAACCGAGCTCATGAATCGAGGTATGGTAATGCTCTGAACCTCATTAAACGAATTGCAAATAGCAAACCATTTCTCCGTTCATTTCTTTGGTAAAGGGTCGTCCCAATCCAAATTTTTACACCATAGCTGTTGCATAAACATTTTTATCATGATGATTGTTGGTGCTAACCAACCCATTGGATCAAATAATTTTCCTGCTAAGGACAGGACCGTTCTTCAGGTGAGCTTGTCTAATTCGCTTTGTAAGTTCGAGTTTAACACGAGGACATCATCTATGGGATTCCAACCCAATCCGCGTACTTTAGCTCCTTCTTGGAAATCTGATTTTTCGATTAATTTTTTCTGATGACAAATCCTTAATTTCATCAAGCACGACATTATCATTAGACTTCCATTTTCTTAAAGTAAATTCATGTATGCCTAATAAAGTGATTAGACCTTTTATGGCTATTTGAGCTTCTTCTACCGACTGAGCCCCAGCCATGAGAGATCATCTACATAAAAACGATTATTAATTATTTTGATTAACAATTTTACTCAGCACCCTGGTAGCTAGATAAGAAGCGGAAGTCAGTCCAAAAGTCAGGATTGGAAATTCGTGGAATCGAAGAATTGTAGAATAAAGACTCGGCTGTACCACTGGCCCAGACGCCAAACACTCGTTCAATAAAACTCCGGAACTGGATTTTGCCGAGACATCAAATACAACTCTTAACTTGTTTGTACTACTGCCAAGACGCCAAACCCCATGATGTGGCAAGTAGCAACTCGAATTTGTTATTTGATTTTCGAGCCTCTTTCATATGTCCATTTTTTCATACTCTTCCATAAAGTCGCACTATTGTCGTTTATACTCGGTGTCTCGGTAGAATCGACGTTCTATCCCCTGTAGTCATTTGATTGCCACTGGCAATGTTTGACCGATTCTTTTGGGAGATTATTTGAAGAGTATTTCGACTATGAATCTACCATTATCAACGTTTTGAGTTGTGGTTAGAAATTTTGTTTCGCATAAATTTTCCTCTTCTGTGAGAGTTAAATTCGCTTTTCCTACAGACTCAACTTTCCAGAATTTTTGGAAGGTTTGGTCAATATCGATTAGAGGCAATTTTCTTTCAATATGATCCTTGAATTGTTTATGTATTTTTGTCCTGATTAATATATCAATAGTACTGCTCCTCCTAAACTCAGGATCTGCCAATTTGATATTATCTGGTAAATTGAATTGTTCTGAATGTAAATTTAATGTTGGCAATGCACTAGTATTTTCCTCTTCGATGGGTCCAGATTCATTTCCCCCACACCGCTAGCTACAACACGAGAGCTGGTTTTTCTTAGATTCAATTTTTGGACGCACTCCTCGGTCACGAAACTCACTTGAGATCCGCAGTCCAATAGACCACGGCAGTTTATTGATTTTCCATATTGACTCAATACTTTAATTCTTGTAGTTGTAGGGTATCAATAATGCTTTGATTTTAGCACTAGTATAGGCCACGACGGATTTCTGAATAGATGCTTCTTGGTCGTTCATTCCACTGGATTTTGTAATATCACCTTCATATAATTCTGCGAAATGCAGCAGAGTGTTGTGTTTTCTGCCAAATTTCTGACACCTGCGATTTGATGGACACTTAGCGTCGGTATGATGCGCGCTTAGGCAATTAAAACATCGATTTGCATTTTGTATGAATTCCTTCCGTTTCGTTGCAGGCATTGCTGAATTTTCAATTCACTGCATTGTATAAACGAGTGAGATAGGCCTGAATATTATACACTACATTTGAATTGCATACTGTTGCTTCCCTTTTTGTCATGGTTGGGTGAGGAACTGGATTACTTTACTACTTTATGTCCACGAATCCTATGTACTGAATTTTGCTTCGGTGTAGCCATTAATGATTCAAATGTTCCAATTCGTTTATCCAAGAATGAGAAAAATTCCTTTATGTTTGGTTGATCCTTTATGTTTGGTTGATCGTTGAACAATCAGCCCATGCCAGTTTCGATGATTCATCCAGTTTTTGATTAATTATATAAAGTATCCAAGGATCGCGTAACTCGGCTTGATTGCCAAGGGGCAATTGGCTTAACTTTCTAAATGAGCATTTTTTAATAGCTTTGAGGGGGTTGGGAGTCAACTGAATGGGCGATATGAGTTTACATTTGTTTCATCTTTGCCGGGTTTTGGAATCATTATAATTTCCGAAGCTTCTGCATCATCATTTAAAATTTCGGGGCTTCCGATTTGCGTTAGGAGTAAATACTCTACTAAGATATTGACCAAATATGTTTGCTTTATCTGCAAAACTTCTTGCCTAGTTTCCATCTGGAAGACTAATCATTGGGCATGATAGTGTTGGTCATTTCAGATTACGTGTGGCTATCCACAGAGAGTAATCTGTTTTGCAAGTTAATGTCTTTTAATCAAATATTTCGGTGGACAAAAAACTGCAGATATGATGCATTTCCCCGTCCATTCTAGGCAGATGCTTGTTGCTTGAATATGCTCCTCACTATATTTTTGGAGTTCATTATACCGTATTCTGTTCCTTATAAGAATAGCAGATCGACCTTGTGATTTTCCGCTAAGATGCTTAGTATCATAAAAAGTGTATCAGTTGATATTGAGATTACTCGTAGTCGTAAAATGTGTTTCAGAAATCAGCATAATATCGAGGTTGTGTTCAATCAGAAAATTTGGTACTTCTAGTTTACGTTGCGTTAGTCTATTGGCGTTCCAAACAGCTAATTGAACACCAAGATTGTCAAGAGCAACGAGTTCCAAGCGGTGCTTGCCATTAAACGCGCCTGGTTTTCTTAGCACGTTCCATGTACCATGTTTTTAAGGATGCAAGTAGTCAGCCCAGCGATCTAACCTTTGTATAATTGCTTCCTACGACAAGCCAAGAATGGTGTGGTGGAATTCTAGCGATAACATGCTCGTTTAGAAGTCTTCTACGATGCTTGGGTCTGCCCTAAATCACAGGGGCTGTAAAATAAGATTACACAAAATATGTTTAAAAATTTGATGAGGGTGCAGTGAAAAGTGTTGATTACTCCTCGGTGTAGTAAATGACTTGGCATCTTAGATTTTTTAGAACAGTTAGAGCTGGCTGGTAAAAACTGTATATTATTATATGTTTATGACAATTGTTATACTGACATGCACAGTTAATTTTATTTTTTGGCAAATAGCCGGCCAGCAAAATGAAAATTGTACTCCGTCGTTTTTATATACTTCTTCCGATCCACTTTATAATATTTTGGTTATAAATTGTATAATTTAAAACTATTATTAAAATATATTATACTCGTTACAGTGTGCCAAAATGATAATTGTATGACCACCCTCGGGCTCTATATCATTTTAATTTATTAATTTAGGTCCTTGTAGTTAATTTTGTGGAAAATAAATAAACATTTGTACGATAACATACAAGTACAATTTCAATGAAAATTTATTTTTTTCGACTGCCCACACATTATGATATTAATTTTGATAAATAAATATCGTATACAAATAATGTAAAAGTTAATTTTAAAAAAAGAAATTGGAGCAAAGTAATTTCCTTTTTTAATTTTAATTTTGATTGCCACAAAAAAAAATAAAAAATAAAAACATTGCGAGGCGCAATGAGAGTAGAAGAAAAAATAAATCAAGACCATCAACGAAATGGATTCAAAGCAAAAATATTTATGTTTTGTTTAGCCCGCAGAGCTTTAAATGTTAGTAAACGATTAACTAGATATTAGATTAGATGTTGAAAAATGTGGTTTAAATTTTGCGATGAACTGAATTTTTTAATTTGTCAAGTACAGATAAATGCTTACGGCTTGAAAATTTAATTTAATTTTTTTTTTATTTTTAAATTCAAAACAAGTATTAAATTCAGCATCTTACAACCTGATATTTGTGGTTTTTATTTTTCGAAACCTTCAGATCAGGGTGTAAATTATTATTTTTAGTCACTTGTTATTTGGCAACGACGAAGACGGACAGAATAAAACTAATACTGAAGACGATATAGAAATGTAAACAAAACCAGAAAACGTACCGAGTTCATTCTCACTTACAGAAATTTGGGCCACTCGGCAAGACATAAAGTTGCCAATATTCTGAATCAATAGTCCTGAACTCTGGTTTGTTACAGCAGAAGTTCAGTTGCAGGTTAAGAAAATTGTAAAACATAAGGCCAAATACTGCAATCTTGTCATATGGCACTGCCACATGAAGCGGTAGCAAACGTTGTGGCAGTATTGAAGTACCCTTCTGCAAACAAAAAATACGAAGTTTAAAAAGGCTCTAATCGAAATTAGCTCGCCATCTGAAGGACGACGTTTAGAATCACTATTAGATAAAACGGTAATGGGTGACAAAAAGCCATCTGAAGTTCTATGCCATATTAGGCAGCTAGCTGGTAATAATTTTACACTGAACTTAATAAAATCTTAATGGCTTAGAAAATTATCGAACTTTATTCATATAGCGATAGTATCACAGCAAGATCAACTAAAATTGGAAGAGCTCGTATGAACCCAATGTCGAATAACGTCTGATAACGTTAGAAAATATGTTTAAACATAAAACCACAGATCTCGCGGTCGTTCACGCGGCGAGCAGTTTCCACAAGTTAGCTCAAATTCGCTACCACGCCAAAATAAAAACACAATTTGCTGGTACCATTGAAAATACGGGAAATACGCTGAAAGATGCACAACACCATGCAACTTTCAAACTAATAAACCTTAAGGTCGCTGAGGCAGACCATTTTTTAGACCAATTTGTAGCAATTGTAGCTTTTCATATATGGCACTCATAACAAATTAACATTTCTTGTTGACGCGGACGTTTTCGTTATGCCATTTCAAAACGTTATCACTATATACAATTGCCATAAAAATCCAGATCTATAGTCTTATAGGTCGCTAATTGCATCACAATAAATACCTAAGGCAGCAAACTGCTTCAGGTAAATATCCGACTAAAACGAGGATCATTCATACCTTCATCTTAGCACTAGTGCATTGTCTGATTATTGGCGCCGATTTTCTAAGTAAATTGACCCAAAGACTCGATTGTCTATCAATCTTTCAATGGTTCCAGTTAACACACCAACTCCAATCCATTTCAAATCGACAATAGCTACATACACTCATAAAGAAATATGCTGCACTGGCAATGGCACCAGATTAAAACCGACAAATAAAACATAACGTGGAATTAGGTATATGCCGGCCATCGGCACCTGCAGTATCGTGTTTATTGCACATGGTAAAAACGAAAGACCTAGATTGGAGGCCTTGTAAAGTTTATCGTAGATAAATCGCAAACGTTACAAATCGATCCCACAGATTTAGAATTTCTCTACGAGGTTGTACAATTTTAAGTAAAATCGATCTTGTTTTTTATCATATGATTCCTGTCGCACCCGAAAACATTTACAAAACGGCAATTACCACGCCATTTGGTTCGAATTTCTCAGCCACAAACTTATTCCAAATAGTATTCTGTCATCAAAAGATCGAATTAATGCCATTAAAGGATTCCCTGCTTCTAATTCAGTCAAACGAATTCAGCAATTTGTCGGTATGGTTGCAATTTATTAAAAACAATTTATGAAAATCGTATTTATAATCACTTTACTCGATATAAAATCATCAAAAATTATTACCAAATACATCAAGTATTTTCTTGAAAATCTTATTTATATTCACTTTACACCGAAACTCACCGAAATTATTACAAATAAAATTTTATACAAATAATTAAACGTCCAAATTCATTCGAATTCACCGTTTTATTCCAAATACATCAGGTATTTTCTTGAAAATCTTATTTATATTCACTTTAGTCCCAAAAATCACCGAAATTATAATAAATAAAATTTTATAAAAATAGTTAAACGTTCAAATTCGATCGCATTCACCGTTTTATGCCAAATACATCAAGTATTTTCATTGCAATCTTATTTATATTCACTTTACTTTGAAACTCACCGAAATTATTATGAATAAAATTTTATAAAAATAATTAAACGTTCAAATTCTATCGAATTCACCGTTTTATTCCAAATACATCAAGTATTTGCATGAAAATCTTATTTATATTCACTTTATTCTCAAACTCACCGAAATTATTACAAATAAGATTTTATTAAAATAATTGAAAGTTCATATTCGATAGAATTCACCGTTTTATTCCAAATATATCAAGTATTTGCATGAAAATCTTATTTATATTCACTTTATTCCCAAACTCCCGAAATTATTATGAATAAAATTTTATTAAAATAATTTTACGTTCAAATACGATCTAATTCACCGTTTTATGCCAAATACATCAAGTATTTTCATGAAAATCTTATTTATATTCACTTTATTCCCAAACTCACCGAAATTATTATAAATAATATTTTATGAAAATAATAAAACAAATTCGATCGAATTCACCGTTTTATACCAAATACACTAAGCACTTGTATGAAAATCCTATGTATATTCACTTTACTCCACAAATCATCGAAATTATTATAAATAAGATTTTATAAAAATAATTAAACGTTCAAATTCGATCGCATTCACCGTTTTATGCCAAATACATCAAGTATTTTCATTAAAATCTTATTTACATTCAGTTTATTCCCAAAACTCATTGAAATTATTATAAATAAAATTTTATAAAAATAATTAAACGTTCGAATTCGATCGGATTCACCGTTTTATGCCAAATACATCAAGTATTTTCATGAAAACCTTATTTATATTCACTGTATCCCCAAACTCACCGAAATTATTATAAATAAAATTTTATAAAAATAATTAAACGTTCAAATTCAATCGAATTCACCGTTTTATTCTAAATACTTCAAGTATTTGCATGAAAATCATATTTATATTCACTTTTTTCCGAAACTCACCGAAATTGTTATAAATAAAATTTTATAAAAATAATTAAACATTCAAATTCAATCGCATTCACCGTTTTATGCCAAATACATCAAGTATTTTCATTAAAATCTTATTTATATTCAGTTTATTCCCAAAACTCACCGAAATTATTATAAATAAAATTTTATAAAAATAATTAAACGTTCAAATTCAATCGAATTCACCGTTTTATTCTAAATACTTCAAGTATTTGCATGAAAATCATATTTATATTCACTTTTTTCCGAAACTCACCGAAATTATTATAAATAAAATTTTATAAAAATAATTAAACATTCAAATTCAATCGCATTCACCGTTTTATGCCAAATACATCAAGTATTTTCATTAAAATCTTATTTATATTCAGTTTATTCCCAAAACTCACCGAAATTATTATAAATAAAATTTTATAAAAATAATTAAACGTTCAAATTCGATCGAATTCGCTGTTTTATGCCAAACACATCAAGTATTTTCATGAAAATCTTATTTATATTCACTTTACTCCCAAACTCACTGCAATTATTATAAATACAATTTTATAAAAATAATAATACGTTCAAATTCGATCGAATTCACCGTTTTATGCAAAATACACAAAGTACTTGCATCAAAATCCTATGTATATTCACTTTACTCGATACAAATCACCGAAATTTTTATAAATAAGATTTTATAAAAATATTAAAACGTTCAGATTCGATCGAATTCACCGTTTTATACCAAATACACAAAGTACTTGCATGGAAATCCTATTTATATTCAGTGTACTCGACACAAAATCACTGAAATTATTGTAATAAAAATATTATCACTGTTATTATCACTGTTTTTAGACACCAAGACGCAATGGATTTTAGTAGTGGTGACCTCACATTTGAAGATCCGATACCTCGAGACTTTTGTCACTCATTATAACTATGTGGGGGGGATATTTAATAATCTCTTGTCGCTGGTAACCATGCTTTGTATGCCTTACGTCGACTGCTAAAGTCAAAATACCTTGCAAATGCTGCAAGCTGAAGTTGGACAAGCCTCAAACACAAGGCTGACCACCAAGTATTCAACTACGAGATCAGGAATTTAATGAAAATTCCGAATCTCGTTCATTAAATAAAAGAATAGCGAATACGCATGCTAAGTAGATGGTTCAGTGATCTATGATAGGAGAGCCCCTATTTATCGGGCGCAGAGTCGCTGTCGGCGACGAGGTGGGGAATCACTTGTCTTCTTCGGGCAGTCTAGAATAGATGGAGTCGGAATTTTTAGCAATCGCTGAGAGAAGATTTGCATAGTCTTCTACAAAGCGAACGATTTGCTTAGTTTCTGGTTATTTAGGCTGTACAGATCAGAAATTACACAAACTAATTATTGCAATTTATATTTATTTTTATACACATTTTGTATCAAAGTACTTAGACAGCGCCAATTTTTTGGACTAATATAAAAAGTGCATGTTTTATCATATGCCAGTGTAGTTATCGTGCTTAAATAGTTTCGACTATAGATAAAATCGATTGTATGCGAGGCTAAAATAAACGTAAACGATCTTTAATCATATTATGTCTCAGTGTTTTACTAATTGTTGTTAGAATGTAACTATTTTTTTTGTATAGTTTAAACAAAAAAAACTATTAAGTAATTTTAATTGTTTTTTATTAGTATACGATTATCGGTTGTGTTGTTGTCTGCTGAGATAGAAATGATATAATGTAAAAAAAGGGTTTTCCGTTTTTAATGTCCGAACTATGAATGTGAGCATAATCGATGTCACTATAGTGATGGATTGGCTTTAGTTCAGAGGTTATTTGTCTTATGCAAGATTGTTGTTTCTTCTCTTTAATCAGTCATTAATCGTTCTCCTGCTGTTAAATTGGCAAACACAATTGATGGCTAGGTAAAATATATGTTATGTATTATGACGTTAGGATAAATGTGATTTATTGATTGATTGACTTAAAATGTACGGCCAAGCATTAAGCAGGATCTCCGGGAGTTGGCCGGCCCCATCTGACTGTAATAAATTGGATTAGTTTTTGCCTGAAATTTACAATTAATGTCATAAATTAATTAATTTAGTAAAAATTATTTGACACAAAACTTTAAAATTAAAAGATGGTAGACCTGCAGGGAACCATTTCAATTACCTTAGCACTGTCAAATTACATGATCGCTTCGACCAAATTACGTCTTCGTTTTGCAGAACTTCTCGTGCTCGTTTATGATGTTAACTAATTTTAACTATATCAATATATAGATTTAACTACAGTGAATTGTGGGTACCGGTCGAATCTGGATATTTTACAACTTGATTTGACGAAACAGGATAATTCAAAACTGGATATTTTAAAACGAGACAAGGTACAAAACGAGATATGGTACAAAACTGGATATTTCAAAATTGGATATTTCGGTTTGTGATTTAATCTTAAAATTACTTTTTAGGAAAGTTCTGGAATATGGCCAATAAGGAAGGAACTCGGCAAGTTCTTAATCGATTATGATAAAATTCGATATGTAGGATAAAAATGTGATTTTAAAATGATGTTTCAAGTCAATGATTATTTTAATAAGATGATAAAAGCAGCAATTAAAAAAAAACATTAAGTGAAGGAAAATTCTATCTCTCTGCTTAAAATTATTCAGTATGAAACCTTATTGGCCATATTCCAGAGGTTTTCCCAAAAAAGGTTTTAAAATCAAATTTAATTATACAATTAAAGAAAAAAAACATTAAGTGAAAGAAAATTCTATTCCTTTCCTTAGAAATATTCAAGTATGGAACCTTACTGGCCTTATTCCAGAACTTTCCCAACAAATCATTTTAAAATATCATTTTCATCCTACCTATCGAATTTCATCATAATCGGTTAAGAACTCGCCGAGTTCCTTCCTAGCTGGTCATATTCCAGAACTTTCCCAAAAAATCATTTTAAGTTTAAATCACATGTCGAAATATCCTATTTTGAAATATCCAGTTTTGTACCTTATCTCGTTTTATCAAATCCTATTTTGAAATATCCAGTTTTAAATTATCCAGTTCTGAGCGGTTCCCGTGAATTGTAGATTAGGTTAAGTAGCTACTTTATACTCAGACTTAATATTCTTATTGGCACCATCTAAGCTACTGATGTAGAGTAAAATGTATCGCACCTTAATGTCCGCAAGATCTGAAAGATTGTCCATTACTTATTTACCGAAATGACTGATCTTTTTGCCAAAGCTGGATAGTAGCATATAAAGTTAACCAGTGTCTCCGCCTTTTCTTACGTTCAGCTTCTACAGAAGTCGTTATTTTCCAGACCCAGCATTCTCGCATGTTCACCGAAAAGACATTCTCTTTTGAGTACTCCTCAAATCAGAGGTACAAGTGTCGTGAAGTTCTCTTAGTCCTGCCTTTGTCACACTTGCCTTATTCTCACATATGTGAGTGTATTGTTCAAACTCTCTAATGCCAGGCCCTTTTTCTAAGCACCAGTTTAAGTTCTGTAATTTACCTTCCCACAACTACGCTAGGTCAAGGTTCTCCTTGACGTCCGAAAGAGGAATGATTCAGATGATCTTGATGTTGATATGCTCACTCATCTAGTTAAAAAATTTGATTGATGTCGCTTGAATTTCCATATTTTGTTGCAATTATTCGGAGATATTACATTATGTAATAGCCACCATCTGCTTACCAAAGATTTATACCGGAAAAAGATAGAACATAACCTCTAAGGCATGTTTACGTGTTGTCCCCAACGCCCTGCAAATATTCGGTTATTTATTGCATCTTTTTAATCGCCTAGAAATCTTGCTTTGTCAGTAAAGGCCAGTCTAATGGCATTCACGGTAGGTGAGGCAACTACCGGAATTTTATGTTTCTTAGTGAAACCATAGATTAAGATACAAAAAGATGTTCTAATTAGAACAAAAAATAAAAGTAAATTTACGGGTACCTCTAAAATGCTGACGGATACCACTAGTTTGAATGCTAAATTTCATTATACAGTACCTTCATTATACAGTACAGAAAAATGATTTCTTCTTTTTATTTTTATTTTTTCTATTATTATTTCTAGATATACATTTTTGTTTGTGTTTGGGCCATCTTTATTATATCTTAAACTATGGTTTAAGCGTACCAGCTTTGTCTTAGATCGATTCGCAGACCACACTTGCTGGTCCAATTTGTAATAATTAAAATCGTCTTCTGCATTATCTCCTTAATTGTGCAAATGGTTTCCTGAAACCGTGATCGCCACGTTACCAGTGTACGCGATCACTTGTATATCTCCCTTCTTCATTTCCAGAAGTAGTAAATCGATCATGGATGTTCCACAGAAGGCCAGCAAGCCACCGAATGCTACCATACATTCTCTTGCGAGTGAGTTGATCTCTCGATCGTACGTACCTGTGGGTGCAGAGCTATGTACAGATTTCTCTTTACATAGTACTCAGGTTGAAATATTGCCCAATTACTGGGCTTTATACTCATTCGAATCTATACATCTACCTTAGCCTTTCCAAGGTATTCAATAGAAAGGATAAAAGTGTTATAGATCATAGGTCCTTCAGATGGGAACCGCTCAGAACTGGACATTTTAAAACTGGATATTTCAAAATAGGATTTGACAAAACGAGATAAGGTACAAAACTGGATATTCCAAAATTTAATATTTCAATACGAGATAAGGTACAAAACTGGATATGGTACAAAACTGGATATTTCAAAACACGATATTTTGACATTTGATTTAAACTAAAAATGATATTTTAGGAAAGTTGTGGAATATGGCCAATTAGGAAGGAACTCGGTGAGTTCTTAACCGATTATGATGAAATTCTATATGTAGGATGGGAATGGGATTTTAAAATGATTTTTTGGGAAAGTTCTGGAATATGGCCAGTTAGGAAGGAACTTGGCGAGTTCTTAACTGATTTTGATGAAATTCGATACGTAGGAAGAAAATGGGATTTTAAAATGATTTTTTGGGAAAGTTCTGGAATATGGCCAATTAGGAAGGAACTCGGTGATTTCTTAACCGATTATGATAAAATTCGATATGTAATATGAAAATGGGATTTAAAAAGATTTTTTGGGAAAGTTCTGGAATATGGCCAGTTAGGAAGGAACTCGGTGATTTCTTAACCGATTTTGATAAAATTCGATATGTAAGATGAAAATGGGATTTTAAAATGATTTGTTAGGAAAGTTCTGGAATAAGGCCAGTAAGGTTTTATTCCTGAATAATTTTAAGCAGAGAGATAGAATTTTCCTTTACTTAATGGTTTTTTAAATTGCTGCTTTTCTCATCTTATTAAAATAATCATTGACTTGATCGAGTTTACTGTCAATAAAATTTATCTTCATCTATTTTTTATTCTTCTACTTAATATAACTTTTCTTCTCTTTAGAGAATCTATGTGAGAAAAATTAATTAATTTACATAAACATTTTCATCCTACATATCGAATTTGATCATAATCGGTTAAGAACTCGCCGAGTTCCTCCCTAATTGGCCATATTCCAAAACTTTTTCAAAAAATCATTTTAAAATCCCATTCCCATCCTACATATAGAATTTCATCATAATCGGTTTAGAACTCACCGAGTTCCTTCCTAATTGGCCATATTCCAGAACTTTCCTAAAAAATCATTTTAAGTTTAAATACAATGATATTTATGCCACCCGATTAAACGGCTTGAACAATTGTGTCGCACACTGAACTTAGCCGACTCGTCAAAGCTTCCTGAAAATTTAATTTCAATGAAAAGTTTAAAAGATTTCTCACTTCAAGCTGTCCATGGACCATCAGGTTTAATTAAATAACTTATACTAGTTGGATTGGCAGAGAAAATGTTCCTAAGACGAGACGTTCTTTGAAACCTTCTCCATTTTCTCTTAAAAGAGTCTGCTAAAATTTCTTTGTGCCCTCCCAAATTCCCCCTCAGATCCTAGTTCTTCTTTGTTCTTTAAGCCTTATTAAAGGCTGTCCTACCCACACATTCTTTTTATGAGGTTCTAACCCTTTAGATTACTTACTTTACTTTCCGCTTCCTTCTAGGCTTTAAGGCGCTTCTTTACCTCCCTTCACTGCCTAACCATATAAATAATGCTTTCTGAAGTGAAGATCACATCCACAACCTCACTTGTTTTTTGTGATTAATGTGGGTTCTCGTAAAATATTGCAAATATAGATATAGGTTCGTTTAGTCAATCTGAGAAGAAGAGCTGTCGAGGTAGCCATCGCGTAGTGTAAATTAACTGAAGTTAAACTGAAGTTTGCATTTTTCTGATTAACCACACTTACCTCTGTACATAGTACTAAGAGAACTGCTGGCCTCCTGTGTCGCGATTCTCATTACTCTTATTGTTGTATTTGCTTCCTCCTCAGATAGGGCCGATTAGCATTTTTAGGAACTGGCGAGGTATCTCCCTCCTCAACACAACAATAAAAATACTCGCAATGATCATCCTTGACAGAATCTCACCTACGATCAATGCAAAATTAAGAAACGAACAAGCTGGATTTAGACCAGGAAGAAGTTGCACTGATCACATCAACACAATTCGTATCATCACTGAGCAATCCAATGAATGGAATTCACCATTGTATATGCTCTTCGTCGATTTCGAACGCGCATTCGATACGATAAACAGGAACGCAATATGGCAGACACTTTGTGAAATGGGCATCCCAAAGAAATTAATTGAACTCATACAAGAAATGTATCGGGATGCTGGAAACCGAATCCAATACAAAGGCAAACAAAGTGAAACATACTACAACACTCGAGGAGTAAGGCACGGTTGCGTACTCTCACCAATGCTGTACAGTGTAATGCGGAAACTAGATAACAAGTCCCCTAATGGCATTCAATGGGTCTCAAAATTAATATCAAGAAAACCAAGGCGATGAGACTCAACACAAATATAACCACACCGATACACATCAACAATATACAAATTGAAGATGTAAATGAATTCGTATACCTTGGTTGCACAGTAACGAAATCAGGTGGAACAGAAGAAGACATACACAAACGTATAAATAAAGCCAGATATACATTCAACATGTTACACAAAGTCTGGAATACTTCTGTCCTGTCGCGCAAGACCAAGATACGAATGTTCAACTCATGTGTGAAATCGGTACTTCTGTATAAGTGTGAGACATGGAAGCATACAGGAAAAATCATACAGAAGCTACAGGTATTCGTAAACAAATGTCTTCGACGAATACTTAAGTGCTTCTGGCCTAACACGATCAGTAACATCAATCTGCATATAACAACATGTCAGTCAAACATTGAGACCGAAATAAAGCGACGAAAATGGAGATGGATTGGCCACACACTGAGGAAGGCATCAAGTGATATAACGAGGATGTCATTAGACTGGAATCCACAAGGAAAAAGAAAGGTTGGAAGGCCAGCAATGACATGGAAGAGAACGATGCTAGCAGAGGCAAAACACCTGGGACAATCATGGGCAGAAATAAAAGCAACAGCCCCAAATAGAGTAAGATGGTTCAGAATAGTGGACGCCCTATGCTCCTAAAATGGAGATAAAGGGAAAATTGCAGCCCAGATTACTCTTTGGAGTCCAGCACGAGTTTCCCTTCCTCGTTTCAACATTTTCTCTTTACCGCCTGTTCAGTGTCTTCTACATTGGGAGTGCCAGCCAGTTTTTTGTTGGTGCTCGCCTCCCCCTCATCTTTTTTATAAATTTAGGCCGCCATTAGGCTTCTACTTAACAACCTTCCAGTTCCCGGTATACTGTGAATCGTAACGCGACGTTATTTCCAGGAACTTCAGTTTAAACTATTATTGACTCTGTTAATATTCTTAACCGGCGTTAGTTCATGAGTGGCTTAATTACAAAATTTGCACATAGTAATTGGAAAACCCTATGTATTAATGTATGCGGTTGAGTAATTAATCTTAAAGTTATGGTCTAGAGATTATTATAGAAGATATTTGTATTATATAGACGAAAGGCGCCTTACATTATTCTTTCGTTATTCTGCATTATGTGTATTATGTAAATGTGTATTAATACGTCAGTTGTTTGTACAGCACTCAATTGTATTTTTTTACTGAAAATTGAATTTTATCTGTGTTCAAATACTCTCGTATCAATATATATTCAATATTCATAAAAATTTTTTGTTGGTGATAAAAAATATAATTTCGATGACCTAATGATTTTTATGCGAAATAATATTTTGTTGAATGGCAAAAATCAAGTTTAAATTTTTATGAATATAATTTTTAAGACGCATGACGATTGGTTTGACGTAAGATTTATATAAGATCAATGTTGCATATTATTATATTCGTAGTATATATATAAATACGAGAATATGATTTTATTTTTATTTTTTATTTACCAATTAAGTTCAATGAAATTAAGTTAAAATATAATATTATATTCGCTGCCTAGGTCGGTTATATTTTTATTTAATTTTGTACACAGTCATACACAATTTAAATAGAGTTTCATCGATTTGCTGCTCGAAAGGAGCTTAAATAATATGGTTTTGAAGTGTTGTTGGATTTATTTTTATAAATATACAAAAACCATAAAATTACATTTCATACTTAGCTGCTATATATGTTTATAGTATACGTATAAATATATATAAATGTATTAGCTGCGGTAATCCATTTCACTAATCGTATTATTGAGAGACAGTTTTTAAAAATAATACATGACACGGAACATAAACATATTGGACTAGTTTTTAAAAATAATACATGACACGGAACATAAACATATTGGACTAGACTGGCATCTAGGCTTGCCACCTTTCGAAAATACCAGAGGAGTACAGTTAAACTTTTGTTTTAAGCACTGCTAGCGACAAAAACATTTTACCATTTTGTAAGTCGAAAACATCGAAACATCCATTTTGGCAAATCTTTACTAAGAATTATCTTGATAAAGCTGCCAAAATAATTATAGTTCTATCTATAGCAAGCAATAAAGACATCCATCTCGTCTATATGTGCCCAAGAATTTCTTTAAATTCAATTTTCGAGTAATTACAAAATCCAATCTATTTTGGTCGAAGTTAAAAACATCGTATCGGCATTTAAAACATTTCATAAAAATAAACTTTCATTAAAAATCGATCTTCGCTCCCTCGTGATCTCCATATCACCCTCGTGATAGTTCCTTAATTTACTGTGTTTACTATCAAACGTCTCTTTATTGTTAACCGCAGCACGATTCATTTCCTTGACAGCCATATCTTCCGTTGTGGTTGCGTTTAGCACATAGTTTATATCATTGTCTTCACCATACCTTTGGAACCATTTACACGTATTAGCGTATTAGGAAATGATCCAAGCTGGTCGATATGCACGGTATTGTTGGTATTGGTATATTGGATGTAATTCCCCTTCTTTTTATCTTGATAGTGCTTTTGTATATCCCCGCTCGATGCAAGCTGCCATAAATTTTCATTTTTGGAATCAAAACATTTCTCTGGAGCAACCAGATGCCTTCTGAACTCAACATCGCTTTAGTTAGGTAAATCTCCACTTGATCATTCTAGGAACGACTCATTTATTCGTCCTGCGACAGGCTTACATGTAAACTGGCCGGATGCATCAGTTCTTCCTCACCGTTTGTTTTTCGAATCAGCACCACCACATGCTTCATTTGAATTCCTGGTGGATATTCCATGACAAAATCGAAATCTGCTAATTTTAGCCACCATATTGAAATTCTTGGTATTACATTTTTTTTTTTTGTTGAACAAGTTTGTAATGACGCACAATCGGGTATCATCGCAACGAAGCCTAAAGCTTCTAATTCATATGAATATTACTTTTGTTCACATTGGCTGGTCTATCAGTTTAAATAGACCACAGGTCAACTTTTTTTTATACTGATTGGCTTGCAACAAACTTCCACCTAACCCTTTCAATTAAGCATAGGTAACCACTTTATGTTCTAAATTAGGGTCTTATATTGCTAACGTATTGCGATGTCCTAATTTAGAGTATAAACACTGTACCGTTTCCAATAATTTTGCCAACAATATTAAAGTTTTTCATGAAATTTCGAAAGAATCCTGCCAATCCCATAAACTGTAGTCATATCTAGGTTCTTTTCTTGGGCTGTGGAAAATTTACATCGGTATGTGATTTTGATCTTCCGGGTGTAACTCGCGATCGCCCTAAATTTCCCATATCATCTAGATATATCACTATTTACCCAGTAGTCTCGTCAACTATTCAATTCATAATGTTCTTGAAAATAGCAGCGAATCGGCCTACCCAAATGACACTTTAAGAGACTTATAATGTCCATCAGCAGTAACAAAAGCGGTTATGGGTATTGAATCAGGAGTATTCTAAACTCATCGCTATGGTAATATCCTGATGGTAAATCCAAAACGGGGAAATAATTAATTTCGAATAAACATTGACGTAGATCTTTCATAATCGCTAAAGGAGATTGGTGTTTCACCATTATAGCGTTTACTTGTCGATAATCTACTCACATGTTTTCCTCTCCTGTTTTCTTTTTAACATAACCATTCGACCATCTTTACTCGTTTACATTCACCACCGTACTGTCGTTCTTTTCCAATCCTGCTCTTTGTTATTTACATTCCCGGGTCGCACTCTAAAAAATATGATATTTAGCTCTCTGGTGGAGGACATTTTTGTGTTCGTAGAGGATGGAGGCAATTTCTTACGAAAGGAGGACTGTCCTCCACAAAGGAGGACGGGTGGCAAGCCTACTGGCATCGTAAATTTTTAAAAAGAAATCATAATTTATTTTGAATTTTTTTTATCTAATTTCAGGTACATAATTGACTGTTTCGGGATAGAGAATTAATTAATTTTATGACGGCATAAATACTAAAGGTAAGTAAGTAGATTTAGTGCTAGGTTTACGCGAACGACAAATTGTTCTTATTAAATGGTTTTATGCTATACTACTTATTATATTATACATACAATAATCCTACTTTGGCCATACAGAGAATTTAAAAAACAGTTTCCTAGATAAGCATTTTTTCTTAAAAATTACTCTTAACATGTGCATAACACAGAAATAACTGCCTAAAGAACTTTACCCATTGCAAAACGAAAACTAATTTTTAATTATTAACTAAAACCACAGATTATATATACTTCGTACAGATATGTAACTTCTGCTACGCCTTTGTCTGAGCTAACAATTTTATTTTATTGTTTTGGTTTTTTCGATCATTTTTATTTAGAAAAGGTCGACATATATTATTAATATGAACTTAATGAAACAAAAAATAAATTACAAATTATTAAAACCTTTTTATATTTTTGGACCAGTAGATGCCAATAAATAAAATTTTTCAAAAGTATGAGAAATATATACACGTTACGTAAGGTGCTAAAAAAGGAGGAAATGATCCTGTTGGGATGTAGCTGGAAGGCTTAATTTAAATAATTTTCTTTTCAGCTGCACTAGTTTCCCAAGTATAGCGATTCGATTTTTTGCTCCAAATTCTTTTTTTAATTTATATGATTTTATGTTACAACTTTACGTGTGGAGCATCTGTTTCGCAATGACCAAGCTAAATTTTTAATGGTATAATATCTTAGAGGAACAAATATGACATCTAGGTTACTATAATAAAAATTGGTACTACAAATACTTTAGCGCGGCATCTAAGTTCTTATGTTCTAATTACAAAATAATAACTTTTACATTATTAGCCTAAATGATGGCTAATAAAATGCAAGTATAGAGATAAGTATAACTCATCCATACAGCACTCAATAAACTCAATCATCATTGGCGCTTCCCCTCGCCGCACAGGAATCCAACATATTCAGTAATTCAACAGATCCATTGATAAATGTTTTCCACACGCACGTACACACATATATTATATATTTTTTAGTGAATTGCATCGTCCCTATTTCTATTTTACTATATAATTTTATTTTATTTTTTGTGATTTTATTATGTTCCTACGTTATTAACGTTTAATGCACTAAAATCAAAAAAAAAAGTTTATTGTTAAATTTTTTTGTTTTACATATATTTTTGGAAATGATGTTTACAAAATTTATATCGTCGACAAAGCTCCAGTACAGGATATGTAATTTCATGGACTTACTTTGTAGTTTGCAGTAAACGAAATAACATAATCGACGATATGTTTGAATAAGAATTGATCATATATTTTTTTTACTTTGTTTTGTTTGTAGCAAAATTAGAACCTCCTCCAAAAATATAGGAAATTTTAATCAAAGTGTATATTATTTATGTACTCGTACAAAACCAACACTATTGTATATTATACAAGCCATGAAGCAAAACCCTCTTTACTACAAGCCGTATTGTTTGCATACTCATACTATACAAAAATATATACTTTGGTTGTATTGTAAGTAGAAAATCGTGTCGGGATATGATAGCGAATATTGTGTAAAAGAAATAAACAATAAAATCAAATAATGCGCATGCGTTTACAATTTTTTTTTTTAAATTTTTAGATGGAGTTTTGATATTTACTAATACATCTTAAGTATATATTTTCACTAATACATTTTAAAAATCCATGATGATGTGTGTCAAAGAAAGTTACTAGACGGCTTGTAGTAAAGAGGGTTTTGCATGAAGCTTGGCTAAGTAAAACAAATTATGACTACTATTTGGTATATGTGTTAGAGAATTTAACTACAGTAAAAATCGAAACAAAAAATTATATTTCGCACTGTCCGTACTCCTATATTCAAAGTACATAACATTTCTACAAAAGAAACGAAACAAAAATTATATTTTGCACTGTCCATTCTGCTCTAAATTCATAGTATATAGTATAGTATATAATGAAGTAAATAATAATAACAATACTTCTCTCTCTCGTTAAATAATAAATTTGTTTTTTGCTTTGTCATAAAGAGCGCAACATACTGTTGTTCCATCATTCGTATTCATTTTTTATTTCTATCAAAGCATATAATAAAAGTATATACAAATTATACTACGTCACAACATTAATACTTAGGTATAGTAGTCACTTTTTGGCATAAGTATCGCATGGCTTGTATATACATTTGTGTTGGTTTTGATGGAATACATATAATGCACTTGTAGATATTTTGTAGACAGAAATGAGTTTTATTTTTCGTAAACAAAGTAGGCTTAGAGAATTTTAATTTTTATTCTCTGGTTGTGCGGATACCACAAATAATTTTATTAATATAGATTACAAATCAATTAAATTAACCGTTTTATGACAAATACGTCATAAAATCACCGAAAATCTAACTTATATACACTTTATTGACACCAAACTTTAAAATTAATACAAATTACATATCGATAAAAAATCGATTAAACATTACAAATCAATTGAATTTACCGTTTTATGACAAATTCGTCCATTATGACGTAATGATAAATGTTAAGACTATTTTCATCATGTAGTTACTATCTTTTTTGGAGCTGCCTCCAACTCTTTTGGAGCTCGTTCATATGGGGAAAATATGAGCCGGTGTGATGCCTAATTTGATGGAACACGCGAGATTCAGCTTTGCTGTTCGTTATTATAGCTAAATATACCTCGCATTTAGATGTTTTTAGTATTGAGGTTATACATATAACAAAATTATTGTGGTCTATTATCGGTTAGGGTTATCCTCCATGTAGCCCCCATAGTAGTCCTCTAAATAATTGCAGGTATTTGAAGTGGCTTTATTTATGTGATTTTGTGTACTCTAGTTTTTGACCAAAAACTGTTTTCCAAATTTTCCAAACTGTTTATGGTTAAATAATTTAGACTTGTAGTTCTCGTTGCCTGATATTTAATGTAATTCGAAAGTCGAAGTATTAATTTGAAATGGCTGGAACTACGGAGCTAGTAATGGTAATAATGGGTGTAGATTTCATGGTCTTACAATATAGTTTAGCGGTTCTAGATAGCCGAATTTCCATAAAAATATCGGCATTTACGCAGTCTATAGTCTTGTAGATTTTAGGAAAAATCGTTATGTATTATAATATTTTCACCGGCATTCAATTTATCAATTCATTAAAAATTAGTAAAGAAGCGGTAGGGGATTATTTTAGACATATTATACCAGTAGTCACTGGCCGCACGTTGCATTAGTGTGTATGGTAAACTGGTAGTCCACCAGTCGATGATTGGATTTTTCTGCGTGGTATATTGGTGGCCATTGGCCGCTTATAGCCAATAGTCATTCCTTATTGGTCATATTCCAGAACTTTCCCGAAAAATCATTTTAAAATCCCATTCCCATCCTACATATAGAATTTTATCATAATCGGTTAAGAACTCATCGAGTTCCTTCCTAATTGGCCATATTCCAGAACTTACAAAGTTATAAAACGGGATTTGGATTCCAAATAATCTACTCATTTGACATTTGGTGGCAGGGACCTATAGAAGAAGATCAATCAAAATGACTAAAAGAACTAGATTCAAAACAAGTTTCAAAACAGAATACGATTAGCTTAAGAAAAACCAACAACAAACGGAATTTCCTTCTTACCTATACTGTTAAACATCCAATTATTTTGCTGAAAAAACATGCAGCTAATTAGTATTAATTATACAAACAATTACACTTAAGATAATTGGTGCGATGTATCTTATTAAGTGCTACATCAAATTGTGCGTGACCTATATAAGATATTGAAGTATCCAAGGTGTTTTTTTGTTATTTAATTTCGTTTTAAGGCATTCCCGCAGTTGATACAATTTACACGATCTCCTGTGATCCCCGAGTTGAATATTTATATGTTAGCCAAAGTCACTATAATTGTTCTCTCGATCATGTTTTCAACCTTTAAAATCAACATTCACGAATGTATAGTGGCGTATGCATGTCATAATCATTCGGTTATTTTTTACGTGTCGTGTGACATGACAAAAGTATCCATTAATCGATAAATTACTTTGTCTTAAAACTAATTTTATTGGTATGTTGTAATCAACATAAGTTCAACTTTCGTTAAAACATGTCCACATCAATTATGTAAAAACAAAATACGCCTTTAGCAATATGAATTTGAATACAATGTCATTGGATGTCTAGAATAGTTAGTACTACTTTATGTTTAGTTGTCGTATGCCTTTTTGATCGAATTATTTGTTGCTTACATTACATCTAAAAATCGTCCCACTAACAAATAGATTGACAGTTGTTGTCGATGTAAAAACTTGATTTTAATGATAACAATATACAGTTGCGATTCACTGATTTAGAAACGTTCTTAATCACTAACTTGGTAAAAATTGAATCAGTAGTAAGATTTGGGAAATCTTGATATGTTTTCGAATTATTCGAAGTAGTTTGTTATTTTAAAAATGCCAGATGTTTAATTAATGGTTTGCAACCGCTGACTTATCATAGCAAACTTGAAAAATGAACACTTGTTCATATAATATTCAACTAAATACTGCTATAGAAATTAATTTAAAAATTTTTTCCATATCAAAGTTTACTTCCTATAATAGATATGGAAAATTTCGTTTAAGGTGTCATAGAATTGACCAATTAAGGTTTCCGGTGTAGGTTGGCTACGTACCGGACAAATCGATAAGTCAGCTGCTATATTGCTATACAAGAAATTAAAAACGTAAGTTAGTTAAAATGAAATATTAGTATTGTGATTTGTTAACTTTAAAAAGAACAAAGAGATTGCTTCATTTGCACCCAAGTGGCAAATATCTGTTGCCAAATATCGTCTTCATCAAACAATATGGATATCGTAGAATGGTTTATTTTTTCCAATCCGACCACATTTAAAAGATATTTTCTTGTCGAAATATTCGGATCGCTATCTAAAATCCCTAAAATAACATTGGCAATATATCTGCCGGGGGTACCGGTCGAAACTGGATATTTTACAATTGGATTTGACGAAACAGGATAATTCAAAACTGGATATTTTAAAACGAGATAAGGTTCAAAACGAGATATGTTACAAAACTGGATATTTCAAAACAGGATATTTCGACATGTGATTTAAACTTAAAATTATTTTTTAGGAAAGTTCTGGAGTATGGCCAATTAGGAGGGAACTCGATAAGTTCTAAACCGATTATGATAAAATTCTATATGTAGGATGAGAATGTGATTTTAAAATGATTTTTTCAAGTCAATGATTATTTTAATAAAATGAGAAAAGCAGAAATTAAAAAAAAAACATTAAGTGAGAAAAATTCTATCTCTCTGCTTAAAATTATTCAAGTATGAAACCTTACTGGCCATATTCCAGAGGTTTCCCCAAAAAAGGTTTTAAAATCAAATTTAATTATACAATTAAAGAAAAAAAACATTAAGTGAAGGAAAATTCTATTTCCCTCCTTGGAACTTTACTGGCCTTATTCCAGAACTTTCCCAAAAAATCATTTTAAAATCCCATTTTCATCCTATCGAATTTCATCATAATCGGTTAGGAACTCGTCGAGTTTCTTTCTAACTGGCCATATTCCAGAACTTTTTGAAAAAATTCATTTTTAAATCCCATTTTCATCCTACGTATCGAGTTTCATCGTAATCGGTCAAGAGCCCGCCGAGTTCCTTCCTAACAGGCCATATTCCAGAACTTTCCCAAAACATCATTTTTAAATCTCATTTTCTTCATACGTATCGAATTTCATCAAAATCGGTTAAGAACTCGCCGAGTTCCTTCCTAATTGGCCATATTCCAGAACTTTTCCAAAAAATCATTTTAAAACCCCATTTTCTTCCTACGTATCGAATTTCTTCAAAATCGGTTAAGAACTCGCCGGCTTCCTCCCTAATTGGCCATATTCCAGAACTTTCCTAAAAAATCATTTTAAGTTTAAATCACATGTCGAAATATCCTGTTTTGAAATATCTAGTTTTTTACCATATCTCGTTTTGTACCTTATCTCGTTATGAATTATCAAATTTTGAAATATCCAGTTTTGTACCATATCTCGTTTTGTACCTTATCGCGTATTGAAATATCCAATTTTGAAATATCCAGTTTTGTACTTTATCTAGTTTTGTCAAATCCTATTTTGAAATATCCAGTTTTAAAATGTCCAGTTCTGAGCGGTTCCCAGTTCTGAGCGGTAAAATTAGGGTTCTGCAAAATATTCATCGTGGTCATTTTGGAATTCAAAAAATTTGTAAAAAAGTGCCAGAAAATCGATTTGAAATAGTTGCTTCGGATATATTTCATTTGTCCTCAAATAACAAGAACTATCTCTTAATTGTAAACGGCTATTCGGGATTCTTTGATTTTAAGGAGCAGCAAAATGGTAAATCATTGGATGTTATAAATCCAGACATATTGGAATCGGATAATTGCCCACAATATAATTCAAAATTATTTAAAAAATTTATTGCTGCGTGGAAAATTCAATATCAAAAATCCAGTCCATGGTACCGACGTTCCAACGGGTTATTAGAGCGCTATGTACAAATTGCCAAAAATATGCTAAAAAAATGTACTAAAGACAGATCTGATATTTGCCGATGTCAAAGCAAAATTTACAACCAAAAATCATCAATAATGAAGAGGTCAACGAGAAACTTACAACATCAAGAATGAAACTAAAATATTATGCAGATAGACATTCAAAATCAGCTAAAAAATTGATTGTAGGTGACAACGTACGGTTACAAGCTGATCATAGAAGATGGATAGGTGCAACAATTGTAGCGGAAGCGGAGGAACCACGTTTATTTATAGTTCGAGCAAGCAACGGAAAATTATATCGTCGAAACACCATACATTTGAAAATAACTGAAGCAATTATTTCACAAGAAAGACATATTGTTACTATTCCAAAAGTCTCAACTGATGTTATTAATAGCTCAGCTCAAGTTTTACCAAACAGTAGTGCCATAAGCAATCAGAAAGAGTACAACATACTTCACCACCATCCCAAGTACTTCGGCGACACGATACGATCAAACGTATGATTTTATAAGCTTTATGTTATGTTATTTAAAAAAAAAAAAAAAAAAAAAAAAAAAAAAAAAATAGGAATTAAGAAGCTATTGTAATGGAGAACCGCTCAGATCTGGACATTTTAAAACTGGATATTTCAAAATAGGATTTGACAGAACGAGATAAGGTATAAAACTGGATATTTCAATACGAGATAAGGTACAAAACGAGATATGGTACAAAACTGGATATTTCAAAATTTGATTATTCAAAACGAGATAAGGTACAAAACGAGATATGGTACAACAATGGATATTTAAAAACAGGATATTTCGACATGTGATTTAAACTTAAAATGATTTTTTAGGAAAGTTCTGAAATATGGCCAATTAGGGAAGAACCCGGCGAGTTCTTAACCGATTTTGATGAAATTCGATACGTAGAAAGAAAATGAGGTTTTAAAATGATTTTTTGGAAAAGTTCTGGAATATGGCCAGTTAGGAAGGAACTCGGCGAGTTCTTAATCGATTTTGATGAAATTCGATATGTAAGATTAAAATGGGATTTAAAAATGATTTTTTGGGAAAGTTCTGGAATATGGCTAGTTAGGAAGGAACTCGGCGAGTTCTTAACCGATTATGATGAAATTCAATATGTAGGATGAAAATGGGATTTTAAAATGATTTGTTGGGAAAGTTCTGAAATATGGCCAGTAAGATTCCATACTTGAATATTTCTAAGGAGAGAAATAGGATTTTCCTTTACTTAATGTTTTTTTTCTTTAATTGTATAATTAAATTTGATTTTAAAACCTTTTTTGGGGAAACCTCTGGAATATGGCCAATAAGGTTTCATACTTTAATAATTTAAAACAGAGAGATAGAATTTTTCTTCACTAAATGATTTTTTTAATTGCATCTTTTCTCATCTTATTAAAATAATCATTGACTTGATCAAGTTTACTGTCAGTAAAATTTATCTTCATATATTTGTTATTCTTCTACTTAATATAACTTTTCTTCACTTTAGATAATCTATGTGAGAAAAATTAATTAATTTTCATCAACATTTTCATCCCACATATCGAATTTCATCAAGAACTCGCCGAGTTCCTTCCTTATTGGCCATATTCCAGAAATTTACCAAAAATTCATTTTAAAATCCCATTCCCATCCTACATATCAAATTTCATCTTAATCGGTTAAGAACTCACCGAGTTCCTTCCTAACTGGCCATATTCCAGAACTTACCCAAAAAATCATATTAAAATCACATTCCCATCCTACATATAGAATTTCATCATAATCGGTTAAGAACTCACCGAGTTCCTCCCTAACTGGCCATATTCCAGAACTTTCCCAAAATATTATTTTAAAATTCCATTTTCATCCTACGTATCGAATTTCATCATAATCGGTTAAGAAATCGCCGAGTTCCTTCCTATTTGGCCATATTCCAGAACTAAAAAATAATTTAAAATTTTCCTAAAAAATAATTTAAAGTTTTAATCACTTGTCGAAATATCCTGTTTTGAAATATCCACTTTTGTACAATATCTCGTTTTGTACCTTATCTTGTTTTAAAATATCCAGTTTTGAATTATCCTGTTTCGTAAAATCCAGTTGTAAAATATCCAGTTTCGACCGGTACCCCAGCAGCGTATATTGGAGCGCCATGACTCGAGTAATTGGCAAATTTGTGGCACTAATTTTAAAGATGAGTGTCTAATGCCACACAAAGCAGTTTTATCAGATTCTAAAATCTTACTTAGCTGATAGAGATTCTAGGGTAAAATATGAAGATCAATACTCCTCATTGACGAAAATATTAGCAGGAGTACTACAAGGTAGTGTGTTAGGTCCAATTATGTATATTCTATACACAAGATATTTGCTAAATACAGATGAAACTCATATAGCAACATTTGCTGAAGACACTGCAATCTTAGCAATTGGTAACCATGTAAAAGGAGCAACGAGAAAAGTACAAAGAGCCAGTTACACATTGAGAAACTGGACAAAGAGGTGGCGAATCCAGTTAAATGAAACCAAATCAATAACTGGATACGAGTGGAAATGAACTCACAACAAGTTCAACATGCAATTACAGTAAAATATCTAGGCATCACACTTGACGCTAAGCTTAAGTGGAAAGAGCATGCCCAAAAGAAAAAAATAAGAGCGTAACATCAAATATAAAAAATGTTCTGGCTACGGTGTTCAGCTTTAGGGATGCATCAAGATGTTTCACTAATGTGAAAATAATACAATCATTCTAAAACAAAGTGTTACGTGGTATTGTAAATTCATCATGGTACATTAGAAATAATAATCTCCATAGAGACGGATAAAAATGGAATCAACGGAGAAATGCGGAAGCACGCAAGAAAACACATACTTCGTCTTTATCAACAAGAAAATGTCGAGATTCGTCGTATGATGGATAAAAACAACTTATTAGACATCTCCTAAAAACAGGACCTATAGAACTAGGGCAGCAAGAATAAAATAAACTAATTCGGGACTAACCGATGAAACTATTAAGCATAGTCGAAGGATAGCGACATCTTTGTAAAATGCAATATCTAAACTATGATATTACGATAATAAACTTGTACTCTCTTTATTTTTCTAAATGTATGTTCTTATATACTATTTACAAGGAAAAAACGTTTATTGCTTGCATATATATTGTAAACTTATATGCGCCACCGGATGTACCACATATTTTTATAGGGTGCAGGCGGGTTATTGAGTACATGGGTTGTCTGGTGACAAACCATGTCTCTTATGGTTCATTTGAACATTCTGGGAGGCGACGAATGATGGTCGTGGGCGTGATAGTGGAGACTCGATGTTCGGGGCTTCCGTCTTGGTGCGATGCCTTCGGTACAGATGTCGTACTGCCAACGTGACCCCCATGCCGATGATGCTCCAGAGCAGGAATTGTGTTACCACGTAATGATGGATGTGGTGAGTGCTCATGGCTACGTCCTCATCCGATTGCAGGTCCCTTAGTTCGGTTTCTAGAGCCGTGATGTTCGGAGTAATGATATCGAAACTGAGATGAGGTGCTGAGGTAAGTTCTGGTGACGTAGTTTCTAATGAGAGATTAAATGCTGGGATGAACGCTTCGTCTCGTTGACTGACTCAGTTGCGGATTGCATGCAAATGGACTTGGTTGCCCCTAAGCGTACAACCTGGTTGTAATGTGATGAGACCGTTATCTTCTAACATACATGGGTATGTGATTGCATCACAGATAAGGTCGGTTGCAGTTTTTTGCGTCACTCCGAAGATCCATTGATTTGGTGCGTGTAACTTGATGAAATAATTTTTCGCCACTGTTGTTTCGAGAGCGCAGCTTTGGTGTTGAGCCGGTGCGTGTAAGAACATTGATATTTCGCATTGTATGTGTCCACTTTGCTGAGTATGCAGTGTGGGAATGTCACACAGAAGCAGATCACTAAGTACTTCTCTGCATGTTATCTTTTCTTCTGAGGAAATGGCGGCAAAGTGTTCTCGAAATTGATCCACCAGGATGTACTTGGTTGATGGGTGGAACCGTAGTTGAGTGTTATCATGAATTACTGGAATAGCCATGACTTCATACATTTGATAGTTCCATGAATGTACTAATGGTATTTCTAACGCGATGATTGCGTTGGAGTAGGTTATTCTGGTCTTCACCGTCATTAATTGATAGACGTGGTGTAACTCTAGTTGTCCATGCCCTGGCATTATGATTTCTTTTGGAACCTGTTTTAAGATAATGGAGAGTTCATGCTCTAGTTGTTTGGGGGGTAATAATGCTGGGTGGATTATATGATTTTTGGCTCCGGTTAGTACTTGTAGCAGACCCGTCTGTGTATCCTCTACATGTTTGAGCAGTAGCTCTAACTGGAAGGACAGGAGTAGTAATGTCATGGATTCATCTTGCTGCCTTTGATATTCATTGAGCTTAGCCAATTTTAATTCGAGTTGTCGATTTGTCTCCGAGAGTTGTCTTAATTGTTCGGCAGTGATTGCGCTGCTGTGTTTGAATAACCGTAGTGTGTTATCAATGATGGACGTCTGATTTTTTAGCAGTTTCCTGGTGTATTCATCATCCAAATGGAGTTGCTCGAATTGGTGTTCGTATTCTGCTGCTTCTCTTTGGGAGAGTATCCCAAACACATCCCCGACCAGGAGCCCGATGGTGTTGCCCAGTCCACGTTTGAATCTTCGATGGTTCCGATCATTGTGGATCAAGAACTCGTTGTCTTGTCTGATGTTGTTAAACTGCCAACGCAGTTGTTGTATTGGGAGGTTACATGTAATGGCTTTTGCGTGAGTACAGGTCTTTTCCAGTAACGTTAATCCATCGTCTACACTGTTGATCTCCTTCCAATAGTTGGTCAGGTCGTATCGAATAATCAACTTCCAATTTGTTGCTAACAATTCGACCTTGGCGATTTTGTCGAAATACATGCCTGAGTTTGTCCATGCTTTGATGGTCACGCCCTCTTGGTTTTGGATAGGATTACCGATCACGGGTTTAATGTGGGCTAGAACAACATTCGAGTGTTGATTGTACCATTGCTTGGTACTTGCTTTACTTTGCGGCTTGGCTGTTGCCTTAGCAGCGGCAGCGGTGCCGTTGTCACTATCTCATCATCACGCTTATCAGTTGATCCCCTTTGGATGGGTAATGGAGACAGTTTGGTGATTGACCTCTTGATATTGGGGTTGCAGTTCTGAGTATATTTCCTTATCAAGCTTAACATTTGCGGGAAATTATATTTTTCCAAAATCTGCACCTTATTTTTCAGACAGTTTGTTTCTATGTGCTCTGCTTGAATGATATTAAATTTTTTCTTTTCATTTTTTACGTCTTGTACAATCCTTTGTGTTAATCGAATTTTGTATCCTCTAAGATGCTCCATTAATACATCTTGTAGCTTTTGGATGTGTTCTTCCGAAATTTTGATTCAGTTCTTTGCGATTGGGTTAATTCTTTCTGTTATTTGGATTAGGCAGATGAAATGCTTCAAGTAGTTAGAGTGAGGTTCCTCGAAGGCGTAGATGTTTTTGTTTTCCTCGATGAGGATTTGATTTCTGAATACGTTTATATAACATATTTGTTTCTAATTCCAGCCGTGATGAGGCGTCTGCTATCTTGTTTGTGCAATCTGGTTTGTAGATTATTTCATAATTGTATTCCTCCAATAGTGATTTCTATAGTTTCAATTTTGCATTGTTGTTGCGGTTGCTCAATAAAAATATGAGGAGAAGATGACCCGTGCCGATTTTAATTTTTTAGCGCCTTATAGATTGTTCCTTAAGCTGTCCCAGGACTAAATTATAACTTATATTTCCTTTTCAATTGCACCTATTGCAGCATCCGTTGTTAGGATGAATTCTTAAAGTTTCGGAAGTATATCTATCGTTGATAATAAGTCTTTGAGTTGTTGAAATGCGTGGATCTCTTTCTCTGAAACGTAGATTCTGACTTTTATTGATGCGTTCGCTTTGATTTGCGGGTTTTCACCCCTGAGATTTGTGATCTTTCAAGTTTCTTCGGGATCCTTTTTATATATGCGTAGTATTTCTCCTGATTGGGTATGATGTAACCGATCAATTCAGTTTCGCTCTTGAAAAACTTCGTTTTATCAAGATTTACTCGTAGATTTGCCTTTTCTAATTCTGAAAATATTTCGTGACGTTTTCCAAATGTTCCTCTTCTGTATTTCCTCCGAATAACATATTTTCCAATGCATTCCTTTAGCACACTGTCTATCATTCTTTGAAAAATAGCCGGTGCATTCTATAATTCGAAGGAAAGCCTTAGAAATTAGTATGTTCCATTCATCGCTGAGAACGATATCTTTTCTATATCAATTTCCTTCATTATAATTTGATGAAAGCCAGGTAGAATCTCGTAAAAAATTGTGAATTTCCAAGATTCGCCAGTGTGTTGGAAATATCCAGAATCGGGTAAGTATCTGACGTTGTTACAGCGTGGAATCTTTTAAAGTCAATTGCCACCCGGTATTTTTTATACCGGAAGCACCTAATTTTTTTCCACTTCCCAGATTGTAGAATATGGGCTCTTGGAAGGTCTTATAACGACGGCGGTGACGTGTCGTAATTTTAATTATCCAGATGTAGATGTTGTGCAAAGCAAAGCTCAGTTTCGATCTGACGAGGAATTTAGTTAAAAATTGATTGTCATCTCATCAGGCCATGGCGACCGAGTGCTATGTGTAATAGCTACTTTACGCTCTATATATATTTATGTACAGTGTACATGTAGCGTTAGCGAATTATATGGAATTGCACGAAATATCTGAATAATTTTTTAATTATGTGTGTAGCGATGGTCGCTACAGTCTTATGATGTCATCTTTTAAAAGCTTTTCGATTTGGTTTTCTACCTTGCCTTTCATGCTTTCTGGGTATGGGTAGGATTTGGAATAAATACGTTCTTCCGTACACCGAGAAAAATAATTGTATATATTTAATTAATCCTTGTGTTATCGGAATGAAAGGTTATTTCGTATTTAGCCCATGAATAATTCATTGATGGAATGTAAGCAACTTACTTAACCATCATAAATTGTATTAACACTGATTTTTAAATACAATTAAATTTCATTAAACTAAAATTTATGATCTTATTAAATTTGTTTTGTTTTGAAGAATTTTATTTAAAGCGAATTACATTTTTTTACAGGCGCTCGTTAAAATAATGAAAAGTTAATTAATAGCAAATCGCAAGTTTAACAAAATTTAATCTATGTAATAAATATGTGTGAAAAACAAAAATTCTCGTTAATTAATTTTAATTTACTTGATTAACTATATTCATTAAATATAAAAATCAGAAGTAAAGAATTTTCTTAGATCCATACTCCTTTCTTTGCTCAGTGCCATCTATGACTTATTATTGAAACCTTCCCAGATTTATAAATGAAATACCAATTTTAAATTCATAGTAAAGCTTTTATTTCAATAATGTTTTTAAATACAAAATAATAACAATGTCTTAAACTAAAACTTTAAACACATAAAATAGTAGCTGGTTGTTTCATACAAATAAATAAATTAAAATAATAGATTCAATAAAATATAAATTCATAAAATTATAAACACATAAAATTTCTAAATTAAATTCTAAATTCTAAATAATAAAATTATCTTTTTAACTTGTTAATTAATACATCGACCGCCGGGAATGCATCATCATAACTTGTTTCTATATTGTAAAAATATTTTTGAATGAACTGCCAAACAGCCTTTGATTGAGGAGGGTATTCCAAGTCGAAAACTTGAAACAACTTAAAAGCGCAGTCCAATGCAGCTAACAGGCTCAAACATTTGTATTTAATCGAGTCACAATAAACGAAGTACTGATTATCAGTATACATATTCTCACCGATCACAAATAAAAATGGTTGAATTTTAGAATTTAGATTAATTTGGGCATTAATATGTTTGTCAACTTCCTGTGGAGTTGCCAATACTTTTAAAAACGAATTTTGGGCATCTTTTATGGTGAATCTTATATATTGCTTATTATTAATTTTTCTTTTTGCTGCCGGTTTGATTACCGCATGCAAAAGCAGCAAAATCACACATGATCGAGCAACTGAAATTAAATTTAAAAATTATTTGTAGTAACAAACTTTATGCAATAAACCATGTAAATTAATTACCTGACGAAACATTTGTCTGCTGTTTAAATTCATTTAACATCTTTTTCGAAAGCGGCTCTATAATTTTACTGTCCATTATCGGGATTATGTCCTTACAGAACCTGTCGAATTGAAGAAACATATTCCCAGAATTTGGATAGATTTGAAGAAAATCAATATCTACAAGGCGAGTACCATATGATTGAGCGTAAGCTGGCCATTCATTTATTATAACGTTTATATTTTTTTCGCTAATGTTTTTTATCCACTGTATTCTAAATGTAGTTGAAGATTCCCATTTTTCTAAAATATCATCGAGATTATTGTCGTTTCTATTATATTTTAATTGCAGGCATAATTCTCGTGCAGTTTCGTCATCTATTGTATTTGAGACTAAATAATATAAAAATATTGTTAGGTATTATCATTACAATTTAAAATTTAAAACACGACTACCATTCAAATTATTTGTAGCTATGGATTCTACTGGTCTTTTGTAACGTGTTGTTTTGGGCATCAATGAAAAATTTCTCAGTTTAGACATTCTATTGTTATATCTATCATAAAGTTGTCCCTTACTTTTAAGTTTTTGTCGTCGTTGAAAGTACACCGACTGAAATAAAGATAAAGAATTCGTAAACAATAAATGCTTTCTTATATTGGTTTTAACTGCTTACCGCAGTTTCATTTTGAAAATAGCGCTCAATTTGTTTAGACATCTCGTCACATTGAGTAACACCCATCAAAACATTATTATTCAAAACATTACTATACGCAGTGGTTGTTGTTGTTGTAACACCAATGTAAACCAAATTTTTATTATTAGAATAAAACAATTTACTTACCAATAAATTTTTGTATAGTAGTTTCCTGAATTTTGCACTCCTTCAATAAACTATAAACACTTTTAGGTGGATCCATTAAAATTTAAAACAAAGAATAATTTAATCAATTATGCAATATCAACTTCACTTTTAAACGTTTGGTAGACTTATGAACTGATATCCGAATAAAAACCATGCCGAAATTTTTATACGTTAAAGAAAAAATTCTTTAATGTGATTATTTATAATTTATTTAAAGAATATTACTTAATACAATTAATATTATTATATAAATTATATTATTGAGTGATGAATTTTAATAGAGTTTATTATTGTTTTTAAAATTAATTATTTTTCTTTAAAATAAAGAATACTAATATTCATAGATATTATTAAATTTATTTAATATAATGAAATTTAATAAATACATGTATTATATCTAGCTAAAAATAATTACCTTTAGAATAATGCTAGTAAAATGCTAATTCTAGTAATAATTACCGTTAGCTGTAAATATAATAATTATTTTATACATTTTTAAATTTGCTATTGAACCATTCCAATTTTTTTTAAAGATAATGCATTATTACCGTTAGATTTTATGTCACATTATGAACAGTTTTACAGGCCACGGAACATTTCTAAGACCTTTCATATTATTTTTTCTATATTTGGTAAGCGTTGAGAAAGTCAGTCCACTGAATGTCAGAAGGCCAATCCAATGAACGATTTTATATACAATTGATGACCACGTAGAGTTCAGCGATAAGAATCTATTGGTTAAAACGAGCCCGAAAAAAGTTTTTCTTATTTGTTATATTTCATGGAATCATTTTGGGTCTAAAGCTGCCACAATTGTTTTTCTAATTTAAAGTGCTTTTTTATGCAGCCGCCAGCTAAATCGGGGATGCACGAAAACAAGTTCGCTTTGAATATCAATCTGCACAATACATTGCTCGAGCGTCTATACTAGCATAGGTAATGGTTCGGCCTAATGATTCTGCACTCCAACAGGGGTCAACGTTGTGTTCCTTGTAATCACCAAGTGTAATCTATTCTCGGTACCACCCAACCCAAACTCCGCAGTTTTCTCTAATAGGTCAATTTTTCGGTCCGAAAGAAGTTGAAAGAAACAGAATGACAATTAAGTAAAATAAACATTATAAAAATAACCGTCATTTTTAAAGTTGTATAATGTATTAATTTTTAAATGTTCACTTTTAACCAATATAATCAATATAATTAACTATCGTTGTTCAAAATGCGAAAAGTCAATTAAATTTTATTCATATAGAAACTAGTTCATTAAATAAATATAAAATGTTTTATTCTTAAAAATTAGGATTTATTGCTTAAGAAATATTAGTTGCATTAATGAGAAATACTTACATCGTTAAAATAATATTACTAAATAACAATAATAATTGTTACTTTAACCTCAAAGTTCTTTAAAGACTCGAATCTAAATTTATTAATTTGATTGTGTTGGGATAATATTAAATTCATAAAGAAACGATCTTTATTTTAAAGAATATTCGTCTATATAATGACAAACTCTTTAATATAAAGAATTATTTTTAAATATAATGAATTTACTTAACAGTATTTTAAAGAATGTGTCTTCGTTAATAGAATGTAAGAATTTCTCTCGGTGTAGTGGTTTCAATTCCCGCTTTTATGTCAGTGTCGATTGTTTAGTGGTTGTTAACCGGTTCGAATAATTTTGACAGTAAACTCTGAAGTTTTTGTTTAGATCCTTGTGGAAGATGGTCGTCTCGAACTTCTAGGTTATTGACCTGTGATGACTGCTTTTCTTTTATTGGTATCTTTATGTTTGGTGTTAAAATTTGTGTGTTATTTTTCCTGTCGTTTATGACTTCTAGTTTTTTCAGGGTGTCGTCTCCGAATTATTGAAGTCCTGGTAATCCAAATATTCGTGAATTCCGATTCTCCCAAAAAATGGTTCGATGATTTTTTCCTAAATTTTTTCCTAAATCTTTAGTTTTGTTGCTATATTTTAATCGGTTTTATGTGGTTGGTTTGTCTGGTCATCTTGTTGGTTCGTAGAACGGTTTTTGCAACTAAATGTCAATAATGTAGAATTTTTTATGAATTTTATATTAAAAGTCAGGGAATTCTGTTATTTTTTAGAAAATATACTTTTTGTTTTTGACAGGACAACTAAATTTTACTTTTGTCCATATTTCACTCTTCATAGACATATGTATGCAAATAACAACAACGTTTGTTAAACTGGCCCTTAATAACTAAATGATACATTTTTTACCTGTCACGAATGCGTTCGTTCTTATTTCTTAGAAATGCCTTAACTCATAAACTTCCGAAAAATTGGTATTTAATTTCCCAGAATGTTTATTAAATTAAAATATGGTTGGTTTGTTTTCTTTCCAGTCATTAACCTTCTCTGTTCGATGCCCAGAGGGATGAAAGCATTGTTAAAGGTATCCGGTGAAATGAAAAAAGTAATTAAAATCACAAAAACATTTTTTAAGAAGTAAAAAAGTTTTCAGCAGATGTTAAATCACACAATACATTCAGATTGTATTTTTCCACTGTGTGCATAGTTAAATCAAAAATAGTTTTTACTTTTAGATTTGTAAATTATTTCATTCATAAACATTTTATTTTTAAACTATCAAAAGATGTGAACGTGACCGCGACAACGTCGATTTTATGTTTATGTTTTTCTAACACAATTTCAGTGTAGATAAATATGTAGTACATATACCAAAATTTGGTGGTTTGATGACACTTATAAAGTTAATCAAAATACGTATGCCTTTAAGTTGATAGTTTGCATCGATTTGATAGTTTTATGAATGGACCAATCTAGAATTATGTTGAACACGTTTCAAAAGACCACCAAGGTTTTTTCATAATCGCGTGTCACAATTTATTAAAATTACATAATAAATGATTACGTACATTGTTTCAAGGAATCGAATTTTTAGCGTCTACAACTACCACCAAAAAAAATACTATAGTTCGATAGTAAATTGTTAGTTACTTAGCTAACTAAATAAAATGACATTAAATGGATAACCTACAATTTAAATTTTTTTTTCATTTATTTATTGTAAATAAATTTTCACTCAACTGAAACGTTGATCATAATCTTAAATAAAATCGTTATGGTTTGATTTCACAATAAATGAAAAATTTTGTAATTTTATCACGTCGCGTCTTATGAAAATGTTAAGCCGGTATATATACTTATTTTATTTTTTGTTGTTAAGATAAACTGGGTGAGACATTTTGGCGTGACATACAAATATAAGCATATATGGAAATATGTATTCGCATATGTGCCACCCAGATAGAAAGAAAATTTTGTTGAAAGTACGATAAAATTTAATTGCAAGCATGATTGCCAGTGGTATACGTAAGACGTTCTTTGATATCTCCTCACAGTCGATTTTTATGAGTGACAAAAATTCGTGAACTTAAAAACTTAAGAGTTTCAAAGTTTAAGCTTGTGAATCCAATTCCGCTTTTCAATGTTCATTTTGTCCAACAAAATGATATCCCCTGTGGATGAAGAGCACACGCAGGCCTCGTAAAACCGTATAAACGCAAGCATGATATTTTTAGATTCCAGCACAACGTCCTTGGCTTGTAGTAGAAAGCGACTAAATTGGATCGCTGAACTGACGACATTCCGCACCATTAACAAAGCTGCTTGTTAAAATTTTTAACAAAATACTAAATGGAAACCGCCAAAACTTAACATGGAACGCGAAGTCTTAGTTTTTGGTCCCAAAGTGAATAAGGATGTTGTGGATTTCAAAGTGACATTGAGAAGCCAGCTTGTCAATCATTTGTATTCATGCGCCCAACAGATATTAGCTAACCTATATAGATAAAGACTCATTTTATGACATTTTGGATGATCTTGTAGCAACCATCGCTACACAAATACAAAAATTTTACAGATATTTCGTGCACATTTATATAATTCGCTAACGCTACATGTACACTGTACATAAATATATATAGAGCGTAAAATAGCATTTACACATAGCACTCGGTCGCCATGGCCTGATCAGATGACAATTAATTTTTAACTAAATTCCTTATCAGATCGAAACTGAGCTTTGCTTTGCACAACATCCGAATCTGAATAATTAAAATAATGACACATTCCGCCGTCGCTATATTTGGTGACCCCGACGTCCGGTTTTACGGCCAATCACTGTAAACCATGTGGTTTACATTAGCCCGCAACGCGCAGCCTTCTTATTTGATACAGTTTTTCTTTGTTGTTGTTTTTTTTAAAAAAATTTTGTGCTTCGATATAGATAAAGTGTGGCTAAAATCTCTGCCACTGGCATACGTCTCCCAGAATTCTAGATAGCTAATCCGGATTCCTGGTTCAAGACAATTGAGATTCTGTTCGACGCGAACAAAGTCACAAGCGGCAAACAAAAGTTCGTACAGGCGATCAGTTGTTTGTCGCCCCAACAAGCGGTGATGATCGACGACGTTCTGCAGGAACCTCTTACAAACGATAGGTACAACTACCTAAAAACTATCCTGATCGAGCGGACAACGCTCTCAGACAGGAAGAAGCTGGAAGCGCTGCTAGAGAAGACAGAGATGGAGGACCAACGTCCATCCGAAGTCTTAGGGCGAATTAAAACACTGGCTACCGGCCGATTTAATGCGCCACTTATCACCCAGCTATGGATTAGGAAACTACCTGAATTTATTCAGATAGCACTGATTTCACCGCAAGATAAGGAAGCAGGCGCTTTGGCCAGCATAGCCGACCGGCTACACGAAGCAATGCCATCCGTCACGTGACCAAAATAAGTCTGACCATGTGACAACTAAGTCTGACCATGGAATTACTACGACAAGTAGTACGAGCACCAATGAGCGAACACGACCACGTTCTCCTTCCACTGGAACGAGATCAAATTCAATTAGACGCCGAGTCCGCCAGCAACCAGCTTGGTGTTACTACCACACACGTTTCGAAAACGAAGCCGAGTGTTGTAAAAGACCCTGTGATTTCCTAAACCCACAGGTAAAAGCAACCGGGAAACAACGTTTCCCTGATAAAAACGTGATTTTGAGGAATAACAAATTCCCAAACTAGTAGGTCTATCGGTTGGCGCGGCTGTCCATAGACCTAATTACACTAGCCGCCTTTTTATACGGGACTATCAGAACAAACTCACATTTCTGATAGACACTGGCGCTGACATAAGCGTCATTCCCTATACAACTTGTATAAATCACAGAACTCAAGTCAATACCGACTTAGTTCTGTCAGCCGCCAATGATACCACCATTAATACCTACGGAAGCAAATTGCTGCAAGTAGATATTGGTCTAAGACCGAACTTTCCGCACGCATTCACGATAGCAAACGTGAATCGTCCTATCATTGGTACCAATTTTCTTAAGAAATACGGCTTACTAGTCGACCTTAAGAATAAGAAGCTGATTGATCCAGTCACGCAACTGTCGATCAATGTGTCACAGACACTAGCGAACACACTTTCGCCCAGGAACTTCCTGATTGACAACGGGTACGGCAAGCTATTAAAAAAGTTTCCTTCCTTAACAGCACCGCCGAATTACAACGCGCTCGCTAAGCATAATGTAGTTCACCACATAGTGACTACAGGGCATCTACCGGTGTCCAGACCACGAAGATTGGATCCGATCCGACACAAAGCGGCAACAACGAAATTCCAACACATGATACAACTGGAAATATGTCGGCCATCGTCATCACCAGTATCATGTCCACTTCACTTGGTCAAAAAGAAGAACCAAGATTGGAGACCTTGTGGGGACTACCGCAGGTTAAACATGGTAACGGTAACTGACCGTTACCCTATTCCCCACATCCAAAACTTCTCCATGCACCTACAAGGTTGCAAGATATTCCCGAAGATCGACTTGGTCCGAGCTTATCATCTTATCCCAGTCGCACCTGAGGATATACACAAGACGACAATCACTACACCATTTAGTTTATTCGAGTTCACTCGAATGCCATTTGGACTACGCAATGCCGCACAATCGTTCCAACTGTTCATCAATGAGATCGTCAAGGATCTCGACTTTGTATTTGTCTACATTGATGACATCCTTGTAGCCTCGACTTCGGAGGAACAACACATTTTTCACCTGGAAACACTGTTTCAGAAACTTTCTGAATACGAGGTGATCATCAACAGTGCGAAATGCGTTTTCGGCTATAGCTCCCTCGACTTCCTCAGTCACAAGATTACCCCGAATGGTATTCTGCCGTCCACTAAACGAATTAATGCCATTCGGGAATTCCCAGCTCCACAAACCATCAATTACTCAGATATTTCGTGCACATTCATTTAATTCGCTAACGCTACATGTACACTGTACATAAATATATATAGAGCGTAAAATAGCATTTACACATAGCACTCGGTCGCCATGGCCTGATGAGATGACAATTAATTTTTAACTAAATCCCTCATCAGATCGAAACTGAGCTTTGCTTTGCACAACATCCGAATCTGAATAATTAAAATAATGACACATTCCGCCGTCGTTATAATCTGATCGGATCCATACAGGAGCACGATGTTAGAATGTTGAATAGGGAGTGCAATATTGACCACCAATTTAACTGTGGAAATAGTACAATTAGAAGTAACTACTACAACCTTGTCATCTCATTAAGTAGCAACCAAGAAGACATTTTTATAAAATCGAAAATTCTAGGCAAGTAGCACATTTCAATAGTGATTACAAATTTTACTGTGTTTTATAAAGGCTACCGAGGTCATACTCGGTTATTAATTTGCGTAGTCATCTCAACCGGCAGATATCAATAACAACTAAGACGCCATTTTAAATATACTACCTTTGATTACTGGGAAAGGTAAAGATGCCTTCAAAGATGAATTAGAAATTTAAATGTCAAAAACTAATTTCTTTCTCCACATGCAGACCATGTTGAAACGATTAATTATTCAGGGAAAATAAGTCTGAAGTTTCGGTTCAATTTTAAATTGCTTCGTTTAAATTTGCTAGTTTTCGATGGTAATGTTAAACAATGGCAATCATTTTACGATATTTTTGTATCCACTGTGCATGGGAATGTCAGTTTGTCTCCAGAACATAAGTTTAAGTATTTTTGCTTGGTCAATTACGGCAGTGCTGCTTATACGCAGGTTTGTCATTTTCGAAACGACGATGCAAATTATTTGGAACCGATCAAACATCTTACTAAGAAATACGAATCCCTCGGTCCGAATGGTACTGTATTAGATCCATGGATAATCTTTTTCGCCAACAGCGCAAATTTTTTAATCTTATCTGGCCATTAGTAAATTTCCCCGATTTGCCATATAAAACGTCATAGCACTGTACTCCATTTTACAACTGTTCATCGAGCCAAACCGAAACCGCCAGCAATGAAGTTAATTTCAAGCCTGCATCTACATTAATTTACATCAGTCAAATTTTCCAAGATACGCTTCACTATCGTTTACAGTTTAGTAAAGCGATCCTATTTACCAACGGCAAGTATCATGGTACAAGATAAAGTTTGCAATTGAATCAGATGCCGGGTTTGGTTCAACTATTAAACCATTGTTAAGGGGAATGGCTGTGGTTAATTTGATGGAGAAATCTCAGTTAAATGCTTGATTTGGACAAACCTGTTTATGAACTCAGATATTTGGTACTGCGTGCCAATGTTTAAGAGTCTCCTTGCTGGATGGGTTTTTGGAAGGTAATTTAACTGTGAAACGGTATAGTTTTATTTTTTTGCGGATTTTTCGATAAATAATTTCGTAATAAAATTGTTCTAATGATCTTATGATATGCATCTTATGATCATGATCGTCCGAGACTAACTCTCGTTGTTGCGATCTATATCCGACTATTTAATTGAGTAGACATCCTAACTAGATGATGGTCTTTGGGCGGAGTGGCATGCTTGATACTATCTACCCAAATACTGTATGTTGAAGAATAAGTTCGTAAGGACTAGTTTTGAACAAACCATTTTTAGAAAGGAAGATCTTTATGGCTTCTTTTATTTAGTTGAGGATCATCTAGTTTAATGATCAAAAGGATAATTACGTCTAAGACAATTATATCATCTGTTATTTTTTGGTTAGTTCCTAACGTCCTTTAACACTGTCAATAATATCTCCCGATGAATTATTTTTGTTATAAGAGGTGATAGAGGTGATTCATGTATATAGTGGTACATGACGAACGAAAAACGATTACGACTCCTTATATTCTTCGAAAAATGGTGGTACATGAAAATTCGGTTATTTTTAGCGCGGAAATCGTTTAGTTATCTTATCACTAAGCTCTTTTTGCTTTTAATATCGCTTCCAATAGTGCCTTTAATACTACTACTTTAAATACTGGTTTATTACTACTGTTTCTTATACTGCTTCCAACACTGCTTTTATTACTCCCTCCAATGCTCAAATCGAATTCTTGTTTGATGCAATAAAATGTTTAGTTTGCTACTTCAGTCAGTATTAAAAATAACGCCTAACTAGAAGACTGCCAATCTTGTGAATTCCATCAGCCAAATAGTACCATATTATTGTATTGTCATTGGAACCACACACAGTTGCCAAGTCGCATGTAGATTCCATTACATAGTAAGTTATTTATATTATTGCATACATAGAGGGCAACATAATAAAAGTGTGTTAGTGGCATGCCATAGCTAAATTTAATTTAATAGCCAAATTTTTTGTTTTGAAAAATCCTTTCATTGCAGACCCATTTTATGGTAATCCGGCATCTTGGAGAGCCGACCATATAAAGTTTGGATTGACGTCAGATATCTTATCGTATACTATACGCGTTGACAACTTTGGTTTGTTTTCCAGATTTAGAGGGCTATCAAGGGAAAGGTAGTCTGCCATCTTGCACTGTCGGCCATATTGCACATACATATGGCCGAAATTATCGTACGATCATACCATTACACATTTACATACTTTGTTTAAGATGTTTAATTGTTTCCGTTTTTTTTTTTTTTTAATTTTATGCAGGTCCGCTACATCTGTTCTTAGAGGTACTAATGGGTTCAATAAGACCACTATTACACATTTTGGCTATTTTGATTTTGAGGCAGCCTAAATTTATGTTAAGAACGTATACAATTTGGTTTTAGCAGCTAAGAAATAATTGATCGATTTAAATGAAATTTGATAAAGTTTATGTACTCAACAAAACCTCTTATTAAAAGTAGCATTCGGACTAATATTATAAATTTTGGCATGTTTTTGGCAAATTTTGGCAAAATAGGCATGTGGCTTATAGTGGACGACTGTCATACTTTTTTGTGGTTTACGAATGGCGTGAAACCCACAAACCACTGAGATCTTTATTATTTTACATTTTTTTTCATGTAATAACTCAGATACTACACGGTACTATACATAGCACTTTAGCTTGATGTATTTTTATTAAAAATTTCGTAATAATTTTATATTATGCAAATGAAAAAAAAAAAACAAGTTAAATATTTAAAAAAGAAAATAAATTTTACTTTCAATTTTTTTTTTCTGTTTAATTATTATTCGTTTTATGGGTTTTTCGTGTTTTTAAATTTGAATAAAGATAAGATGTTAACAAATATTGATTTTGAATAAATTGCAATGCAACTGTCCAAAAATATTTATATCGAATCAGTTAACAATTCTAACATTCTTACAAATTGTAGGAACAATTTAAATTTCTAAGCCGTATTTTAAGTAAAATTTAGTCGTAATCACGTTTTAAGGTTATATTCAAAGTCAAAATCATATTCATGTACTGAGTCGTAATCATAGGGTGTATTTGTTTATAAATAGCTCGTAATTGAAATAGTTAATAAAATCACGAATTTTCAATTCTTATAAATATTTCTTTACATTTGTGTCAAGTATTCTAGTATGCACGAAATTAAAATACTATGGTGCTAATGTTGAGGTAATGTGTGCTGATCTATACAGAACAGCACTATAATTGCTATGTCACAAATTAGCTGTTTATAGGATGTAAACCCCAGAAAACCATGCGGACTATGACACAAGAGAATACAAATACTGTAAACTTCGTTAATATTTTTAAGCTTAAAAGTCGCGTTCGACTCAATTACCAGAGTAAGTATCAGCAGAAAGGAACATAGTAACACAAAAAACCCTTCTACGAGTTTAAAACGACGTCGGGTTGTGTCGTTATTTTAATTATTCAGATTTGAAAGAGTGAGAAACAAAGCTCAGTTTCAATCTGATGAGGAATTTAGTTAAAAATATGATATAATTATTACACTATTATGGCACATTTATGGTTCAGTTGTTACAAAATTGACAATAATTTAGTATGGCACAATTTTTGTACAATTATTTCACAATAATGACACAGTTATTACAAAATTATTATACAATTATGGCACCATTGATGCACAATAATGGCATAATTATGGCAGAATGGTGGCACAATTATAGCACAATTGTAGCATAATTATAGCACAATTATGGACCATTTATAAAACAATTATGGCACAATTATGGCAAATTATCCATTCCAGCTGGAGTTATGACCGAAGCATGATCGTGGAAAGAATTAATGTCCAATCTATTCTCTCGTGAAACATGATGACAGACTAAAGTTGCAGCTAGTAGTCATGATTCGTTACAATTCAATTACAGAAGGAAGTTCCGCAAATAAATGTCATTCGAATTGTGTTCTCTGATCCGTAACCATGAATTTGGCCCGCCAAAACGAGATATCCTTGTGTAGACACGGCGGCAAATGTAACGTTAACCACAATTAGGTCTGGAATCACTTCTAGCCATCGAGAGTACTTCATTGCATATCTTTGTCATTGCCTATCTATGTTTCATTGAGAGGAACTAAGAAAAAACTGAGCGGCTGCCACGCGACTAACACATACTCCTTTACCACGGCTACCAAAGCCTTTTCGAATGCATCTACCAAAAATGGTGAATTAGTTATCGTCTACCTTAACGTGCTGCATAAAAAAAGATGTGCAATACGGTTTACTTGGCATAACTTTTCTTTACAAATATCAAAGAGTTTGCTGCTGACGGCCAATTAATAAGCGTCTTACGTTTTTTGTTATATCCTTTCAAAAAAATCGTTTAGTAAGATTTGGTCCGATGCAGCGTTTGGAATGAAACGTCTGTAGTATTTAATTGAACGGGTAAGATGCTATAACGACGGCGGATGTTGTCATTATTTTTAATTATTCAGATTTGGATGTTGTGCAAAGCAAAGCTCAGTTTAGATCTGATGAGGAATCGTAATAATTTTGTTAAAAATTATTTGTCATCTCATCTGGCCGAGTGCTATGTGTAAATCCTATTTTGCGCTCTATATATATTTATGTACAGTGTACATGTAGCGTTAGCGAATTATATGAATGTTCACGAAATATCTGAATAATTGTTTTGTGTTTGTGTAGCGAAGTCGCTACAATGCCTTGATCATTAACTATGTTCTTCGAAGGTATAATGGTAAGGTATCGCATCGTCGAAGTGCACAATGATTATCAACAGTGTCCATTATTTTTTTTTTGCCTAAGCATTCAAGCAAAATATTAACCTTGCCACTCCATGTTGGCGTTAACTATATTATTTAACCATGCTTTGACATATCCATTGGGTGTGCCGGCAGTCAGAGATGACATTTACGTGGATGCCGTGCTCAATTGCTCAAGCTCGATCGCCAATCAATTGATACATAAATCTGAGGTGGTGGCAATCTACTATCTGCTAATTTGAAATTGCGAAAATGTTATTCGAAATCCTTTGAATTGTTGAAGGTCGTTTCCATTACCGATCAAGAATTGCTACTCACTCTCGATGATGAAGAATTCGTAAAGACATTAGAGCCCTACTATGGCAACCTTTCAGTGACCAGTTATCAACCCTTCAGCGACCCTTATCAAAATCAATATTACACATAGATTTCACCAAACGATCTGTGATGTTCAATATTGAATAGTGTTTCATCCGATAAGAATATATGCCCCGGTTATAACTATTGCGAAATTATTCAAACAACAACTCTGGAGTTTGAAAATTAATTGGGATGATCCCTCGGCAAAAGAATTTGTACAAGAACGCTTTCGGTGTGATCTTCCACAGCTTCAATAATTGCGCATTTTAAGTTATTTCTTCGGATTAGGTGACGTGAAGAGTATTTAGCTCCATGGATTCTGCGATGCAAATGTGTCTGCAAAAAGATGGAAAATATCAAAAGATTTTGCTCTGTTCAAAATCCTCTCTACAAAGTGACATTATCTCGTTTTGATCTTTTTGCCTCGCAACTTTTACCGCAACTTATGCAACCAAAAGGTGTTAACGATACGCAATTTTCACTTAGAGGAAAATTATTATTGTACTAATTCCATTACGCCAAAATGTTATTGGATCAAATATTACGTGTTGATGGACGAATGCAAAATTCATCGCTGCCTTATTCCACGAAACATGCAATTTTGCTACCCAAACATTCTACGTTTTTATTAATTATACGTTTATACTTTTTGTTTTATTTGTTTATTGGCTGATCCTATAGAAGGCGTTTGGCAAATAAAATTTGTCGTGCTATTGATATAAAATCACCAAAATAAAAATTGCGTAGTTGCCAATTCATTGCTGCTTGATGTCAATATAAACTCACGACCAACAGGGATCATGTGAGTAAAATTGTTCAATGGTGTGATGAAATATAAAATTATGTGGCACTTTGTACCCCTAGCAGGATCAGCTAGTTGTCATAATGAGTCTAAGTTTACTTTTAAAAAAATGGGTTCTTGGTCTAATCGACTAAGTGCACTCCGGCAATGATAGAGAAGTGAAGATGGCCACAGTTTGGGCTGTATAAGGAGTATACAAGAGGCCTATACACAAACCATGTCCATCGCCGACTGATAATCTTAACGTCTAAATGGATTGTTCAATACGTCAAGGCCGCCCAGTATAGGTTTGCGCAATATATGCTGTCTAGTGCTATCTATAGTGGTGGTGATAAGAATAGTATTTTTTTATTATGGCTGAGTGGATAAAACGCTCATATTATTTTTAAATTTCTTCTCGTTATTATTAAGGCTAAACGTTTTAATTGCACTCGTAATATAATAACCTCTCGATCACATTTTTACTGGGTCATAAAAATTAAAACTTTGATACAAAAGAATAAAAATTAATATTATATTGGTTAGAACATGAGGAGATGTTTTCCAGGATATATATGGTGAGTCGATTGTTCCTCAGCAAAAAGTTTCCTATCATTGAGACGCCCAGTTATTTTATTATATTATCCAGTGTATCAATCTAATAATTATGTCACCTTTCAGTTTAAGGTGGTAGACGACTAATATTATCGTAGTATGGTAAACTTTTGTTTACATCCATATTCCTGAGCGATGTATTATCGTAAATATGTCTTAGGTACTCTTTTAAAGCGACTGATATGCGTTTGTTGATAGGAAGACCCCATGTTCATAGGAAGACAAAAGTAAATTGAAACTATTTTCGATTTTGCCGCCAATCACCCAACCAAACACCGTGCTTTGTAACGTTGGCAAATTCTGTGTTAATTCTAGATTTCCATTTATAAGATTTATAAAATGTTTCAGCCCCTAATATTACGTCTACCGAGCGTGGAATGTTTAAACTAGGATCGGCTAGTTTCACGTCAGTTGGAAATAGGCCAATCATCAATGTTTATGTATTCAGTAGGCAGATTATTTGCTATTTCCGGTACCACCAGAAAATCTAATTCACTGCTAAAATCATTTATTCGAGATTTAATTTTAGCAAGCAATTTGGTTTTGATATTTGTTTTCGTGTTATTTAGACCTGCAATTGATGACACTATGCTACTCTTTGCTATAGCCAATTTATCAGCCAAATCTGATGAAATAATATTGGATTGCGATGCCGAATCAAGCAACGCCCTACATAAATGACTGTTTCCTTGTGAATCTAAAATTACAACCAGCGCTGTTGTCAGAAATATATGTCTCGATTTACTATTCCTTTGACCATACAACGTGGTTGTATCGATCGCCTTACCGATGTTCTTAGGATGTACATTCGATCTATTGCCCGATTAAGATGTGCACGGGCTTGTACTACATTTTATTTGGTGCAAATTGCTTGATTCACTTGCAGTCGTATTTGCTCAGTTCATGTGTAAAAGCTAGTTGTGTTTTTGATTGCAATGCAAACATCTAGGTTCTCTACATTCAAAGGGTTTATGTCGGCCTTTTTAACAATTTAGACATAAACCAATATGTCTTGCCTTTTCATACCGCTTTACGGCAGTTAAATCTAAAAAACTTCGACAATTGCCGATAAAGTGATCTTGCTTACACATTCCACACACATACGGTTTATTTTCTTGTGATATTTCTGATGATACAAAAGCTTTAGTGTGAGATTTTTGTTTTTTGTGACCAGATGATGCCTCTAATTCTTGTTTTCCTTTTTCACCTAATACGACTTAAATACGACAACGACCCTGTACAAAGTTTACCAGTTGTTTCCAGGTTGGATTTGTATTTAACTTAAACTCGTTTTCCCATAATTTCCTTGTTTCCTTATCCAACCGTTCTTGAACAGTATAAACCATTACGAAACCACTTAATTTTTCTCCAAAATTTACTAGCGCACGTACATTTCTCAAACTGTCATCTAAGAGTTGTTGTAACTCTGACTTGGGTTCCCTATAAAAATATCTATCTCAAAAATATTCTCGGTAGCTTTATCGAAAGAAAACCTGAAACTGAACATGCCACCTGTAATTGTGATTCAATATAATTTTGTGAATTAATGATTACAACTGTTTCGTTTTTCGTTACACTACAATCTCCATCCCCTAACGGTTTATCCAATCTTGGTTCCCCATTGAACTCTTCTACCTTTGTCTGTTGTACCGTTTCGACTTCATCTATTTTGGTTAAAACCCTTTTAAACCTATCCAATTCCTTTGGAAACAAAAACTTTAACTCAAAAAAATGTTCCTTGAAACTCAAGATAATCAAACTCAACCCTTTCCAAAACTGTTTCATCATCCAATTCCACCGCCAAAACAACTAAATTACCATACACCTCAACATAATTTTCAAGATACTCATTTAGCAAAGTGGCAATTTAAAAGAAATTCACATTGGTCATTTCCGAATCAAAATTATCCATATATTTCTTTAACGCACCGAACTGTATTTTAACACCCGACCGTTTATGTACCAACTTTTTAATCTTATTTTCCACGTGTTCGTCATCCATTTTGTATACTATCAAGGCTAGGAAAACCAATTCACTTTTCTAATTTTTTCAACGCTACCCCAAAGATCGAATGCCAAATTTCCAAACTCTTCCAATAAAACCACCAAAACAATTGCTATTAAATACCTGACTTCGTTTATCTCACGCCAATTTATCTACGCCAATAATATATGTATATCTATTTATATATGTGTCCGGCTCGAAGGACCAAATGTTGTATCCCTTGATGTTGATGAGTTGACTGTAAAACTCTTTACTTTTAATGAAATACTGCAAATTTTGATTTATTTAATTTAATTGTTCGTGACCACATGACGTTCGCCATAATACTAAAAAATAATTCACAAAAAAACGTAAAAATGTAAAAACAAAAAAGATAATTGGTGTTGTCACCTTCCATTGATTTTGACACTGTTAAACTTATTTTGAATCAAATCTTAACAGATATGTCACCTTTATCTTTTAATTAGTATTGTTTGCTACAGTTACATATTGTTCTTGTAAACAATTTTCATATGTAATAAACCAATCACTTTTCACTGTCATATGGCTTGACGCTCCCGAATCTACATACCAGTCTTCTGAATTAACATTTTTTGCCGCATATCCAGAAAATAAAACATTATTGTTGTTACTGTATGCATTTTCGTTAGGGCAATTTCTGGCAATGTGACCTCTCGTGTTGCACTCATAACATCTGGGACCTGGATTCTTAAGCCTTTTTTGTGTTTTTCCGCTAACAAATTGTTTACTTCTTTTATTCCCATAGAAGACAACGCCATCTGAAGTGACTTCGTTTTGCTCTTCATCTTGTATTAATTTTGTTTTAATCGAATCTGCTGATATTTTTAATCCTGAATTTTCTATAGCCATTATCATCGGTTTATATTGTTCGGGTAGTCCAGCCAACAAAATAATGCCAATCCATTCATATGTTACGTTCAATTTAATTGAATTCAATTTATTTGCAGTTACAACTATCTTGTTCACGCAATCTTCCATAGACTGAATGTTACTTAAATTTGTTAACAATTTTCGGAGTAACGCTAATATACGTGATAAACCGGAGTCTTCAAACGTCTGTGTTAAAGAATCCCAAACTTCTTTAGCAGGTTTGTGCGTTTCTGATGTGCACATAATTAATTGATTCAATTAGTAGAATTAGCGTAGATTTGGCTTTTAAATCTTTTTTTGTGTCTATTTCAACACCCATAATTGTAGTCCATAATTCCTCATGTTCAAAATAATTTTGTACAGCAAACTTCCACGTGTTAAAATTTTCTCTGCCACTTAATTTTTAATTGGTGGTTACAACGCTGATTCAAAATAGACACGATTGTTCATGTTGAAATATGAGATGTAAGAGAGAATTTATTTTTTATTTTATACACATGTCAATGATTACTTATACAAATACAACATATATAAATAACAAGTGTTACCATCGACTAAAATAGTGTTGTCGTAATGACCGAATTTTGAATATTACTGAATTGTTCATCCGACACACTAACACGAAATGAAGTATATTTGTATTTTTGGTCGTTGCCTCAATTTAAAGGCATTTCAACACAAGCTGATTGAAGATTAAGGTTATAATGTTGTCTTCAAACGAAGATGGCAATAAAAACCACTATGATTCCTTGCAATTCAAATTCTATGTTATCAAAAGACTAACCAAAAGTATTTCTATCATATTTTGAATTAACGTAAGTACAACAACTTGAAGTTAAAGCGATGATACTTTTTTTTTTGGAAATGACCTATCCAACATGATGATAAAAATGTTTACTTTTTTTTGCACATAAAAATTCAACGACATTGTTCAGATCTATCAGTGCACTTCAATTTTAATTAAATTTTATTAAATCACGATTTTAGATAGTCTTTAAACTAATATCGCGATAATGATAACTAGATTTGATATTGAATTATTTTAAATTACAGTAAAACTAAGCCATAATTTGTTTTACCAGAATCGAAAGTTTTTACTGGTGGCAAGTTCAGAATGGCACAGTATAAGATCCCAATAACTACGTATATTTACATTATGCACTAAAACAGAATGGTATGCACCTTAACTATCAAGGCTAAAGTTTAATTGTTATCCTTGGCATTAATGTGTCTTATCAAGTCACACCGCAAATAGAAAAGTAAAAAAAAAAATTGATAACAGTTAATAATGATAAGAAATTATCGCATAAAGTTATTATTTTTGTTTACATTTTCATTTTCTTTTTTAAATTAGATATAGTTAGAATTTTACTTGACTACGACATAAAGTTTTTTGGCCCTTTATGAAGTTCATAATAAATTTTCTTTATTACAAATTGGGGTGTGTTGTGAGATATTTTATATAGCCACGTGATTTTTGAAGCAGATAATAATATTTTTTTTCATTTTATATATTTTCAGATTTTTAATGGAGGGATCAGATGGATCTCCACCATTATCGTTGGGCGAAATTGTTCGAGCAGCTGAATTATTTCCAAAATCACCACTTGAAAAAGATGATAAAAAATTGTCGATACCATTTAATGAACTACCCGGTGAATCGGTCAAATATTTAGGCCGAACCGATGATGGTGTATTGGCTTTGTCTAATTATCGTTTGTTTATAATAAAAAAGTCGATAAAATCGGAAACATCTGTACCACTGGGTTTGATCGAGAGTGCACAAATTCGTGATTTATTTCATTTAATAATCAATTGTAAAGATGCGAATACGATTAAATGTTCGTTTGTCACATCGGAAACATGTTTGGAATGGCATAAACGTATCCTACTCACAATCGGTGTTCCCGATAAACTTGAATCGTTGTTCGCATTCTCATTTTATGCCTGGACATCGGAAGCGATAAATTTTAGTGATAACGATTTGAATCGTTTGAAAAAAGGTACAAACAGTGATCGTGATTTTTTTAAAGAAGTGAAACGTTTAAAATTTGATTTGGGCAAATCGTGGCGTATCAGCGAAGTGAATGCCGACTTTAAATTGTGTTCCTCATATCCAAGATATATTTTAGTTCCAAATAATATAAACGATGAGACATTACAGAATGTTGCATCATTTCGTAGTTCGAGACGGATACCGTCTGTTGTATGGCGGCATCGTGATAATGGTGCAATTATTGCACGATGTAGTCAACCCGAAGTTGGTTGGCTCGGTTGGCGTAATTCAAAAGACGAACAATTGCTTAAGGCAATGTTTGATGCGTGTCAATTAGATCGAGATGATGATCAACCGTATGGAAATTCGACAAATATACCGCTTAATACAAATACAATAATAAATGCGAGCGATACAAATTTATATTCTAGTCCATCGCAAAAACCCACTACGAATTGTGAAACAAATGGTACAACCGCATCAACGACATCATCGCTAAACACAAATTTGGATGAACCAAAGAAAATTCTAATTGTTGATGCACGATCGTATACATCGGCGGTGACAAATAGAGCACGCGGTGGTGGTTGTGAATGTCCCGAGTATTATCCGTGTGCCGAAATACAATTCATGAATTTAGGTAATATACATGCGATTCGAAAAAGTTTTCATTCAATACGGCAGCTTTGTGCATCGCCGGCCGATATACCCAACTGGTTGGGTGTACTAGAAAAAACAGCTTGGTTACAGCATATGTCTGGATTATTAACGGCCAATATGGTCGTGTGTCATGCAATCGATCAACAGGAGCGACCAGTTTTGGTTCACTGTTCAGACGGTTGGGATCGTACACCGCAAATTGTGGCGACGGCACAATTATGTTTGGATCCATACTATCGGACGATCGAAGGTTTTCGCGTTCTAGTCGAACGGGAGTGGTTAAGTTTTGGTCATAAATTTGCGGATCGATGCGGGCATGGTCCAGGATCAGATGAACTAAACGAACGATGTCCTGTATTTTTACAATGGTTAGATTGTGTACACCAAATTCATCGACAGTTTCCATGTAGTTTTGAGTTTAATATGGCATATTTGGTGAGTGTTTATTTTTAATTTTTAAATACTATAAGTACCTAGTATAGTATAGTTTGTATTTTACTACATATGTGATGAGAACTTTGATCGTCCTTAATTAAAAAGTGAACACAAAGTTGCAATTTTTTAAGTAAATATTTGGAAAAAAAAATTTAATTTATCACAAACGTTTCTAGTTGATAAGACAAGATTGTGAAAGGTTAGTAATAATTGTATTTTTGATTGGAATTTCTCTTTTTAGATTAAATTAGCGCAACATTCAAATTCATGTCTATTTGGAACATTTCTATGCAATACAGTAAAAGAGCGTAACGAGAATACGGTACTTGAACGAACATTTTCTGTATGGCCGTTTTTATCGAGTCCGTTTTATAAAAATCCACTATACGTACCGTATCGAGAAAAAGTATTGTGGCCGGCACATAATGTAAGAGATTTAGCACTATGGAATGAAGTATATCTAGGTAGTTTAGGTAATGGAAATTTAAATTGTTCGGATAATCCGCCACAAAATGCAATTGAACGTGATCCAGTTGGAAACGATACACTAAGTTAGTATTAACTATAAAATTCGACAATTAAATACTTATCCAATTAAAAATTTTATAATTTCAGATTCAATGACAAAAACACGATCGTATGGCGATCTAATATTAGCTGGCGAATCACAAAATGGTTTAACGCGACGTTCTAGTGATCCGAGTATGATTATTGATCAACAGTAAGTGACAAATAAATCAAATCTAACTAATGCATTATTTTCGTAATTTTTATTTTTTTATAATTACAGTGCACTAATCAATTCGACAGATAATTCAATTGAATCGTCGTCCGACCATGATATTATGCCAGTCCTATTAGAACCGAATGTATACGTTAAATCAGTTCGTGATACAACAATACAATTACAAAATTTGACAAACGATTTAAATCAATCGGACGAAGAATTAGAAAATCATAATCAAAATTTATATAGAAATAATATTAATAAAACTAGTAGTGGTGATAGTAATGGTAAACTACTATTAAATGATGAGAAAAATGAAGATGACGACGATCAAGACAATAACGATGATCATAATAATAGTATTGATGTTATTGATCGTAAAATTTTTACTATTACTGATAAGAATGGTGATGGTAATTTAGAGGATAGTACACTCGAAATGACGAATACGAACCAATTTAATTATCATCAACAGAAGAATATAGATTTTTTAGAGAAACTGAAACAGGAAAGTAATGTGATAAATGATTATAGTAAATATCTAACAAATAATAATATGACGATAAATGGCGATGGAGAAGATAAGGTTGATGGTTACAATGGTTTTAATAACGATATCATGCTTCATAGTATTGATTTAAATGGTAAGTGCACTCACTATATATTTTACTAAACGATATTCTTCTATAAATTTAAAACTTTTCAATAAAATAGATACACCGAAAAGTAATTCACCAATAAAATCGTTATGGTATGGTTCCGTTGAAACAAGCACAGACACATTAGTACCGATCGAAGCAAATAATGATGTGACAACAACAACAACAACGTTATTAAGTCGATTATCAACAGTTGCCGGAACACCAGCAACAATAAATGGTGGCGATTTTCCACTCGTGCATAAAACCAATCCGAACACATATATGAATGGTGGTGGCAGTATTATAAATGGTGATCAATTCGATGGTGGCGGTGGTGATAGTCGTTCTCATTGTACCACAGACGTTGATACCAATCATCATAATATATTTAATGGTACCAATGGAGATGATAAAATAAATTTGGATAGTGAAAGTGATAATTTAGATAATAGTATGATGGGAACGAAGTCAGATGTAATTAGAACACGAACGATTAGTACTTGTAGTCAGATGGATGAAAGTATTTTTATACAGCCTGAATTTGAAAAATTAGATATAAACATAAAATTAGATAAGAGAAGAAATTCGATAAATTTTTTACCAAATAATAAATTAAATAATGATCTAAGTCCAAATAAAAATTATATTAATAACGATAGGTGAGTGAATTTTTTATTTTTATTTTTTTCTATTTGAACAGATTAAAATTTATCGATTTTCTATTTAGGATAATCTGTTACAGTACTTCACCAAGTATTTCAAATTCAAGACTTTCAACACCGGGTGGACGATCGTTGCCAATGACACCACCGGGATCAACTATAGAGCGTCCAGCTATTGCTATATCGTGTCCAGATGGTTTGGCACATGCGTTGAGCGAACAAAATTTACGTTTACAACAACTTGTGTATGAACATAAAGTAAGTTGACGATGTAAATTTATAGTTTACGAAATATTTTCTATTTTATTTTTATTTTTTTTAATCCAGCTAAAAGAAGAAGCCCTTCAAAAAGAGCTGTATGCAACGCGAATGGAATTATTGAAACGAAATTGCCCTCAATGTAGTACCAATACATTTTTTATTGAGGAACCGGTAAGCTGAGTTTGAATTTGAAAGAAAAATAATATTTTCGTTATCTTGTCTAAATATATTTTTAAATAACCAAAATTTGTTCAAAATTTTTTTTTTTTTTTTTATAATATAATTTTTGTTGAAAATTTCAAATTTTTTGTTGGTTTTTTTTATTGTTATTATTTTTCTTGTAATTTTCTTTTTTATTTATATTTATATTTTATTTTATTTTTTTAAACACAATCTATACAATCAATCAAAAATAAAAAAAAAATAAAAAATATTAATTTCTAAATAAAAAAAATAAGGAAGATATGAACGAATACGTATACGACGAATTTAATCGAAATGTTTTTACTTCAAAAAATCGCTGTTCATCTGATTTATCATTGAATAATAATGTAGGTGTGAAAGATTTGATATTTTTGGGTGATTTTTTTTTTTTTTTTTTAATAATTTTTTTTATGTTTTATTTAATAATTTGCATGTTGACAATTTTTTGTTGTTGTCTCTTAATTTTGTTGTGTTTTTTTGTTTGAAATAGGAAATGGGACTAGTCGTATGTTTTCGAAATATCCGTGATAATAAAAAATGGCAAATATTTTAATGTGGATCGAAATTAAAACACGTCGTTTTAATACAATAAATAAAGCGGAAGCATAAAGCAATATAATGTTTAAAAGAAATCATGTGGTGTGTTTCTCGTAAGCTATTTTTAGTTTACGCGCCACTCTGGTATTATGTTTTTGTGAAACTATATTAACCTCCCATTGGTTTGCATCTTAGGTTTTGTCTAGGGTTTGTGAGTTTTTTTACAATGAACACACATTTAAAATAGTCATAATCAAATATAATTCTCATTTCAACACCCCCACGAATAAAGTGATGTCTTATACCGGATGGTTACTGGTAGTTGTAGCTAGATTAATAGCGCTCCTGTTGTCTCAAAAAATCTTTACACACTTTGAAGTTTCGACAAATAATTACCGCAGTAATCCGTTTAACCAATTCGCCTCCTGTGTGGCCGAAGTTAACGTTATATATACGGCCTGAGTTGTTTTATGGAATTCCAAGATATCGGACGGTTTTGATATGTAAAAACATATCCTGATCATCTTTGGTCTAAATCGCTCGCCCGCATCAGAAAAAAGAGACAAATAGCTTCCACCATTGTTTCTGAATTCCAATTTAGCCGTGGCGCTTCCCTTTAAATAACGCAAAATCCGTTTAACAACTGGCCAATGAGCCTGCCCAGGGTTATTGTTGAATCAATTTACTAAATTCACGGCATAACACACATCTGCTCTGGACATTTGAGCTGCATACAATATACTTCCAATAGCTGACTGGTATGGCACTTCAGCCATTTAACCAAATTCTTTTTTTGTATTTGAGCAAAACTCCGCTGACGGTTTATCATTGATGTCTATAGGCGTCGATACCGAATTGCAATTCGCCATATTATAACGTGACATCATCTCTATATTGTTCTTGTTCTATTTACATTAGACCATTCTTGTGATCGCGTGTTATTTGTAGACCTAATACATAAAGCGCTTCACGCAAATCTTTCATCTTGAATGTTGACATCATGTTCTCTTTGAGGTTCCTTTTCATTTCTACTTCCAAATATCTTTTTACTTCCACTAATTTGGTAATAGATGCACGGATCGACTTTGGACTTGGCTAAATCAGACTTTACCAATTCACTGCCCAAATTTATATTCCAAATTCGGCTTGCCTGTTTTAAACTATACAATGATTTGTTAAGACTACACACTTTGTTGCCTTTTGCGTATCCTTCGGAGGTGTCATGTAGATCTCCTCATCAAGATTTCTTTGTAAAAATGCCGTTACAGCATTCAATTGATCTATATCAAGATTAAACTTCACTGCGGTTGCGATTAGCGTCCTGATCCAGCTATACCTGACCACCGGGTAATAAGTTTCTGCGTAATCAAAGCCCTTCTATTGACAACAACCTTCTGTTACTAGTTTCACCTTATACCTTATGATCTTTCCAGTTGCGTCCCTCTTGGTATGAAAACCCATTTACATTTTACCGGCCTACGATTCAGTGGAAGATCAACAAAACTCCAAGTGCTCTTTTCTTGTAACGAACTGTATTAATTGCACATGATCTATTTCCATTTCGCACTATCGGTACGATTCAAAGCTTGGCTGACAGTGACTAAATCATTCTTTTCAATTGAATGCACGTTGTAAGTCATAAAGTCATTCCATTTTACTGGCTTAGGCTGTCTAGTAGAACGCCTAGCTTCGCCTTCATTAATATTAATCTTGATTGTTTCAGAAGGGACATGGTCAAGCTATGTATGCAAGTAGTAAGCATATGTAACCACGTATGTTATTCACGTATTCCTCTACGGAACTGCAATCAGTCCATCTCGTTGATATTAAACTCCGGAGTAAATCTACTTGCCTGGTCAAACCTGTGTCTCGGAAAGCTCTCTCCTATTCATCCCACGCTTCTTTAGCAGGTTTTGTACTCTGCACATGTGGGTAAACAATTTTGTCAATCAATTTTGCGCGTGCGTTTTTAAAATTTTTCTCATCTTTGTCTTTACCTATTACTACATTCCATAGGTCTAGCTCCTCAAAATATCCTTGTACAGCGAACCACCACGAATCATAATTATTACGCCCTTTTAATTTTTCTATTGATGAAAACGCCATTTCCAACATTTTAATTAACACAATTTTTCAGAAAAAAACCACACAAAATTAATGTATTTTTAAATATCATTGTTCTATGTTGCGTAACCTGGGCCCATAATCTGTTAAAACTTTGCAGATGGATACGAATTTTATGTTAATAAGATAAAGACACGTCTTGTCTATTCAAGTTGATTGACGGAAGTATTTATTTTCAGTGAAGTTATACATAATCACAAAACAATATAACCAAGGTTACCAACTGATAAAATAAATCAAATATAATTTTATTTCAAAAATGTAAACTGTAATACTATTATAAAGTGGTATAATATTACATGCATGTAATATTATAAAGTGGCAATGATTTTGTTAGTCTGTAATATAGACGTTTTTAACACAAATATAGTCGGTTTGCATAATAAAGTGCAGGTTTTTTTTTCCAAATTTGAAAAACTTATATTTATTTATGCGCGACCATTATGGTGGTGTAAAAACCGTTTGTGGTATCCTGCGAAATGAGTTGCATAGTACAAACAGACCCGCAAACCCATAAAATTCGCTTTTAAAGTACCACTAACGGCGCTGTAATCGTGTGGAGTTGACAATAAAACTGACAAAAAGTCTTATTGTTAAAATATTCGACCCTTCTCATCATATAAAATAATAAACTGACGGCATTTTTAGTTAGGGGTACTACCTGAACTATAAAAAATTAACCAATTAACCAAATGAGTTGCATAGTACAAACAGACAAGCAAACCCATAAAATTCGCTTTTAAAGTACCACTAACGGCGCTGTAATCGTGTGGAGTTGACAATAAAACTGACAAAAAGTCTTATTGTTAAAATATTCGACCCTTCTCATCATATAAAATAATAAACTGACGGCATTTTTAGTTAGGGGTACTATCTGAACTATAAAAAATTAACCAAACAACATATAAATCCGGGTCAAATGAAAATGAAGTTTGCGGCCCAAATATTTATGAAACAATTTATGAATAATAAACTCAGTCATTTAAATTTTCTTTTTTTTTAGAAGCTTTTAAATGTAGTCAGCCCTAAAAGTTGTCCAATTTCTATGGAATCGTTAGTGTCCAACTAAGACAGTTTCGACTGTTACAAAGTAGAATTGCTTTTTAAAAAAAAAAATTTCTGGAAACCTGGGTGTCTATGTCAAGCGACATTATATCAATATCTTGGTTATAAATTCCAGATAAAGTAACATTTCGTTTCACATAAATGTATCCAAACACTAGGGTGTCTATTTGGAAATTCTATTCGTAACGCAAAAGTTTCGAAAAACCTAATCGGTCAGAAATTAATAAAGTATTTTTCAAGAGAATTGTACGATTTTCGTTAAAAATACTCGAAATTATTCTTACTACGAAGTATTTTTGTGGAGCCACGCAGTTTATAACTTCATTTGTTAGGCAAAGCCTTATCCAAAATATAGTATAAAAATGATAAAATGCACAAACCGTAGACAAAAAGCTACAATCCAAACCAATGCGAGGTTTTAGTAGTTCGATTATTTGACGTGTGTGTAGCGCCATATTTAATAACTTCTTCTACTTGAGTTCTCTTTGTAATTCGAGTATATATTTGGCTTTACCGATCTTTATTTTTTTTTATCTTTCATCTGGAACTTGTTCATCGACATTGTAGCCTGATAAATCGTGAAAAACATAAGCGTTAAAATTTGAGCTGTTTGAGGTAATGTAGCTTTTAAATCTCATTTGATTGCAAAGGTAATCCGCAAAATTAGTGTGATCAACTGCAGATAAATCTGGTAATTTTATGAATAGTTCACCAGGTACCTTTAATGCTTGACCGTTAAGTAGATCTGCGGCTGTGTAACCGATATGTTCTTTTAAAATAGTTCGAAAACCCAGATGCTTAAATGGAAATTTATTAACCCAGTTTGAAGTATGATAGCTTGCTGTCAGTGAGTTTTTAAGAGAACGACCTCGACTTAAATGGTACGCCTTGATCACTCGTATTGTTAAAAGGGGTACGAACCGTGCCCAAACTGAGATACAAAAGATTAAGCTACCGTTATCCCGGTGCTATCTTTCATTGGCTATAACTCAGGCCATCGGGTAACACGATTGATAACTGTAAAACAGTAGTTGTAACCTTGACATCGAGGTAGTGGTTCTACAAAAAATCCATGTGAATATAATTGAACCTGGACTGTGGGATATCAAATGAACCTAAATGAAATGGGTATGCCTTAAAATTGTTGACCTCTGACAATTGTACAAGATCTAGTCTATTTACCGATATCTGACTTAATTTTAGGCCAGAAATAACGCGATGATTTTTTTTTAAAATCTTACGTCCTATTTCCAGAGGGAGGAACCTATGAGCGAATTTTATTTGTTGATGTTTCCTAGCATATTTCGTCTTCTATGCCATTAACTATGAATTGATCAAGTCGATTTATTTATTTCCTTATTTTCAGTTGGTCGCGATAAATAATCAGCAACAACGTGATTGCGTCCAGAAATATGGCGTATACCTGTTGTAAACTGAGCGACGTACTCGAGGTGTCTGGTTTGACGAGGACATATCTCTGATTTAGATATGATGGCTGTAATCAACGATCTGTGATCTGTAAATACAAAAAGCATCGTTCATCGACATAACACCGAAAGTGTTTCTACTTAAATTATTATCAGCTCAGAGGCTTAAATCAGCCGGTTGAAGTTCATTTGAAACAAAAATACTTTGGTTATGTTGTTCTAACACCGCACCAATGGCAAAATCTGAACTGTCGATAGTTAGACAAAGTCGTGCATTGCTTTTAGGACGTACTAGCATAGTAGTTGCTGCCAAACATTGTTTTATCTTCTTCGAAAGTTTCATTTCGAATTCGAATTTCTTGTTCGAATTTTTTTATTTTGGGCATATTTGCGAGATGCTCGTACGTTGGTGTTTAAATTCTAGCAATGTTTGGTAAAAACTTATTATAATAATTTTTTATAATTTCTTGAACCCACTCAGCGATAGAAGATATTCCATCTTATTCGACATGAGAAAAAATGAAGCATCGGTTTTTCTAATTTTTATGTTCTTCTGATCTACTGAAAATCAGTATGTCGTCAATTTATAGACAAAATAATCCTTCAGAACGTTGTTGATGAACCGTTGAAAAATCTTGGTAGCATTTCCTAAAACCAAAGAGCCTTCGTAAAAACTCGTAAAGTCTAAATGGTTTATATGTAAAGCGGAAGATACCTGAGATGACGATTCCGTGTTTTAGCGATTTTGTATTTATCATCAAATGAACGGCGTGGTCTCTCAAATGGTAATTGTGTGAATAAAGTGAACCACATCGGACTTAATGGCTGCTTTATTAACATATGCCCTTATGCATTTCACATTTATATACTATCTGTATCGACTAAACGTTTTTGTTTCAAATCGATTAACAAATTGAATTTTCTCAAATAATCTGCTCCAGGTGTTAATCTGCCGTAAGTATTAATCAGTGTTATTCGCTGCGTTTAGACAAATATTGAAATTGGTATTATGTTTTTTTTTCTTTCCTTTATCTCCAATTTAGGAGCATAGGGCGTCCACTATTCTGAACCATCTTACTCTATTTGGGGCTATTGCTTTAATTTCCGCCCATGATTTTCCCTGGTGTTTTGCCTCTGCTAGCACCGTTCTCTTCCATGTCATTGCTGGTTTTCCAACCTTTATTTTTCAGTGTGTGGCCAATCCATCTCCATTTTCGTCGCTTTATTTCGGTCTCAATGTCTGACTGACATGTTGTTATGTGCAGATTGATGTTACTAATCGTGTTAGACCAGAAGCACTTAAATAATCGTCGAAGGCATTTGTTAACGAATACCTGTAGCTTCTGTATGATTTTTCCTGTATGCTTCCATGTCTCACACCCATACAGTAGTAACGATTTCACACATGAGTTAAACATTCGTATCTTGGTCTTGCGCGACAGGACATAAGTATTCCAGACTTTGTGTAACATGTTGAATGTATATCTGGCTTTATTTATACGTTTGTGTATGTCTTCTTCTGTTCCACCTGTTTTCGTTACTGTGCAACCAAGGTATACGAATTCATTTCCATCTTCAATATGTATATTGTTGATGTGCATCGGAGTGGTTATATTTGTATTGAGTCTCATCGCCTTGGTTTTCCTGATATTAATTTTGAGACCATCTTCATTAGCTAGATCTGATAGCTGTTGCACTTTCTGCTGCATGTCCGAGTCTTTGTGTGTGAGCAAGCATATGTCGTCTGCAGAGTTCAAATCATTGAGTTTACCAGTTAACCTCCATTGAATGCCATTACAAATTAGGGGACTTGTTATCTAGTTTCCGCATTACACTGTCTAATACGATTAGGAACAGCATTGGTGAGAGTACGCAATCTTGCCTTACTCCTCGAGTGTTGTAGTATGTTTCACTTTGTTTGCCTTTGTATTAAATTCGGTTCCCAGCATCCCGATACATTTCTTGTATGAGCTCAATTAATTGCATTCCTGTTTATCGTTTCGAATGCGCGTTCGAAATCGACGAAGAGCATATTCAATGGTGAATTCCATTCATTGGATTGCTCAGTGATGATACGGATTGTGTTGATGTGATCAGTGCAACTTCTTCCTGGTCTAAACCCAGCTTGTTCGTTTCTTCATTTTGCATTGATCGTAGGTGAGATTCTGTCAAGGATAATCGTTGCGAGTACCTTAATTGCTGTGTTGAGGAGGGAGATACCTCGCCAGTTCCTACATTCTCTAAGGTCACCTTTCTTGGGTATCGTAATTATCAAGCCTTCTTTCCATTTCAGTGGGATTCTCCCAGAATTCCAGATTTCTTAGATTATTGGTGTTAATATGCTTGCAGTTGTAGATGAATCTCCTTTAAATATTTCGGCGGTTATATTGTTCTTCAGTCTATTAATGACATCTTTAACTTCCCGTTCCGTTGGTTGATGGGTGTTGCTAGTTTCGTTATTGATGTCAATTGATGACTGAAGATTTTCGGGGTCGGCGACGACGTCTTCTTCGAAATATTCCACCTCTTTAACTGCGCTTCATCTGTTGTTAGTGCTTGACCATTAGCGTCCCTTATAAGTGGTATGTTTGGTATTATGTTTAGATTGACGAAACTCGTTTAATGGAACGACCGATACATCAAATCCTGCATTAATTATGAATAACGGTTTTGTGTTTTTACATTTTATGAAAAAATCGTTGTTGGGCGCGCAAAACTTTTGATTGGCTAATTTGGTCTAAAAAATTACAAGGTTTCTGACAATATCAAACTCGAACAACTCTAGATAGCAACATACATGCTTGATATAGATTGGATTAGTTTTTAAAGATCTCTTTGAAGTTGTTTGACTTTTGCTTACGGTGTATTTGAACAATTTGGTTCATTTTGAATAGCTTAAATGGACGTTGAAAGGGTAACTTCAAAAATTTTATGACGTTGATTTGCATCTTATCAATATTATTTTCACTAGTGGCATCCGAAATTGTTCTTATACTAGTGGGTAAACCATTCAGCCAAAATTTTTCTAAGAAGTTCTTTATTTAAAGATTTTGAGGTACCAACAATATTTTCCAATCGCCTTCAAATAATTTTTTAATTTTGTAATTTTCACCTTTCGTGTGCCTTTCGAAAATAATTTCTTTAATATATTATTGATATAATGTCTTTAATATATTATTGTTACAGATTTAACCAACAAAAAGCATTTATACTATATATATATTATGCCGGTTCGATTTGTCTTATTCATTGAACATAATACTAAACCCATTACATTAATTTCAAACAAATATTAAACAACATTTATATAATTGAATTATCTGTTTTTTAGTTTACTTTTGATGTGTGACTTTTTAATATAATCTAAACGTATAAACGCCAGAAAGGAATGCCTGTTGTCGTCTGATATGTTTGAGTAGTAGAAAATGTTTATACAAAAAAAAATTAACAATAGAGATTAAGATGTAATCAAGCATTATATTTATTAAAATATATATATATATATATATATATATATATATATATATATATATATATATATATATATATATATATATCTGTGGTATTTCATGAAAACGTCTTAACTTAAATTTATTTACTTTTCAGGAGAATAGAAACTAACTTTCACATTTAATTTGAACATACTCTCACATCCAAAATAGAAAATAGAGTTTCCAATAAATTTTCTAAATTTAGAGTAAAGTGTTTTTAAAATTAAATTTAAAGTTTACTTTGCTTCTTCTTAAAAGTATATAAATGTTCGTTAAGCGATTAAACTAAACTGCTTCAGAATAATACATTCCCTTTACAGGCAATATTTTGAGCTGTGGTTGTGATATTTAGACACTGTAAAAAAATGTAATATTTTTTCGTTTAATTTCCGCTAAACACTTTATTTGCTGCAAGGAGCCTAAAAATACAAGAAAACGTGTATTTTTTGTAAATCACTCCTTAGAGTTTGTTGGTTGGTGATACCTTGTGAATTAAAAATAATTCAACAGTTAATGTCCCACTAAGTTTTATTAAACCAAAATTTGAAGAACAAAATTCATTAGATTTTGCCGTTTAACTAAACAAGCAACAAGCTTAGCCGAGTTGGTAATTAGTATACTTATTTTTGATTTAAATTTTATAAACAAGCAATGAAACAAGAGTGATAGAATATATTTGAACCACAGTATGAGATATCGCGTGTAAATGGTTCTACGGATCATACTTATCATACCACAATATTAGTAGCGTAAAGATTTAAAAATGTTTTTTTTTTGTTACATCTAAGTTTTTTCATATCTCTTCCGACACATACTCTGTGTCCTTCTAGATTTCAATAAATGATTCAAATTTAGAAAATTCTTCGGTGTGTTCATGGGAAGCTGTTGATGATAATAATGGAATGAATACAGGTTTAAATTCCCAAAATGATTTATGGGTACCAGATCATGCGGCTAGTCATTGTGCCGGATGTCGAATGATATTTTGGTTGGGACGACGAAAACATCATTGTCGGTGAGTGCTACATACTAAATCCCTAATTAATAAATTTTTTCTATTTATATATCGATTTTATATTTTAGCTCGTGTGGACAAATATTTTGTGCTGATTGTTCTGAGTATCGGGCTTCAATACCAGATAAAAGACTTTATACAACTGTAAGACTTTGTGCGTCATGCTATAACAATCAAATTTGTTCAACTAACAAAAATAGTCAGGTTAGAAAATTTTACTTATTTTCAATTCAGTAGTAAAAGAAATTATATTTGATATATCTGTGGATGTATATGATGTTGCATTTCCAAGGTGCCAAAATGTAAACTTGTTTGGGAAAAATTTTAATGTTTTCAATTATGAAAAATTTAAATTTAAAAAGGAACTTGTTTAATTTGGTCCATGGTCGGCGATAATTTTTATGAGCATGCCATTATGAGCTTGTTACGATTGTAATGCTTGCATAAATGCCTACTATTTCATATATCTATATAGTAGTAGATTTCATATATCTATAATGTGGCGTAGCTTGGTTTTTGGAAGTAGGGAGGCAATTTGATTAATGTTATTTGCAATTTCAAATTAATTTTATTTGAAATATCAGAAGTAGTGCTTAATAAGTTGAAAATTGTTTCCACTACTAGGTTGTGTCTAGATTGCCGCTCGCAGTCAATTAACTCAGTTATTTGATGATAATTGTGAATCAATTAACACGTCAAGTGGAAGTATGAAAAGTAATACATCACTTAGTGATTTGGTAATCATATTACAAGAAATGCAGAACCAACTGGATGCAGTGAAAAATTCATTGACGTTCTTGTGCCAAGCGTTTGATGATATTAAGATTACAATTAATAAACTTAATAATGATTCTAAGCTTTTTACGGAAAAATTAGCAAACTCGAAAGTAAATACGATATGCATGATGAAAAAATTAATACTATCGAAGCTCTTCTTGACCATCAGGCACAAGAAGCTAATATACGCAATATTGTTTTTTGTGGTTTACCGGCAAATTGTAATAGTGTCACTGATTTAATCATTAAAATTGCCGTTCCTGTTATAAATGAGGATATCATATCAATTACGAAAATGGTGCATAATAAGGAGTTAGTTTTATTTCTCAAAAATTCATTTATTGTTAAATTCACATCAGTTGAGCTCAAAAATAACATTAATTTCATTTCGGAGGGAAAAATTGTGCATCAACGAATTGGTGGGTTATTCAATTTCCCCACCCAATCAACGGATTCTTCTTCTCCATCACTTTACACGGTTTCAGTCCAAATTATAAAATGCAGCTAAATCGGTTAAAAACGAATATACATTTCTGTTTCTATGGTGTAAGAATAACGATATATACTTACGTAAATCCGCTGATTCTGAAGTACATCAAATATTTTCATTTAATGACATTCGAAGACTTCAATCTATTTTGCATTCATCTGTGCTGCAAAGTGCTCTCGAAACCGATCAACCAGGATGTATTTAGTAGAAGGGTGGATCCGAAGTTGTGAACTCTTGTGAATAATTGGAACTGTTATCACCTCATAGAGCTGGTAATTCCATGAGTGTACCAACGGTATCTCTAAAGCGATGATTGCATTAGACTTGGTCACTATTGTCCTGACGGTCATCAATTGATATAAATTGTGTAACTCCAGGTGTCCATGTCATGGGATAATGACTGTTTTTGGTACCTGATCTAAAAGAATAAATATTTCGTGTTCTAGTTGTTTCGGTGGTAGCAAGGCTGGATGAATTATGTGGTTTTTTGCTCCCGTCAATACTTAGAGCAAACCTTTTTGAGTGTCTTCTATATGTTTGATAACCAATCCCAATTGAAGGCACAAAAGAATTGTGGATAAGGATTTGTCCTGATGTGTTCGGTATTCATCTAACTTGGTTAATTCCAGCTCTACAGTTCGATGTGCCTCCTGTAATTCTCTTAGGTTTTGTGCGGTGAGGTAATTACTGTGTTTGAATAGCCGTAAAGTGTTGTCAATGATTGTAGTTTGATTTTTTAATAATTTCCTCGTGTACTCCTCGTTGGTCTCAATTTGCTTAAATTGTTCCTCATACAGCGCAGCTTCTCTTTGGGAAAGTATTCCGAGCATATCTCCTGCTATGAACCCGATGGTGTCACCTAACCCACGTTTTTATCTCCGGTGATCCTTATCATGGTGAGTTAGGAATTCATTGTCTTGTTTGATGTTGTCAAACTGCCACTGTAGTTGTTGCGTAAGAAGATTACAGTTGAGAGGCGTTGCATTTTTACAGGCCTTTGCTAATAACTTTAATCCAATCTCCACACTTTCGATCTCTTTCCAGTAACTGGTCAGATCGTATCGAATTATGAGTTTCCACTTCATTGCTAACTCTATCTTTGCTACCTTGTCGAAGTATATCTCTGAATTCTTCCAGTTCTTGATGGTCACCGGGACAGTTTCTGAATGATATTTGAAGTCATTCCCCAGGGCTTGCTATCAACTATGCTAATTATGCATAATAGCACACATGTGTAGAGTAATCCTTGCTTGTTACAAGTGACATTACTTCGCACTTGTTTGACTTGTCGCCTGGGTTGCTGTCTTTGTTGCTCTTGGGGCGGCACCGTTAGCTCGTCCTTGCCTTTGTCGATTATTGCTTGTTGTATTGGCAAAGGTGATAACTTGGTGTCTGGTCTTTTTATGTTAGGATTATCGGCGGTTTTTAGTGTTACAACGCGAATAACTGCATCATCTCCGGGGTGCAATTCCTTAATTCGTCCTAATTTCCATCTCGTCGGTGGTTGTAACTTAAATTCTAATAACGGCTGATGTTTACATTCTCTCCACAGGATTCTTTGATACGGTTGGTGTTTTTTATCCATTTTAATTTGACGGTACATTTTTTCGATGTCCGCGGAAAAAACTATTCGATGTTTCCTCCATTTCAGCATTATGGCCCATAAGTTGTTTTGTAGTGGTGGTCCAATGCGCATCGTGTCATTGAGGCTTATGCCTGTTGATGTTTTCATCGACGCGTCGAAAATCACCCGAATCTTAATTGCTTCTGGAGTTTTCTTCAACACTGCATGATGGGGTAAATAGTATTTTCCTCCGTGATGAGGGACATGTTTCATGTGACCCTTACTTATGTATTCCGCCATAAACAGGTAGTATAGTTTTCTTAATTCCTGGTTTCTCTCCAATTTTTTCTCAAGCTGCAGAAAACGCTGTAGTGCTCGTTGTGGATTCTAAAGACTGGGACCTTCGCATTAAAAATTCCATGCATTGGTCCAGTTTGAAAACTTCTCGTGGATTTCCGAGGCATGATTCATACTTCTCCAAAGTTTCACTATCTACTCGCTTCATCATAATGTGTGCCACCAATGCTTCAAACGGGTTCTCTAAATTGAGATTTTTGATGTTGTGCATGGTTTCAACGACCGTTCCGGATTTGCGATGACGTGGCTTGGTTTATGTTTGGCAAAGAAACTAATGTATTGAAATAGGTATTTGCCAACAATCGCTTATTGTCATACCTAGTCTGCAAGATATTCCATGCTGCCTCATAATTCTCAGCAACTGATGATAAATGGCTGTTAAGTTTGGCGGCTGCCTTCTGAACGTGGGCTTTGAAATACCACATCTTTTCGGTGTTGGAAAGGTTGCCTTGGTGGATAACCAGAAACAAGTCTTTAAATGGCCGCCACTTTTCATATTCCCCGTAAAAGATGGAAACTTCCAACCTGGGTAGTCGCATGTTTACAGCTGCTACTGGCGTAGCAATGTCAATAAAGTTTTCTCTGCATTCCGGGTGAGCTCCCTGTAGTGATCATTTACGAAATATTTCGCAATTTGCTCCTCTTCGTCGATGTTGATCAGGATGGCACGATGTCGCTGGTCAATTACCGCCAAATCTTTGTTAATTTGGTCGATCTTCATTGCAGCGTAACTCCGGGAACACTTGCCTGTTTCACAGTCTACTTTGATGGCGTTTAATCGTTGATACAGGAGCCGTATATTGATGTTCTGCTCGCGGAGCAACGGTTGGTGTTCCTGGCTGATGGATACAGACGACCGTGTCATAGAAGCTTGCGAGGGAGGTTCCAGGGCTGGTTGATGGATAGGCGTAAATTTTTTCTGGCTAACAGTTCTCATTAGTTCTTGATCACCCGCGTAGTACCCTACATACACCGACCTTACGGATTGCTGCTGTTTCTCCCACTGGTTCTGGTTAGGGTACTTCCTTCTCGTTGAACCTTGGCAACTTGGGAGATGAGCTCTTGACCTCGTTGGTTTTGGATGTTGATGAGGTCTTCCATTATGATGATAAATTTGGTTTAATAAATTGCGAATTTGGTTTAACGGAGTTTTAATGTCTATGTGTAAGGCCTAGACAACGCCGTACTATTGGATCAGATGTTAAAGATCCGGCTCGAAGGACCATGTAAATCTCACCTATAGAGTTCTCACTTAAGTATTATTTAGGTTGTAAGTCTAAATCTTGTTGTGAACTAAAGGTGGATTTGTAATACACTTAAGCAAACTTACCGCTGGTGGGGGAGTGAGAATAATAATAACCCTTTGCTGGAGTGGTAAAAAAATATTCTGTTTATTTAATTATATTTACACCGTTTATATACAAGTTGGAAACACTAACAACTGCGAATTCATCAAAAACTTATAATTAAAAGTAATTAGAGAACCTAAAGTATAAGTCGGATGATACGATAACAATATATAGGGTGCATATGGGTGCATAAATATGTATTTATTGTTCTCTTGAACAATAACCATTATGTTAATGATTCTTATATAGTGTTGGGCAACCAACAGCTTCATTTATATATCTATAATATGGTAATAATTTATTTCAGTACAAATTCAATTATTTATATAATTTTACTTATCTTTTATCGTGTAATTGATTCCAAATTTTTTTTCAATTAATTTTTTGTGTTTACTTTATTTTTTGACGTAAATACTTTCAATATTTTTTTAATTTTCTTTATATTGGTATTATTGCGATAAATTTTTTTAATAATTTTAAAGTTCTTATCACACTATAATATTCTACCGTTTAAGCCTTTTCAATTAAGTTATTATTATTCTTTCGGTTTTATAGAATTTTATTTTAATAAATAAATAAATTTGCAAAGTTCAAATGATCGCAGAGGTGGTGTAATTGCTATGTACATTAGGAATGATATATCTTTTTTTGTGTTGAATATTGATGATGGATCATTACAGTTCCAGTATATTAGTATTTAGCTTCAAAACTTTAATATGATTAAGGTATGTGCAATATATAGTCCACCCAATTCTGATACTACTCAATTTTTGGAATTTCTGGATAATTTACTCTGTAACAATAATGTAAATTCAGATTTTATTATAGTGAGTGATGTAAACATTCCTGTTAATAATAAACTAGCTTTAACTTCAAATTACAATTCGACATTACTTAGGTATGGCATGATTGTTACCAATACATTTTCTACCATGCCTTTGAGTCAAAACATTTTGGATCATGCTGCAAGTAGCTTTGAACATAGGTGCATTTTTTTTTCATTTTTTGTTTTCATGCATAATATCTTAAGAGGGAAGCATCTATCATATTCAGGGCGTACAGTCAAACACAAAAACCAAACATACATAAATTATATTGCTTCAAATTCATCTGATCGGAGAGGTTCGATTATTCGTTCGATTGTTTTATTCTCCTTTAGTTGTTTTGTCAGGGTTAAATTATCCTCCGTTGAAAGGCGGCTTATCTTTGTGATGGGTCTCTTAAAGATGCTATTTCTAGAACCCCCCTTATTGATATTATTCTAGTTAGAACATCAGATCCTGGGTGAGTATTTATTATCCTTCCCATTGCTCATCTTGTAGGTAGGAGATTTTTATCCGTTATTAGCACTAACTGTCCACTAGGATCTTAATTGTAAATTTGTTAAGTAATCATTAGACCAAATATTCAAAAATCTTGATCATTTTTGAAAGTAGATTCCATCTTTGGAGTACTGGAGCGTTGTTTTTGTCTGATTCAGGAGATAAAATTAGTGGTCTCCGATTAAAAAGTGGTCTCTAGTTAGAGCATTGTAATCGTTCAAATTAGGGAGTAGTGGTCTGGAGTTTAGGCATGGCTTAATTTGTGTAAAGACAGCGATACCATTTTTTAAATGATTGTTGGTTAGTTTGATGCCAGATTCCCAAATTCCACCGAAATGGGGCCTACCAGATGGGAAGAAATGCCATTTTGTAAGTATCGTTATCACTATGAATATTTAAAGGTATTTCTCTTCTGAAAGTGAATCATTTAAATGCTGCCAAGAAGGCTCTGTGGTTGTTAATTCATTGACCACTTCCAAGTGAATTCCCTTAGTAGAAAAACAAACGAAGAAGGTGATAGATGTATTCCTTTTACGATTTGTTTGCTCGCCCGTTGAATACACGGATTAAAAATGGGCCTGCGTAGTCGATGCTTGTATTGGTGAATGGAGGGAAGGAAGTGACTTCTGGTAATGTAATATATACCCATTAATTGTTCTGATGCCGCTCTCGTTTATCATTCAGGATCGAATATTGTGTACGCAGTTGTGCTGACGTCGCCTGTTCCATCTATACTTTTTAGGCAAAATCAGTTGATATTTTTAATAAATGATGAAATTTTGACAATTTCAATAATTCTGGAATAAAAGCCATTTTTGGTGAGTGAGCATACTAGTTTTAATTCACCACTTGCTGCTTTTCCAGTTGGTTCAAGGTTTAGAGTATAATTATTGTCTTTTAACCAACTCGGTTCTTCCCACCAAAAAAGTTGATTGATTCGCAACTGTCGGACATTCATTCCACGTGAGGCTACATTTATGAAGTTGTTACTGAGATACTCGATTTGCTACAAAGGTTTCGTATTTGCTAGGATTTCGTTCTATCCACCCAAGAGTCAAAATCGAATCGGTTCCAACTTTAATGCTTCTTGGACTGTTTTTAATAGTTTTGTTAGTGGCTGGGCACCACATAATTCTAACATTGGCAACAAAAATCTATTTTTTATATGAGCGATTTTGGTTTTTATCGCTACTTAGTAGATAAACCATTGGCGTGCCTTGTGCATTTGTTATTTTAAAGAATACTGCTGCTTCGAATTCTCCTTTTGACGCATCGCTAAAGCCATGAAGCTCGTGCTTTCCTTGTTGTTTGTGTTCTATCCATCGAGGTATAGTAATGTTTTCAATTTAAGTTGACTTTCTGTGAATTGAATTCATTGTTTTTGTAATTCTATACTCCGCTTTTCATCCCAATCAACATCAGCTATCTACAGATTCTGCATCAGTAGATTAGCTTGGATCATAATCGGTGCAAATATCCTAGTGGGTTAAACAATTTGGCAACTTCGGGTAGTATGATTCGTTTTGTTGGCTCTTAGATTTTGTTTGATGATCTAATCTTGAACTCAAATATTGTGTTTAGTTTTGGGTTCCATGTAATTCCAAGCTTTCTTACTGTATCATCAACATTTATGGGGCACAATCCGCCTTCTCGGTCACTTTAAGTTAAGGTACATGAATTTTTAATTCTTTGTTGCAGAAGCCCTTTTTATTAGATGAAATCCTCCTGCCTTTAGAAATTGTATGAGCTGTGGTATTCAGCCACTGAATATTTTTTTCATCATTTGTCAGTTGGCGCAGGATTTTAATAGCTAAATATGTCGCTGCTTTGGTCCCATAGTTTAATGTTTTAAGCTAAAATGTTGATTCCTTGATTTGGTGTTTCTCTCTGTAGCAAGCGTTGAAACTTTGTTTCGTTTTCTTTGATTGAAGTCTGGCGGAACATCTTTTTTATGCCGGCCTTGAAAACAAATTTGTGTTTTCTCCTTCATATTAATATCGACGTTATGTCCTGTTTTAATGTTGGATCATTTAACATTAAGTCGTTTAATGATGCATCTGAAGTTGTTTTGGCTGAGCCATCAAAAACGACTTGAAGGTTTGTTTGTGTATTGTATTCTTTTATAACGTCTTGATGTGGTAGGTAATATACACCATACGACTCTTTCCTCATGTTTGTTCCGTATGGCCAAGCTGTTGGCATTTCCGCAAAAAGTTGTATAAGCTTCCTTGAGTATTGGATTCCTGGACAATCTTTTCTAGGCTTTAAGAAGCCTTGTTATTGCCATTCGTTTTGAATCTCCTAGGTATGTTGTTAGATCCTTCTGGAAAATGATAGAAACTTTATAGCGATGAACAGCCCCAAACGCAATGATGCCAACACTTATCGTGGTCTGTTCAACTCTGAGATCAGGAATTACGTGACGATAACTCCTCGGGGTAGAGATCTATTTGCCTTTTCTGGTTGTCCAGAATAATACAAAGAGCGAGCTCGGTGCTTAAACCGTTAAATCCCGATTGTTGATTCGGTACGGTCCAATGAGAAAGAATCGTCGGGATATTTTGTTCAAATGGCTGAAAGGCAAAAATAGTTTTATTCAAATGGCTGAAAAAAAAATAACCGTAATTTAAATTTTTGTTTATGCTTTTACTTATACTTAGATAATTCTTTTATTTATTTAACAGGATCGAATATCAACCATAAATTCCTCAATAAATCATCTACAATCGTACAACCATGCCAATGTAGTACCATCACTATCATCAATTATAAATCCATCCGATACACTCGCATCATCATCATCATTATATAACAACTATCAGCATCATCACAGTAATAGTATTGAAAATACGAATATGACCAGCCCTATCGTTACCAATACCGCCAATATTGAACGTAGTGGGGCGATTAAAATTTCAGCAGCTACTAATTAAAAAAAAAAAAAAAAAGAAGTAAATTAAATTAAACAAAACAAAATACTGTTAGTTAAAATATTTTTATTTTATATAATTTTGTTTTAGTTTTAATTAAAATAAAATTTTGTTTTTCGTTTTATTTATTAACTACTCAAAACAACAAAATTAAAAACAAAAATCTATTTACATAATATAATGTCTTATAATAATTTAAAAAAATAAAAAACAATTGTAATTATTATATATTATTATTATTGATAAAAAAAAATTAATTAATTACATATAAATATGCAACAAAACATTAAAATAAAAAAATTTACTAAAAAATTAAATTAAATAGATTTAATAACAAGAGAGAAAATTAAATTGTATATATTTTGTTTTGTTTGGAATTATATTAATAGTTAATTAATTAAGCAATTAATTAATTATTACTACACACATAAATATTATTATTTATTTATAAAAAAAATTATATTATCTATTAATTAAAATAAAAAAAAGTCATCTTTTATTATAATTCTATAGATTATGAGAAAAAGGACACATCAGGAGATACAAGGCAATCTTAATGGATTAACATACTTCATAAAAGCTAATAATTGAGATACATCATTTCAGCTGTAATATAAACTTGTGAGAGAAGTACTAAGTATGTTTTTCGATTATTTGGTGTCTGCGATCAGTTTCTTCGGTTCACCTAGAGATATACAAACAATGAGATAGAAATCCAAGTGAAAACATCATAAATAAAATAAAAATTATATTAGCGCCCAACTAGGCTCTCTTTGATGCTTATTCTCATCGAACATTTTATTTTAGATATAAAAACCTTAAAACAGAGAATAGTTATATGCACAACTCTCTTCTTCGGGTGTGCATTGTATTTATTCACATTTACTTTTTATTTTTCATGTACACTCACATATATATTGGTCGCTAGCAAAACCGTATTCAGAAAGAGATTAAAGACGGCTTTGGTAGCTAGATAAATCATTTACATGAACATTTTACTTTTTATTCATTTGAAATTTATAATGTTCAGATTATGATGAATGATACCTTAATCAAAAGCTCTGCTCATCAGCATAAATATGGCTGTAAAATGTATTTACATTTCAGCAAAAAAAAATTAAATTTAGCAAAGGGGTTAGCCTTTGCAAATTTACGAATTTGATTGCATATTCAATACAGCACGTAATAGTGGTCCGATTATGATGAATGAATGATACCTTAATCAAAAGCTATGGTCACCAGCATAAATATGGATGTAAAATATATTTACATTTCAGCATTACCAAAAAATTTAAAATTAGAAAAGGGTTTAGCCTTTGCAAATTTACGAATTTGATTGCATATTCAATACAGCACGTAATAGTGGTCCGATTATGATGAATGATACCTTAATCAAAAGCTGTGGTCACCAGCATAAATATGGCTGTAAAATATATTTACATTTCAGCAAAAAAAAAATTTACCAATAAATTTAAAATTAGCAAAGGGGTTAGCCTTTGCAAATTTACGAATTTGATTGCATATTCAATACAGCACGTAATAGTGGTCCGATTATTATGAATGATACCTTAATCAAAAGCTCTGATCACCAGCATAAATATGGCTGTAAAATATATTTACATTTCAGCAAAAAAAAATTTACCAAAAAATTTAAATTTAGCAAAGGGGTTAGCCTTTGCAAATTTACGAATTTGATTGCATATTCAATACAGCACGTAACAGTGGTCTGATTATGATGGATGATACCTTAATCAAAAGCTCTGGTCACCAGCATAAATATGGCTGTAAAATATATTTACATTTCAACATTACCAAAAAATTTAAAATTAGAAAAGGGGTTAGCCTTTGCAAATTTACGAATTTGATTGCATATTCAATACAGCACGTAACAGTGGTCCGATTATGATGAATGATACCTTAATCAAAAGCTATGGTTACCAGCAAAAATATGGCTGTAAAATATATTTACATTTCAGCAAAAAAAAGTTTACCAAAAAATTTAAAATCAGCAAAGGGGTTAGCCTTTGCAAATTTACAAATTTGATTGCATATTCAATACAGCACGTAATAGTGGTCCGATTATGATGATTGATACCTTAATCGAAAGCATAAGTATGGCTGTAAAATATATTTACATTTCAGCAAAAAAAAATTTCCAAAAAATTTAAATTTAGCAAAGGGGTTAGCCTTTGCAAATTTACGAATTTGATTGCATATTCAATACAGCACGTAATAGTAGTCCGATTTTGATGATTGATACCTTAATCAAAAGCTCTGGTCACCAGCATAAATATGGCTGTAAAATATATTTACATTTCAGCAAAAAAAAGTTTACCAAAAAATTTAAAATCAGCAAAGGGGTTAGCCTTTGCAAATTTACAAATTTGATTGCATATTCAATACAGCACGTAATAGTGGTCCGATTATGATGATTGATACCTTAATCAAAAGCATAAGTATGGTTGTAAAATATATTTACATTTCAGCAAAAAAATATTTACCAAAAAATGTAAAATTAGCAAAGGGGTTAGCCTTTGTAAATTTACAAATTTGATTGCATATTCAATACAGCACGTAATAGTGGTCCGATTATGATGATTGATACCTTAATCGAAAGCATAAGTATGGCTGTAAAATATATTTACATTTCAGCAAAAAAAAATTTACCAAAAAATTTAAATTTAGCAAAGGGGTTAGCCTTTGCAAATTTACGAATTTGATTGCATATTCAATACAGCACGTAATAGTAGTCCGATTTTGATGATTGATACCTTAATCAAAAGCTCTGGTCACCAGCATAAATATGGCTGTAAAATATATTTACATTTCAGCAAAAATAAAATTTACCAAAAAATTTAAAATTAGCAAAGGGGTTACCCTTTGCAAATTTACGAATTTGATTGCATATTCAATACAGCACGTAATAGTAGTCTGATTTTGATGATTGATACCTTAATCAAAAGCTATGGTCACCAGCATAAATATGGCTGTAAAATATATTTACATTTCAGCAAAAAAAAATTTACCAAAAAATTTAAATTTAGCAAAGGGGTTAGCCTTTGCAAATTTACGAATTTGATTGCATATTCAATACAGCACGTAATAGTAGTCCGATTTTGATGATTGATACCTTAATCAAAAGCTCTGGTCACCAGCATAAATATGGCTGTAAAATATATTTACATTTCAGCAAAAATAAAATTTACCAAAAAATTTAAAATTAGCAAAGGGGTTACCCTTTGCAAATTTACGAATTTGATTGCATATTCAATACAGCACGTAACAGTGGTCTGATTATGATGAATGATACCTTAATCAAAAGCTATGGTCACCAGCATAAATATGGCTGTAAAATATATTTACATTTCAGCAAAAAAAAATTTACCAAAAAATGTAAAATTAGCAAAGGGGTTAGCCTTTGCAAATTTACGAATTTGATTGCATATTCAATACAGCACGTAATAGTAGTCCGATTTTGATGATTGATACCTTAATCAAAAGCTATGGTCACCAGCATAAATATGACTGTAAAATATATTTACATTTCAGCAAAAAAAAATTTACAAAAAAATGTAAAATTAGCAAAGGGGTTAGCCTTTGCAAATTTACGAATTTGATTGCATATTCAATACAGCACGTAATAGTGGTCCGATTATGATGATTGATACCTTAATCGAAAGCATAAGTATGGCTGTAAAATATATTTACATTTCAGCAAAAAAAAGTTTACCAAAAAATTTAAATTTAGCAAAGGGGTTAGCCTTTGCAAATTTACGAATTTGATTGCATATTCATACAGCACGTAACAGTGGTCTGATTATGATGAATGATACCTTAATCAAAAGCTCTGGTCACCAGCATAAATATGGCTGTAAAATATATTTACATTTCAGCAAAAAAAAATTTACCAAAAAATGTTAAATTAGCAAAGGGATTAGCCTTTGCAAATTTACGAATTTGATTGCATATTCAATACAGCACGTAATAGTGGTCCGCTTATGATGATTAATACCTTAATCAAAAGCTCTGGTCACCAGCATAAATATGGCTGTAAAATATATTTACATTTCAGCAACAAAAAATTTACCAAAAAATTTAAAATTAGCAAAGGGGTAAGCCTTTGAAAATTTACGAATTTGATTGCATATTCAATACAGCTCGTAATAGTGATCCGATTATGATGAATGATACCTTAATCAAAAGCTCTGGTCACCAGCATAAATATGGCTGTAACATATATTTACATTTCAGCAAAAAAAAATTTACCAAAAAATTTAAAATTAGCTAAGGGGTTAGCCTTTGCAAATTTACGAATTTGATTGCATATTCAATACAGCACGTAATAGTGGTCCGATTATGATGAATGATACCTTAATCAAAAGCTCTGGTCACCAGCATAAATATGGCTGTAAAATATATTTACATTTCAGCAAAAAAAAATTTCCAAAAAATTTAAAATTAGCAAAGGGGTTAGCCTTTGCAAATTTACGAATTTGATTGCATATTCAATACAGCACGTAATAGTGGTCCGATTATGATGAATGATACCTTAATCAAAAGCTCTGGTCACCAGCATAAATATGGCTGTAAAATATATTTACATTTCAGCAAAAAAAAATTTCCAAAAAATTTAAAATTAGCAAAGGGGTTAGCCTTTGCAAATTTACGAATTTGATTGCATATTCAATACAGCACGTAATAGTGGTCCGATTATGATGAATGATACCTTAATCAAAAGCTCTGGTCACTAGCATAAATATGGCTGTAAAATATATTTACATTTCAGCAAAAAAAAATACCAAAAAATTTAAAATTAGCAAAGGGATTAGCCTTTACAAATTTACGAATTTGATTGCATATTCAATACAGCAAGTAATAGTAGTCTGATTTTGATGATTGATACCTTAATCAAAAGCTCTGGTCCCCAGCAAAAATATGGCTGTAAAATATATTTACATTTCAGCAAAAAAAAATTTACCAAAAAATTTAAAATTAGCTAAGGGGTTAGCCTTTGCAAATTTACGAATTTGATTGCATATTCAATACAGCACGTAATAGTGGTCCGATTATGATGAATGATACCTTAATCAAAAGCTCTGGTCACCAGCATAAATATGGCTGTAAAATATATTTACATTTCAGCAAAAAAAAATTTACCAAAAAATTTAAAATTAGCAAAGGGGTTAGCCTTTGCAAATTTACGAATTTGATTGCATATTCAATACAGCACGTAATAGTGGTCCGATTATGATGAATGATACCTTAATCAAAAGCTCTGGTCACCAGCATAAATATGGCTGTAAAATATATTTACATTTCAGCAAAAAAAAATTTCCAAAAAATTTAAAATTAGCAAAGGGGTTAGCCTTTGCAAATTTACGAATTTGATTGCATATTCAATACAGCACGTAATAGTGGTCCGATTATGATGAATGATACCTTAATCAAAAGCTCTGGTCACTAGCATAAATATGGCTGTAAAATATATTTACATTTCAGCAAACAAAAATACCAAAAAATTTAAAATTAGCAAAGGGATTAGCCTTTACAAATTTACGAATTTGATTGCATATTCAATACAGCAAGTAATAGTAGTCTGATTTTGATGATTGATACCTTAATCAAAAGCTCTGGTCCCCAGCAAAAATATGGCTGTAAAATATATTTACATTTCAGAAAAAAAAATTTACCAAAAAATTTAAATTTAGCAAAGGGGTTAGCCTTTGCAAATTTACGAATTTGATTGCATATTCATACAGCACGTAATAGTGGTCTGATTATGATGAATGATACCTTAATCAAAAGCTATGGTCACCAGCATAAATATGGCTGTAAAATATATTTACATTTCAGCAAAAAAAAATTTACCAAAAAATGTAAAATTAGCAAAGGGGTTAGCCTTTGCAAATTTACGAATTTGATTGCATATTCAATACAGCACGCAATAGTAGTCCGATTTTGATGATTGATACCTTAATCAAAAGCTCTGGTCACCAGCATAAATATGGCTGTAAAATATATTTACATTTCAGCAAAAATAAAATTTACCAAAAAATTTAAAATTAGCAAAGGGGTTACCCTTTGCAAATTTACGAATTTGATTGCATATTCAATACAGCAAGTAATAGTAGTCTGATTTTGATGATTGATACCTTAATCAAAAGCTATGGTCACCAGCATAAATATGGCTGTAAAATATATTTACATTTCAGCAAAAAAAAATTTACCAAAAAATGTAAAATTAGCAAAGGGGTTAGCCTTTGCAAATTTACGAATTTGATTGCATATTCAATACAGCACGTAACAGTGGTCTGATTATGATGAATGATACCTTAATCAAAAGCTATGGTCACCAGCATAAATATGGCTGTAACATATATTTACATTTCAGCAAAAAAAAATTTACCAAAAAATTTAAAATTAGCAAAGGGGTTAGCCTTTGCAAATTTACGAATTTGATTACATATTCAATACAGCGCGTAATAGTGATCCGATTATGATGAATGATACCTTAATCAAAAGCTCTGGTCACCAGCATAAATATGGCTGTAAAATATATTTACATTTCAGCAAAAAAAAAATTTACCAAAAAATTTAAAATTAGCAAAGGGGTTAGCCTTTGCAAATTTACGAATTTGATTGCATATTCAATACAGCACGTAATAGTGGTCCGCTTATGATGATTAATACCTTAATCAAAAGCTCTGGTCACCAGCATAAATATGGCTGTAAAATATATTTACATTTCAGCAACAAAAAATTTACCAAAAAATTTAAAATTAGCAAAGGGGTAAGCCTTTGCAAATTTACGAATTTGATTGCATATTCAATACAGCAAGTAATAGTGGTCCGATTATGATGATTGATACCTTAATCAAAAGCTCTGGTCACCAGCATAAATATGGCTGTAAAATATATTTACATTTCAGCAAAAAAAAATTTACCAAAAAATTTAAAATTAGCAAAGGGTTTAGCCTTTGCAAATTTACGAATTTGATTGCATATTCAATACAGCACGTAATAGTAGTCCGATTTTGATGATTGATACCTTAATCAAAAGCTCTGGTCACCAGCATAAATATGGCTGTAAAATATATTTACATTTCAGCAAAAAAAAATTTCCAAAAAATTTAAAATTAGCAAAGGGGTTAGCCTTTGCAAATTTACGAATTTGATTGCATATTCAATACAGCACGTAATAGTGGTCCGATTATGATGAATGATACCTTAATCAAAAGCTCTGGTCACTAGCATAAATATGGCTGTAAAATATATTTACATTTCAGCAAAAAAAAATACCAAAAAATTTAAAATTAGCAAAGGGATTAGCCTTTACAAATTTACGAATTTGATTGCATATTCAATACAGCAAGTAATAGTAGTCTGATTTTGATGATTGATACCTTAATCAAAAGCTCTGGTCCCCGGCAAAAATATGGCTGTAAAATATATTTACATTTCAGCAAAAAAAAATTTACCAAAAAAGCTAAAATTAGCTAAGGGGTTAGCCTTTGCAAATTTACGAATTTGATTGCATATTCAATACAGCACGTAATAGTGGTCCGATTATGATGAATGATACCTTAATCAAAAGCTCTGGTCACCAGCATAAATATGGCTGTAAAATATATTTACATTTCAGCAAAAAAAAATTTCCAAAAAATTTAAAATTAGCAAAGGGGTTAGCCTTTGCAAATTTACGAATTTGATTGCATATTCAATACAGCACGTAATAGTGGTCCGATTATGATGAATGATACCTTAATCAAAAGCTCTGGTCACCAGCATAAATATGGCTGTAAAATATATTTACATTTCAGCAAAAAAAAATTTCCAAAAAATTTAAAATTAGCAAAGGGGTTAGCCTTTGCAAATTTACGAATTTGATTGCATATTCAATACAGCACGTAATAGTGGTCCGATTATGATAAATGATACCTTAATCAAAAGCTCTGGTCACCAGCATAAATATGGCTGTAAAATATATTTACATTTCAGCAAAAAAAAATTTACCAAAAAATTTAAAATTAGCAAAGGGGTTAGCCTTTGCAAATTTACGAATTTGATTGCATATTCAATACAGCACGTAATAGTGGTCCGATTATGATGAATGATACCTTAATCAAAAGCTCTGGTCACCAGCATAAATATGGCTGTAAAATATATTTACATTTCAGCAAAAAAAAATTTACCAAAAAATTTAAAATTAGCAAAGGGGTTAGCCTTTGCAAATTTACGAATTTGATTGCATATTCAATACAGCACGTAATAGTGGTCCGATTATGATGAATGATACCTTAATCAAAAGCTCTGGTCACCAGCATAAATATGGCTGTAAAATATATTTACATTTCAGCAAAAAAAAATTTCCAAAAAATTTAAAATTAGCAAAGGGGTTAGCCTTTGCAAATTTACGAATTTGATTGCATATTCAATACAGCACGTAATAGTGGTCCGATTATGATGAATGATACCTTAATCAAAAGCTCTGGTCACCAGCATAAATATGGCTGTAAAATATATTTACATTTCAGCAAAAAAAAATTTACCAAAAAATTTAAAATTAGCAAAGGGGTTAGCCTTTGCAAATTTACGAATTTGATTGCATATTCAATACAGCACGTAATAGTGGTCCGATTATGATGAATGATACCTTAATCAAAAGCTCTGGTCACCAGCATAAATATGGCTGTAAAATATATTTACATTTCAGCAAAAAAAAATTTCCAAAAAATTTAAAATTAGCAAAGGGGTTAGCCTTTGCAAATTTACGAATTTGATTGCATATTCAATACAGCACGTAATAGTGGTCCGATTATGATGAATGATACCTTAATCAAAAGCTCTGGTCACCAGCATAAATATGGCTGTAAAATATATTTACATTTCAGCAAAAAAAAATTTACCAAAAAATTTAAAATTAGCAAAGGGGTTAGCCTTTGCAAATTTACGAATTTGATTGCATATTCAATACAGCACGTAATAGTGGTCCGATTATGATGAATGATACCTTAATCAAAAGCTCTGGTCACCAGCATAAATATGGCTGTAAAATATATTTACATTTCAGCAAAAAAAAATTTCCAAAAAATTTAAAATTAGCAAAGGGGTTAGCCTTTGCAAATTTACGAATTTGATTGCATATTCAATACAGCACGTAATAGTGGTCCGATTATGATGAATGATACCTTAATCAAAAGCTCTGGTCACCAGCATAAATATGGCTGTAAAATATATTTACATTTCAGCAAAAAAAAATTTCCAAAAAATTTAAAATTAGCAAAGGGGTTAGCCTTTGCAAATTTACGAATTTGATTGCATATTCAATACAGCACGTAATAGTGGTCCGATTATGATGAATGATACCTTAATCAAAAGCTCTGGTCACCAGCATAAATATGGCTGTAAAATATATTTACATTTCAGCAAAAAAAAATTTACCAAAAAATTTAAAATTAGCAAAGGGGTTAGCCTTTGCAAATTTACGAATTTGATTGCATATTCAATACAGCACGTAATAGTGGTCCGATTATGATGAATGATACCTTAATCAAAAGCTCTGGTCACCAGCATAAATATGGCTGTAAAATATATTTACATTTCAGCAAAAAAAAATTTCCAAAAAATTTAAAATTAGCAAAGGGGTTAGCCTTTGCAAATTTACGAATTTGATTGCATATTCAATACAGCACGTAATAGTGGTCCGATTATGATGAATGATACCTTAATCAAAAGCTCTGGTCACCAGCATAAATATGGCTGTAAAATATATTTACATTTCAGCAAAAAAAAATTTACCAAAAAATTTAAAATTAGCAAAGGGGTTAGCCTTTGCAAATTTACGAATTTGATTGCATATTCAATACAGCACGTAATAGTGGTCCGATTATGATGAATGATACCTTAATCAAAAGCTCTGGTCACCAGCATAAATATGGCTGTAAAATATATTTACATTTCAGCAAAAAAAAATTTCCAAAAAATTTAAAATTAGCAAAGGGGTTAGCCTTTGCAAATTTACGAATTTGATTGCATATTCAATACAGCACGTAATAGTGGTCCGATTATGATGAATGATACCTTAATCAAAAGCTCTGGTCACCAGCATAAATATGGCTGTAAAATATATTTACATTTCAGCAAAAAAAAATTTACCAAAAAATTTAAAATTAGCAAAGGGGTTAGCCTTTGCAAATTTACGAATTTGATTGCATATTCAATACAGCACGTAATAGTGGTCCGATTATGATGAATGATACCTTAATCAAAAGCTCTGGTCACCAGCATAAATATGGCTGTAAAATATATTTACATTTCAGCAAAATAAAATTACCAAAAAATTTAAAATTAGCAAAGGGGTTAGCCTTTGCAAATTTACGAATTTGATTGCATATTCAATACAGCACGTAATAGTGGTCCGATTATGATGAATGATACCTTAATCAAAAGCTCTGGTCACTAGCATAAATATGGCTGTAAAATATATTTACATTTCAGCAAAAAAAAATACCAAAAAATTTAAAATTAGCAAAGGGATTAGCCTTTACAAATTTACGAATTTGATTGCATATTCAATACAGCACGTAATAGTGGTCCGATTATGATGATTGATACCTTAATCAAAAGCTCTGGTCACCAGCATAAATATGGCTGTAAAATATATTTACATTTCAGCAAAAATAATTTACCAAAAAATTTAAAATTAGCAAAGGAGTTAGCCTTTGCAAATTTGCGAATTTGATTGCATATTCAATACAGCAAATAATAGTGGTCCGATTATGATGGTTGATACCTTAATCAAAAGCTCTGGTCACCAGCATAAATATGGCTGTAAAATATATTTACATTTCAGCAAAAAATAATTACCAAAAAATTTAAATTCAGCAAAAGGGTTAGCCTTTGCAAATTTACGAATTTGATTGCATATCCAATACAGCACGTAATAGTGGTCCGATTATGATGGTTGATACCTTAATCAAAAGCTCTGGTCCCCAGCAAAATAATGGCTGTAAAATATATTTAAATTTCAGCAAAACAATTTACCAAAAAATTTAAAATTAGCAAAGGGGTTAACCTTTGCAAATTTACGAATTTGATTGCATATTCAATACAGCACGTAATAGTGGTCCGATTATGATGAATGATACCTTAATCAAAAGCTCTGGTCACTAGCATAAATATGGCTGTAAAATATATTTACATTTCAGCAAAAAAAAAATTACCAAAAAATTTAAATTTAGCAAAGAGGTTAGCCTTTGCAAATTTACGAATTTGATTGCATATTCAATACAGCACGTAATAGTGGTCCGATTATGATGAATGATACCTTAATCAAAAGCTCTGGTCACCAGCATAAATATGGCTGTAAAATATATTTACATTTCAGCAAAAAAAATTTACCAAAAAATTTAAATTTAGCAAAGAGGTTAGCCTTTGCAAATTTACGAATTTGATTGCATATTCAATACAGCACGTAATAGTGGTCCGATTATGATGAATGATACCTTAATCAAAAGCTCTGGTCACCAGCATAAATATGGCTGTAAAATATATTTACATTTCAGCAAAAATAATTTACCAAAAAATTTAAAATTAGCAAAGGAGTTAGCCTTTGCAAATTTGCGAATTTGATTGCATATTCAATACAGCAAATAATAGTGGTCCGATTATGATGGTTGATACCTTAATCAAAAGCTCTGGTCACCAGCATAAATATGGCTGTAAAATATATTTACATTTCAGAAAAAAATAATTACCAAAAAATTTAAATTCAGCAAAAGGGTTAGCCTTTGCAAATTTACGAATTTGATTGCATATCCAATACAGCACGTAATAGTGGTCCGATTATGATGGTTGATACCTTAATCAAAAGCTCTGGTCCCCAGCAAAATAATGGCTGTAAAATATATTTAAATTTCAGCAAAACAATTTACCAAAAAATTTAAAATTAGCAAAGGGGTTAACCTTTGCAAATTTACGAATTTGATTGCATATTCAATACAGCACGTAATAGTGGTCCGATTATGATGAATGATACCTTAATCAAAAGCTCTGGTCACTAGCATAAATATGGCTGTAAAATATATTTACATTTCAGCAAAAAAAAAATTACCAAAAAATTTAAATTTAGCAAAGAGGTTAGCCTTTGCAAATTTACGAATTTGATTGCATATTCAATACAGCACGTAATAGTGGTCCGATTATGATGAATGATACCTTAATCAAAAGCTCTGGTCACCAGCATAAATATGGCTGTAAAATATATTTACATTTCAGCAAAAAAAATTTACCAAAAAATTTAAATTTAGCAAAGAGGTTAGCCTTTGCAAATTTACGAATTTGATTGCATATTCAATACAGCACGTAATAGTGGTCCGATTATGATGAATGATACCTTAATCAAAAGCTCTGGTCACCAGCATAAATATGGCTGTAAAATATATTTACATTTCAGCAAAAAAAATTTACCAAAAAATTTAAATTTAGCAAAGGGGTTAGCCTTTGCAAATTTACGAATTTGATTGCATATTCAATACAGCACGTAATAGTGGTCCGATTATGATGAATGATACCTTAATCAAAAGCTCTGGTTACCAGCATAAATATGGCTGTAAAATATATTTACATTTCAGCAAAAAAAAATTTACCAAAAAATTTAAAATTAGCAAAGGGGTTAGCCTTTGCAAATTTACGAATTTTATTGCATATTCAATACAGCGCGTAATAGTGATCCGATTATGATGAATGATACCTTAATCAAAAGCTCTGGTCACCAGCATAAATATGGCTGTAAAATATATTTACATTTCAGCAAAAAAAATTTACCAAAAAATTTAAAATTAGCAAAGGGGTTAGCCTTTGCAAATTTACGAATTTGATTGCATATTCAATACAGCAAGTAATAGTGGTCCGATTATGATGATTGATACCTTAATCAAAAGCTGTGGTCACCAGCATAAATATGGCTGTAAAATATATTTACATTTCAGCAAAAAAAACTTTACCAAAAAATTTAAAATTAGCAAAGGGGTTAGCCTTTGCAAATTTACGAATTTGATTGCATATTCAATACAGCAAGTAATAGTGGTCCGATTATAATGATTGATACCTTAATCAAAAGCTCTGGTCACCAGCATAAATATGGCTGTAAAATATATTTACATTTCAGCAACAAAAAATTTACCAAAAAATTTAAAATTAGCAAAGGGGTTAGCCTTTGCAAATTTACGAATTTGATTGCATATTCAATACAGCGCGTAATAGTGGTTCGATTATGATGATTGATACCTTAATCAAAAACTCTGGTCACCAGCATAAATATGGCTGTAAAATATATTTACATTTCAGCAAAAAAAATTTACCAAAAAATTTAAAATTAGCAAAGGGGTTAGCTTTTACAAATTTACGAATTTGATTGCATATTCAATACAGCACGTAATAGTGATCCGATTATGATGAATGATACCTTAATCAAAAGCTCTGGTCACCAGCATAAATATGGCTGTAAAATATATTTACATTTCAGCAAAAAAAAATTTACCAAAAAATTTAAAATTAGCAAAGGGGTTAGCCAAATTTACGAATTTGATTGCATATACAATACAGCAAGTAATAGTAGTCCGATTATGATGATTGATACCTTAATCAAAAGCTGTGGTCACCAGCATAAATATGGCTGTAAACTAAATTTACATTTCAGCAAAAAAAATTTACCAAAAAATTTAAAATTAGCAAAGGGGTTAGCCTTTGCAAATTTACGAATTTGATTGCATATTCAATACAGCGCGTAATAGTGGTTCGATTATGATGATTGATACCTTAATCAAAAACTCTGGTCACCAGCATAAATATGGCTGTAAAATATATTTACATTTCAGCAAAAAAAATTTACCAAAAAATTTAAAATTAGCAAAGGGGTTAGCTTTTACAAATTTACGAATTTGATTGCATATTCAATACAGCACGTAATAGTGATCCGATTATGATGAATGATACCTTAATCAAAAGCTCTGGTCACCAGCATAAATATGGCTGTAAAATATATTTACATTTCAGCAAAAAAAAATTTACCAAAAAATTTAAAATTAGCAAAGGGGTTAGCCAAATTTACGAATTTGATTGCATATACAATACAGCAAGTAATAGTAGTCCGATTATGATGATTGATACCTTAATCAAAAGCTGTGGTCACCAGCATAAATATGGCTGTAAACTAAATTTACATTTCAGCAAAAAAAATTTACCAAAAAATTTAAAATTAGCAAAGGGGTTAGCCTTTGCAAATTTACGAATTTGATTGCATATTCAATACAGCAAGTAATAGTAGTCCGATTATGATGATTGATACCTTAATCAAAAGCTGTGGTCACCAGCATAAATATGGCTGTAAAATATATTTACATTTCAGCAAAAAAAACTTTACCAAAAAATTTAAAATTAGCAAAGGGGTTAGCCTTTGCAAATTTACGAATTTGATTGCATATTCAATACAGCAAGTAATAGTGGTCCGATTATAATGATTGATACCTTAATCAAAAGCTCTGGTCACCAGCATAAATATGGCTGTAAAATATATTTACATTTCAGCAACAAAAAATTTACCAAAAAATTTAAAATTAGCAAAGGGGTTAGCCTTTGCAAATTTACGAATTGGATTGCATATTCAATACAGCGCGTAATAGTGGTTCGATTATGATGATTGATACCTTAATCAAAAACTCTGGTCACCAGCATAAATATGGCTGTAAAATATATTTACATTTCAGCAAAAAAAAATTTACCAAAAAATTTAAAATTAGCAAAGGGGTTAGCTTTTACAAATTTACGAATTTGATTGCATATTCAATACAGCACGTAATAGTGATCCGATTATGATGAATGATACCTTAATCAAAAGCTCTGGTCACCAGCATAAATATGGCTGTAAAATATATTTACATTTCAGCAAAAAAAAATTTACCAAAAAATTTAAAATTAGCAAAGGGGTTAGCCAAATTTACGAATTTGATTGCATATTCAATACAGCAAGTAATAGTAGTCCGATTATGATGATTGATACCTTAATCAAAAGCTGTGGTCACCAGCATAAATATGGCTGTAAAATATATTTACATTTCAGCAAAAAAAATTTACCAAAAAATTTAAATTTAGCAAAGGGGTTAGCCTTTGCAAATTTACGAATTTGATTGCATATCCAATACAGCACGTAATAGTGGTCCGATTATGATGAATGATACCTTAATCAAAAGCTCTGGTCACCAGCATAAATATGGCTGTAAAATATATTTACATTTCAGCAAAAAAAATTTACCAAAAAATTTAAATTTAGCAAAGGGGTTAGCCTTTGCAAATTTACGAATTTGATTGCATATCCAATACAGCACGTAATAGTGGTCCGATTATGATGGTTGATACCTTAATCAAAAGCTCTGGTCCCCAGCAAAATAATGGCTGTAAAATATATTTAAATTTCAGCAAAACAATTTACCAAAAAATTTAAAATTAGCAAAGGGGTTAACCTTTGCAAATTTACGAATTTGATTGCATATTCAATACAGCACGTAATAGTGGTCCGATTATGATGAATGATACCTTAATCAAAAGCTCTGGTCACCAGCATAAATATGGCTGTAAAATATATTTACATTTCAGCAAAAAAAAAATTACCAAAAAATTTAATTTAGCAAAGAGGTTAGCCTTTGCAAATTTACGAATTTGATTGCATATTCAATACAGCACGTAATAGTGGTCCGATTATGATGAATGATACCTTAATCAAAAGCTCTGGTCACCAGCATAAATATGGCTGTAAAATATATTTACATTTCAGCAAAAAAAATTTACCAAAAAATTTAAATTTAGCAAAGGGGTTAGCCTTTGCAAATTTACGAATTTGATTGCATATTCAATACAGCACGTAATAGTGGTCCGATTATGATGAATGATACCTTAATCAAAAGCTCTGGTTACCAGCATAAATATGGCTGTAAAATATATTTACATTTCAGCAAAAAAAAATTTTACCAAAAAATTTAAAATTAGCAAAGGGGTTAGCCTTTGCAAATTTACGAATTTGATTGCATATTCAATACAGCGCGTAATAGTGATCCGATTATGATGAATGATACCTTAATCAAAAGCTCTGGTCACCAGCATAAATATGGCTGTAAAATATATTTACATTTCAGCAAAAAAAATTTACCAAAAAATTTAAAATTAGCAAAGGGGTTAGCCTTTGCAAATTTACGAATTTGATTGCATATTCAATACAGCAAGTAATAGTGGTCCGATTATGATGATTGATACCTTAATCAAAAGCTGTGGTCACCAGCATAAATATGGCTGTAAACTAAATTTACATTTCAGCAAAAAAAATTTACCAAAAAATTTAAAATTAGCAAAGGGGTTAGCCTTTGCAAATTTACGAATTTGATTGCATATTCAATACAGCAAGTAATAGTGGTCCGATTATAATGAATGATACCTTAATCAAAAGCTCTGGTCACCAGCATAAATATGGCTGTAAAATATATTTACATTTCAGCAACAAAAAATTTACCAAAAAATTTAAAATTAGCAAAGGGGTTAGCCTTTGCAAATTTACGAATTTGATTGCATATTCAATACAGCGCGTAATAGTGGTTCGATTATGATGATTGATACCTTAATCAAAAACTCTGGTCACCAGCATAAATATGGCTGTAAAATATATTTACATTTCAGCAAAAAAAAATTTACCAAAAAATTTAAAATTAGCAAAGGGGTTAGCTTTTACAAATTTACGAATTTGATTGCATATTCAATACAGCACGTAATAGTGATCCGATTATGATGAATGATACCTTAATCAAAAGCTCTGGTCACCAGCATAAATATGGCTGTAAAATATATTTACATTTCAGCAAAAAAAAATTTACCAAAAAATTTAAAATTAGCAAAGGGGTTAGCCAAATTTACGAATTTGATTGCATATTCAATACAGCAAGTAATAGTAGTCCGATTATGATGATTGATACCTTAATCAAAAGCTGTGGTCACCAGCATAAATATGGCTGTAAACTAAATTTACATTTCAGCAAAAAAAATTTACCAAAAAATTTAAAATTAGCAAAGGGGTTAGCCTTTGCAAATTTACGAATTTGATTGCATATTCAATACAGCACGTAATAGTGATCCGATTATAATGAATGATACCTTAATCAAAAGCTCTAGTCACCAGCATAAATATGGCTGTAAAATATATTTACATTTCAGCAAAAAAAAAATTTACCAAAAAATTTAAATTTAGCAAAGGGGTTAGCCTTTGCAAATTTACGAATTTGATTGCATATTCAATACAGCACGTAATAGTGGTCCGATTATGATTAATGATACCTTAATCAAAAGCTCTGGTCACCAGCATAAATATGGCTGTAAAATATATTTACATTTCAGCAAAAAAAATTTACCAAAAAATTTAAATTTAGCAAAGGGGTTAGCCTTTGCAAATTTACGAATTTGATTACATATTCAGTACAGTACGTAATAGTAGTCCGATTATGATGAATGATACCTTAATCAAAAGCTCTGGTCACCAGCATAAATATGGCTGTAAAATATATTTACATTTCAGCAAAAAAAATTTACCAAAAAATTTAAATTTAGCAAAGGGGTTAGCCTTTGCAAATTTACGAATTTGATTACATATTCAGTACAGTACGTAATAGTAGTCCGATTATGATGAATGATACCTTAATCAAAAGCTCTGGTCACCAGCAAAAATATTTCTGTAAAATATATTTAAATTTCAGAAAAAAAATTAACCAAAAAATTTTAATTTAGCAAAGGGGTTAGCCTTTGCAAATTTACGAATTTGATTGCATATTCAATACAGCACGTAATAGTAGTCCGATTATGATGATTGATACCTTAATCAAAAGCTCTGGTCACCAGCAAAAATATGGCTGTAAAATATATTTAAATTTCAGCAAAAAAAAATTACCAAAAAATTTAAAATTAGCAAAGGGGTTAGCCTTTGCAAATTTACGAATTTGATTGCATATTCAATACAGCACGTAATAGTGGTCCGATTATGATGAATGATACCTTAATCAAAAGCTCTGGTCACCAGCATAAATATGTCTGTAAAATATGATTACATTTCAGCAAAAAAAAATTTACCAAAAAATTTAAAATTAGCAAAGGGGTTAGCCAAATTTACGAATTTGATTGCATATTCAATACAGCAAGTAATAGTAGTCCGATTATGATGATTGATACCTTAATCAAAAGCTGTGGTCACCAGCATAAATATGGCTGTAAACTAAATTTACATTTCAGCAAAAAAAATTTACCAAAAAATTTAAAATTAGCAAAGGGGTTAGCCTTTGCAAATTTACGAATTTGATTGCATATTCAATACAGCACGTAATAGTGGTCCGATTATGATTAATGATACCTTAATCAAAAGCTCTGGTCACCAGCATAAATATGGCTGTAAAATATATTTACATTTCAGCAAAAAAAATTTACCAAAAAATTTAAATTTAGCAAAGGGGTTAGCCTTTGCAAATTTACGAATTTGATTGCATATTCAATACAGCACGTAATAGTAGTCCGATTATGATGATTGATACCTTAATCAAAAGCTCTGGTCACCAGCAAAAATATGGCTGTAAAATATATTTAAATTTCAGCAAAAAAAAATTACCAAAAAATTTAAAATTAGCAAAGGGGTTAGCCTTTGCAAATTTACGAATTTGATTGCATATTCAATACAGCAAGTAATAGTAGTCCGATTATGATGATTGATACCTTAATCAAAAGCTGTGGTCACCAGCATAAATATGGCTGTAAACTAAATTTACATTTCAGCAAAAAAAATTTACCAAAAAATTTAAAATTAGCAAAGGGGTTAGCCTTTGCAAATTTACGAATTTGATTGCATATTCAATACAGCACGTAATAGTGATCCGATTATAATGAATGATACCTTAATCAAAAGCTCTAGTCACCAGCATAAATATGGCTGTAAAATATATTTACATTTCAGCAAAAAAAAAATTTACCAAAAAATTTAAATTTAGCAAAGGGGTTAGCCTTTGCAAATTTACGAATTTGATTGCATATTCAATACAGCACGTAATAGTGGTCCGATTATGATGAATGATACCTTAATCAAAAGCTCTGGTCACCAGCATAAATATGGCTGTAAAATATATTTACATTTCAGCAAAAAAAATTTACCAAAAAATTTAAATTTAGCAAAGGGGTTAGCCTTTGCAAATTTACGAATTTGATTGCATATTCAATACAGCACGTAATAGTGGTCCGATTATGATGAATGATACCTTAATCAAAAGCTCTGGTCACCAGCAAAAATATGGCTGTAAAATATATTTAAATTTCAGCAAAAAAAAATTACCAAAAAATTTAAAATTAGCAAAGGGGTTAGCCTTTGCAAATTTACGAATTTGATTGCATATTCAATACAGCACGTAATAGTGGTCCGATTATGATGAATGATACCTTAATCAAAAGCTCTGTTCACCAGCAAAAATATTTCTGTAAAATATATTTAAATTTCAGAAAAAAAATTTACCAAAAAATTTAAATTTAGCAAAGGGGTTAGCCTTTGCAAATTTACGAATTTGATTGCATATTCAATACAGCACGTAATAGTGGTCCGATTATGATGAATGATACCTTAATCAAAAGCTCTGGTCACCAGCATAAATATGTCTGTAAAATATGATTACATTTCAGCAAAAAAACATTTACCAAAAAATTTAAAATTAGCTAAGGGGTTAGCCTTTGCAAATTTACGAATTTGATTGCATATTCAATACAGCACGTAATAGTGGTCCGATTATGATGAATGATACCTTAATCAAAAGCTCTGGTCACTAGCATAAATATGGTTGTAAAATATATTTACATTTCAGCAAAAAAAAAATTACCAAAAAATTTAATTTAGCAAAGAGGTTAGCCTTTGCAAATTTACGAATTTGATTGCATATTCAATACAGCACGTAATAGTGGTCCGATTATGATGAATGATACCTTAATCAAAAGCTCTGGTCACCAGCATAAATATGTCTGTAAAATATGATTACATTTCAGCAAAAAAACATTTACCAAAAAATTTAAAATTAGCTAAGGGGTTAGCCTTTGCAAATTTACGAATTTGATTGCATATTCAATACAGCACGTAATAGTGGTCCGATTATGATGAATGATACCTTAATCAAAAGCTCTGGTCACTAGCATAAATATGGTTGTAAAATATATTTACATTTCAGCAAAAAAAAATTACCAAAAAATTTAATTTAGCAAAGAGGTTAGCCTTTGCAAATTTACGAATTTGATTGCATATTCAATACAGCACGTAATAGTGGTCCGATTATGATGAATGATACCTTAATCAAAAGCTCTGGTCACCAGCATAAATATGGCTGTAAAATATATTTACATTTCAGCAAAAATAAAATTACCAAAAAATTTAAAATTAGCAAAGGGGTTAGCCTTTGCAAATTTACGAATTTGATTGCATATTCAATACAGCACGTAATAGTGGTCCGATTATGATGAATGATACCTTAATCAAAAGCTCTGGTCACCAGCATAAATATGGCTGTAAAATATATTTACATTTCAGCAAAAATAAAATTACCAAAAAATTTAAAATTAGCAAAGGGGTTAGCCTTTGCAAATTTACGAATTTGATTGCATATTCAATACAGCACGTAATAGTGGTCCGATTATGATGAATGATACCTTAATCAAAAGCTCTGGTCACCAGCAAAAATATGGCTGTAAAATATATTTACATTTCAGCAAAAATAAAATTACCAAAAAATTTAAAATTAGCAAAGGGGTTAGCCTTTGCAAATTTACGAATTTGATTGCATATTCAATACAGCACGTAATAGTGGTCCGATTATGATGAATGATACCTTAATCAAAAGCTCTGGTCACCAGCATAAATATGGCTGTAAAATATGATTACATTTCAGCAAAAATAAAATTACCAAAAAATTTAAAATTAGCTAAGGGGTTAGCCTTTGCAAATGTACGAATTTGATTGCATATTCAATACAGCACGTAATAGTGGTCCGATTATGATGAATGATACCTTAATCAAAAGCTCTGGTCACCAGCATAAATATGGCTGTAAAATATATTTACATTTCAGCAAAAATAAAATTACCAAAAAATTTAAAATTAGCTAAGGGGTTAGCCTTTGCAAATTTACGAATTTGATTGCATATTCAATACAGCACGTAATAGTGGTCCGATTATGATGAATGATACCTTAATCAAAAGCTCTGGTCACCAGCAAAAGTATGGCTGTAAAAAATTATAAATTAGCAAAGAGATTAGCCTTTGCAAATTTACGAATTTGATTGCATATTCAATACAGCACGTAATAGTGGTCCGATTATGATGAATGATACCTTAATCAAAAGCTCTGGTCACCAGCATAAATATGGCTGTAAAATATATTTACATTTCAGCAAAAATAAAATTACCAAAAAATTTAAAATTAGCTAAGGGGTTAGCCTTTGCAAATTTACGAATTTGATTGCATATTCAATACAGCACGTAATAGTGGTCCGATTATGATGAATGATACCTTAATCAAAAGCTCTGGTCACCAGCAAAAGTATGGCTGTAAAAAATTAAAAATTAGCAAAGAGATTAGCCTTTGCAAATTTACGAATTTGATTGCATATTCAATACAGCACGTAATAGTGGTCCAATTAGGATGATTGATACCTTAATCAAAAGCTCTGGTCACCAGCAAAAATATGGCTGTAAAATATGATTACATTTCAGCAAAAAAACATTTACCAAAAAATTTAAAATTAGCTAAGGGGTTAGCCTTTGCAAATTTACGAATTTGATTGCATATTCAATACAGCACGTAATAGTGGTCCGATTATGATGAATGATACCTTAATCAAAAGCTCTGGTCACCAGCATAAATATGGCTGTAAAATATATTTACATTTCAGCAAAAATAAAATTACCAAAAAATTTAAAATTAGCTAAGGGGTTAGCCTTTGCAAATTTACGAATTTGATTGCATATTCAATACAGCACGTAATAGTGGTCCGATTATGATGAATGATACCTTAATCAAAAGCTCTGGTCACCAGCAAAAGTATGGCTGTAAAAAATTATAAATTAGCAAAGAGATTAGCCTTTTCAAATTTACGAATTTGATTGCATATTCAATACAGCACGTAATAGTGGTCCAATTAGGATGATTGATACCTTAATCAAAAGCTCTGGTCACCAGCAAAAATATGGCTGTAAAATATGATTACATTTCAGCAAAAAAACATTTACCAAAAAATTTAAAATTAGCTAAGGGGTTAGCCTTTGCAAATTTACGAATTTGATTGCATATTCAATACAGCACGTAATAGTGGTCCGATTATGATGAATGATACCTTAATCAAAAGCTGTGGTCACCAGCATAAATATGGCTGTAAAATATATTTACATTTCAGCAAAAATAAAATTACCAAAAAATTTAAAATTAGCTAAGGGGTTAGCCTTTGCAAATTTACGAATTTGATTGCATATTCAATACAGCACGTAATAGTGGTCCGATTATAATGAATGATACCTTAATCAAAAGCTCTGGTCACCAGCATAAATATGGCTGTAAAATATATTTACATTTCAGCAAAAATAAAATTACCAAAAAATTTAAAATTAGCTAAGGGGTTAGCCTTTGCAAATGTACGAATTTGATTGCATATTCAATACAGCACGTAATAGTGGTCCGATTATGATGAATGATACCTTAATCAAAAGCTCTGGTCACCAGCATAAATATGGCTGTAAAATATATTTACATTTCAGCAAAAATAAAATTACCAAAAAATTTAAAATTAGCTAAGGGGTTAGCCTTTGCAAATTTACGAATTTGATTGCATATTCAATACAGCACGTAATAGTGGTCCGATTATGATGAATGATACCTTAATCAAAAGCTCTGGTCATCAGCAAAAGTATGGCTGTAAAAAATTATAAATTAGCAAAGAGATTAGCCTTTGCAAATTTACGAATTTGATTGCATATTCAATACAGCACGTAATAGTGGTCCAATTAGGATGAATGATACCTTAATCAAAAGCTCTGGTCACCAGCAAAAATATGGCTGTAAAATATGATTACATTTCAGCAAAAAAACATTTACCAAAACATTTAAAATTAGCTAAGGGGTTAGCCTTTGCAAATTTACGAATTTGATTGCATATTCAATACAGCACGTAATAGTGGTCCGATTATGATGAATGATACCTTAATCAAAAGCTCTGGTCACCAGCATAAATATGGCTGTAAAATATATTTACATTTCAGCAAAAATAAAATTACCAAAAAATTTAAAATTAGCAAAGGGGTTAGCCTTTGCAAATTTACGAATTTGATTGCATATTCAATACAGCACGTAATAGTGGTCCGATTATAATGAATGATACCTTAATCAAAAGCTCTGGTCACCAGCATAAATATGGCTGTAAAATATATTTACATTTCAGCAAAAATAAAATTACTAAAAAATTTAAAATTAGCTAAGGGGTTAGCCTTTGCAAATTTACGAATTTGATTGCATATTCAATACAGCACGTAATAGTGGTCCGATTATGATGAATGATACCTTAATCAAAAGCTCTGGTCACCAGCAAAAGTATGGCTGTAAAAAATTATAAATTAGCAAAGAGATTAGCCTTTGCAAATTTACGAATTTGATTGCATATTCAATACAGCACGTAATAGTGGTCCAATTAGGATGATTGATACCTTAATCAAAAGCTCTGGTCACCAGCAAAAATATGGCTGTAAAATATATTTAAATTTCAGCAAAAAAAAAATTACCAAAAAATTTAAAATTAGCAAAGGGGTTAGCCTTTGCAAATTTACGAATTTGATTGCATATTCAATACAGCACGTAATAGGGGTCCGATTATGATGAATGATACCTTAATCAAAAGCTCTGGTCACCAGCAAAAGTATGGCAGTAAAAAATTATAAATTAGCAAAAAGATTAGCCTTTTCAAATTTACGAATTTGATTGCATATTCAATACAGCACGTAATAGTGGTCCAATTAGGATGATTGATACCTTAATCAAAAGCTCTGGTCACCAGCAAAAATATGGCTGTAAAATATGATTACATTTCAGCAAAAAAACATTTACCAAAAAATTTAAAATTAGCTAAGGGGTTAGCCTTTGCAAATTTACGAATTTGATTGCATATTCAATACAGCACGTAATAGTGGTCCGATTATGATGAATGATACCTTAATCAAAAGCTGTGGTCACCAGCATAAATATGGCTGTAAAATATATTTACATTTCAGCAAAAATAAAATTACCAAAAAATTTAAAATTAGCTAAGGGGTTAGCCTTTGCAAATTTACGAATTTGATTGCATATTCAATACAGCACGTAATAGTGGTCCGATTATAATGAATGATACCTTAATCAAAAGCTCTGGTCACCAGCATAAATATGGCTGTAAAATATATTTACATTTCAGCAAAAATAAAATTACCAAAAAATTTAAAATTAGCTAAGGGGTTAGCCTTTGCAAATTTACGAATTTGATTGCATATTCAATACAGCACGTAATAGTGGTCCGATTATGATGATTGATACCTTAATCAAAAGCTCTGGTCACCAGTAAAAGTATGGCTGTAAAAAATTATATTAGCAAAGAGATTAGCCTTTGCAAATTTACGAATTTGATTGCATATTCAATACAGCACGTAATAGTGGTCCGATTATGATGATTGATACCTTAATCAAAAGCTCTGGTCACCAGCAAAAATATGGCTGTAAAATATATTTAAATTTCAGCAAAAATAAAATTACCAAAAAATTTAAAATAAGCAAAGGGGTTAGCCTTTGCAAATTTACGAATTTGACTGCATATTCAATACAGCACGTAATAGTGGTCCGATTATGATGAATGATACCTTAATCAAAAGCTCTGGTCACCAGTAAAAGTATGGCTGTAAAAAATTATAAATTAGCAAAGAGATTAGCCTTTGCAAATTTACGAATTTGATTGCATATTCAATACAGCACGTAATAGTGGTCCGATTATGATGATTGATACCTTAATCAAAAGCTCTGGTCACCAGCAAAAATATGGCTGTAAAATATGTTTACATTTCAGCAAAAAAAAATTTACCAAAAAATTTAAAATTAGCAAAGGGATTAGCCTTTGCAAATTTACGAATTTGATTGCATATTCAATACAGCACGTAATAGTGGTCCGATTATGATGATTGATACCTTAATCAAAAGCTCTGGTCACCAGTAAAAGTATGGCTGTAAAAAATTATAAATTAGCAAAGAGATTAGCCTTTGCAAATTTACGAATTTGATTGCATATTCAATACAGCACGTAATAGTGGTCCGATTATGATGATTGATACCTTAATCAAAAGCTCTGGTCACCAGCAAAAATATGGCTGTAAAATATATTTAAATTTCAGCAAAAATAAAATTACCAAAAAATTTAAAATTAGCAAAGGGGTTAGCCTTTGCAAATTTACGAATTTGACTGCATATTCAATACAGCACGTAATAGTGGTCCGATTATGATGAATGATACCTTAATCAAAAGCTCTGGTCACCAGCAAAAATATGGCTGTAAAAAATTATAAATTAGCAAAGAGATTAGCCTTTGCAAATTTACGAATTTGATTGCATATTCAATACAGCACGTAATAGTGGTCCGATTATGATGAATGATACCTTAATCAAAAGCTCTGGTCACCAGCAAAAATATGGCTGTAAAATATATTTACATTTCAGCAAAAAAAAAATTACCAAAAAATTTAAAATTAGCAAAGGGGTTAGCCTTTGCAAATTTACGAATTTGACTGCATATTCAATACAGCACGTAATAGTGGTCCGATTATGATGAATGATACCTTAATCAAAAGCTCTCGTCACCATCAAAAATATGGCTGTAAAATATATTTACATTTCAGCAAAAATAAAATTACCAAAAAATTTAAAATTAGCAAAGGGGTTAGCCTTTGTAAATTTACGAATTTGATTGCATATTCAATACAGCACGTAATAGTGGTCCGATTATGATGATTGATACCTTAATCAAAAGCTGTGGTCACCAGCAAAAATATGGCTGTAAAATATATTTACATTTCAGCAAAAAAAAAAAATAACCAAAAAATTAAAATTAGCAAAGGGGTTAGATAGCCTTTGCAAATTTACGAATTTGATTGCATATTCAATACAGCACGTAATAGTGGTCCGATTATAATGAATGATACCTTAATCAAAAGCTCTGGTCACCAGCATAAATATGGCTGTAAAATATATTTACATTTCAGCAAAAAAAAAAATTACCAAAAAATTTAAAATTAGCAAAGGGGTTAGCCTTTGCAAATTTACGAATTTGATTGCATATTCAATATAGCACGTAATAGTGGTCCGATTATGATGAATGATACCTTAATCAAAAGCTGTGGTCACCAGCATAAATATGGCTGTAAAATATATTTACATTTCAGCAAAAAAAATTTACCAAAAAATTTAAAATTAGCAAAGGGGTTAGCCTTTGAAAATTTACGAATTTGATTGCATATTCAATACAGCACGTAATAGTGGTCCGATTATGATGAATGATACCTTAATCAAAAGCTGTGGTCACCAGCATAAATATGGCTGTAAAATATATTTACATTTCAGCAAAAAAAATTTACTAAAAAATTTAAAATTAGCAAAGGGGTTAGCCTTTGAAAATTTACGAATTTGATTGCATATTCAATACAGCACGTAATAGTGGTCCGATTATGATGAATGATACCTTAATCAAAAGCTCTGGTCACCAGCATAAATATGGCTGTAAAATATATTTACATTTCAGCAAAAAAAATTTACTAAAAAATTTAAAATTAGCAAAGGGGTTAGCCTTTGAAAATTTACGAATTTGATTGCATATTCAATACAGCACGTAATAGTGGTCCGATTATGATGAATGATACCTTAATCAAAAGCTGTGGTCACCAGCATAAATATGGCTGTAAAATATATTTACATTTCAGCAAAAAAAATTTACCAAAAAATTTAAATTTAGCAAAGGGGTTAGCCTTTGAAAATTTACGAATTTGATTGCATATTCAATACAGCACGTAATAGTGGTCCGATTATGATGAATGATATCTTAATCAAAAGCTGTGGTCACCAGCATAAATATGGCTATAAAATATATTTACATTTCAGCAAAACAAATTTACCAAAAAATTTAAATTTAGCAAAGGGGTTAGCCTTTGAAAATTTACGAATTTGATTGCATATTCAATACAGCACGTAATAGTGGTCCGATTATGATGAATGATACCTTAATCAAAAGCTGTGGTCACCAGCATAAATATGGCTGTAAATTATATTTACATTTCAGCAAAAACAAATTTACCAAAAAATTTAAAATTAGCAAAGGGGTTAGCCTTTGAAAATTTACGAATTTGATTGCATATTCAATACAGCACGTAATAGTGGTCCGATTATGATGAATGATACCTTAATCAAAAGCTGTGGTCACCAGCATAAATATGGCTATAAAATATATTTACATGTCAGCAAAAAAAATTTACCAAAAAATTTAAATTTAGCAAAGGGGTTAGCCTTTGCAAATTTACGAATTTGATTGCATATTCAATACAGCACGTAATAGTGGTCCGATTATGATGAATGATACCTTAATCAAAAGCTGTGGTCACCAGCATAAATATGGCTGTAAAATATATTTACATTTCAGCAAAAAAAATTTACCAAAAAATTTAAAATTAGCAAAGGGGTTAGCCTTTGAAAATTTACGAATTTGATTGCATATTCAATACAGCACGTAATAGTGGTCCGATTATGATGAATGATACCTTAATCAAAAGCTGTGATCACCAGCATAAATATGGCTGTAAAATATATTTACATTTCAGCAAAAAAAAATTACCAAAAAATTTAAAATTAGCAAAGGGGTTAGCCTTTGAAAATTTACGATTTGATTGCATATTCAATACAGCACGTAATAGTGGTCCGATTATGATGAATGATACCTTAATCAAAAGCTCTGGTCACCAGCATAAATATGGCTGTAAAATATATTTACTTTTCAGCAAAAATTAAATTTACCAAAAAATTTAAAATTAGCAAAGGAGTTAGCCTTTGCAAATTTACGAATTTGATTGCATATTCAATACAGCAAATAATAGTAGTCCGATTATGATGCTTGATACCTTAATCAAAAGCTCTGGTCACCAGTATAAATATGGCTGTAAAATATATTTACATTTCAGCAAAAAAAAATTACCAAAAAATTTAAAATTAGCAATTAGCCTTTGCAAATTTACGAATTTGATTGCATATTCAATACAGCAATTAATAGTGGTCCGATTATTTTGGTTGATACCTTAATCAAAAGCTGTGGTCAACAGCATAAATATAGCTGTAAAATTTATTTACATTTCAGCAAAAAAAATTTAACAAAAATTTAAAATTAGCAAAGGGGTTAGCCTTTGCAAATTTACGAATTTGATTGCATATTCAATACAGCAAGTAATAGTGGTCCGATTATGATGATTGATACCTTAATCAAAAGCTCTGGTCACCAGCAAAAATATGGCTGTAAAATATATTTACATTTCAGCAAAAAAAAATTTACCAAAAAATTTAAAATTAGCAAAGCAAAATTTAAAATTAGCCTTTGCAAATTTACGAATTCCAATTTCAGAACGTAATAGTGGTCCGATTCACATCATCACAATTTGGTCAGTATTACTTGTTTTATTGGCCACTATTACATTTAAATTCGTTCATTTTCGTAATATTGTGGGCTAACCACAATTTCAAATACAATTGAATACCTTTTACTTTTTGAAACTTCAGGCAATGCCTTGTTTTAGCTTTTCAAAGCAGCCCAAAATGTGTGTATATTCTAAGTACTGTAATAATACTATTACATTATATAATTATGTTGTATATACCACGAAGTTTTTAATGAAGCCGTTATAATTACTCAAGTACTTTCTTAACCAAAAAAACAGAAGAAACTCAATCAGTTGATGTAACTTTTATCATATTATTGCTAATGTGTCTTACAAAAGTTCCCATAATTTGTTTATTGTCATCCTATTCCCATAATTAGTTTGCGTTTTAGTTTTGGAATATGAATAAACCAAAACTTGAATTTTGTTCACCATTAACCATTTAAATTGTGAAGTGTTCAGTCAAAAATATGACTCGTGTTAATATTTCAGTGATATATTTATTTTTAACTTTAACTGTTATTCGAAATAGTTCGGGTTTTATTCTGATTCCAGAAGATTGGCCATCTCTATTACATCAAATATTTAAACGTATTCCACCTGTTAAATTCGGTGAGGGTTTTTAAATTGTTTTTAAATATTTTTGTTGTTGTTATATTTACATTTAAAAATATTTGTTTTAGGACATCGATCTCGACATGGGATAGGATATCGTCTTGGTTCTCATTTTGATTTTCAAGTGTTGGTTGAGATTGGGCCACAAGAAAATAATAATTTACTTTAATCAAAATTTAACTTAATCTGAACTGTTAATAAAACTTAAATATTTACAATTGTTGTTTAATTTTATGTAGGAGTTATCACCAATTTATAAGAACAGGCTTGACCATCTTGACTGAACGATTTTGATTTTATTTCCACCCATTATTTACCAAGTTCCATCGATTCTGCTAGGGCAGTTTTCCAAGTTATTGCTGGTCTTAGGCCTTTCCTTTTCCCTTACGGGGCTTAGTCCAATGACATCCTTGTAATATCATATGGTGGTTTTCTGGCTGCTGGATAAGGTATACTGGTATACCAAAGGTAGATTCCCATTTTTCTTTGTACTTTTTCCTATAATTTGGAACCCAAGCGCTCTATCAAATTTGATTAACCTCACATACCATTGCTTGCAACCTGTGGTGCCATAGGGACAATTAACAAATAATCGCAAACAATATAAGTTTTTTTCGGCGAAAGAACGGATCGCGAGGAAGACCAGCGTTTAAAAAATGTAGAACGGCAGTCACGCCATCTACCACCACATGAATTTTGTGACAGAGAAGGAAATTCACAATCCATCAAATTAACGAACCGCGAAGGCCAAGTGCCCTCAATTTACACAGCAAAAATTTGTGCCACACCAAATGCTTACGAGATATCGAGTGCAATATTATTTACCAGATTGATGAATGCTGCCGTTCCATTGTTCAGTGACAACATTAATTAAGTCACCTGCTGACCGCCCTCCGCGAAAAACATAAAGACCACCGGAAATTAGATATTCTAAATATTCCATCAGGTGAAAATTGATAATGGTCTCAAGTACTTTGAAAAGCGCCTAGACGATAGCGATCTTTCAGAGGTCGTATTGATGACTTCCTACTATTCAAGAAGTTTTCCTCTACTTTGTGAGCAAAGGACCAAAAAGTCTGAATGCTATAGCCCTGATTTAGGATCTGCCCCAACTCTTCTTGAACCTTTTTTTGGTAATTCTTTTTATCTTGCGACACCGTTCACGTTGTGTAAATTTCGTCAACTAAACAGAGAACGAGCTGTGTAAATGTAATTGAATAAACTCGTTGGTGTGAAATGGCAAATGATTACTCCATTTTCTGATGGCTCTTTCCAGAGATCCTTATTTAATTTTTGTATGAGCATATACAGTTCTATTACTAGATCCAACTGATCACAATGTACAATTTCGGCTGGCTTCACTTTTGTCATAAAATTTGATGCTTCTCAGGATCTATAAGGCCAGCATCAAAAGAGAATGGGTTTCACACTCGATTAAATCGAGTTCCACCTGGTGTAATATTTTTTTTGCTGTGTCCATCATATTGCATATGGTCTTGTTGGTCCGAGGAAGGCATTTTAGTTCCTTTATACTATTTAGTTTTAGTTGGCGAACATTCTTCTACACGCCACCCGGAGACGCACCCCCGATGGGGATTTCAAATTTTCTGCCATTGGGGATTTAATGGCTGGTTCATTGAATATCTGTCAACTTCCAGGGCAGCTAGATAAGAGATTCATGCCACTGAAATTCCAAAAGAAACTTTTCATTTCTTTCCAATTTTCTTTTTAACTGCCTCGTCCACTCGACCCTCACGAGAACCGCAACGAAAATGAAAGTGTCATCAAAACCACATGATCTAACAGTCTAAAAAAGACAAATCTGATTATGACGATCATGATACAAGTACATTAAATATGAATTTTATGGAATTATGATTTTAATGAATTTTATGGCAATGACATCAATTTTAATGTTGGTTTTTTTGTTAAGTTAATTGTTCCAAGAGATAAGATTACAAACAACATAAAAACCGAAAGAAAGCAAAATTATTGTATTACATCTACGTATAGCTTACATGTTTATTAGTATTCTTTGTAATTTCTTTTTGTTTAAGACGTTAAACGTAAAATGTCACAAATGTCAATTACCTGAATGGTACTTTCACTTATCTACACACAGACTTTTGTTTACCCAAGTTTTGAGATCAAATTTTACTTTTATAGTAGAATTTCGTAGCACGTCACAAACGATCGATCGTTAAAATTTTTTTTTTTTTTTTGACAAAACAACTATTGAAAACTTAACATTGACCGATTAAGGAGTATCACTATCATTAATGTAATATGTAAATTATGTATATGTTCATATATAGGTGAACGATTGCTTAAGTGCATACACATAACGATTTGTATTTTCCCATTATACATATGCCGTGTGTTCGACTTACGACATTACCACCATCATACCACCAATTTTATCGAATTTCTTTTAACATTTCTTCATTTAACATTCAACTTTCGAGTGATTCGAATCACAAACTATTGAATATAAAATTTAAGAAGTTAACGAAAGAAAGTCGTTTGTACTGTTGTGATTTTTTTTTTGTGCAAAAAAATTGGTTTAAAAAGAATTCGCAACCAGCGAATTGTGTTACATTTAAAAAACTGTTAGTTTAAGATTTTTGTTAAGATATATTGTGGTGAACCAATAAACATGAAATTGAATTTATTTTGTGTACTAATTGTGACTATTTTACATAATTGTTGTGCAATTTATGTGACCGATACAAATGTGACGAGTAGAAATCGGGCCAAAGTGAAATTAACACCGGCCCAATGGACGGAACCGAATGACGATGGATTATGGTCTTCTATTTTAGAGGACTGGACACTTAGGTAAGATAAAGTTTTGTCTATTTCACCTTTAAAGTCTATATACAGTGCGTGCTTTTAGCTTAATAAGCATGAGGTTAAAAATATATAGTATAGGCATAAATAATTCACTCAGATATACTTCTTGTAAGCTCAAGCGAATTACCACGGTAAATGAATATGAATGAAGTATTAGATTAATTTTGATACCAATTGTCATTCTATTTTGGTGCTGTCTCTCCAGATTATTTGCCAGATGCTCAACTAACATCCGAACGATCGCTTCTTTACTCACAATTCGGCAACCGGAGTAATTTGGTAATTTAATTATTACTGTAGTTATTTTCCAAAAATATTCCATTTTTTCCTGATTCTATGCAATAAACCAAATTTTTTCCGCCTTTCAATTTTTTTAGCACCATTAAACTATTTTAATTCTTTGCACTGAAAAATAAAACGAACTCTAATTTACATTTTCTAAAAGATGGCAGTAATAATGATTTGAGGTCGTTAAGTAACCATGCTATTTGTTTGTTATCCTGTTGTGTTCTTGTGGGCATATTTGTTTAAAACACTTCTACTTTACTCACAAAATTTACTTAAGTTCATAAAAGAATGAAGCACATAAATGTCTGGTTATAATTTTGTTTGACAGAGTTACTAATTCGTTACTAAAAACTAGCGGGAAAACGAACCTCCTACATTATATAATACTGGCATCTATTAGCATTATTTAGAACAAAAAATTATTTATACAAGAAGAACAAATGATGTCTTGACATGATCTTTTGATTTATTATGTAGCCAAATCTAAGTTTACTTAGATTAAGTTTTAACTGAAATATATCTAGAATTCTAGTCGAACTTGGAAAAAATCGTATATTTTCTAGGGTTTATATATCTTAAGACCTTATTTCAATAGGGTTTTTCCGATTACGGCATATTAATTTTGAATTAAGGAAGGCCAATTATAGGATGCCAAATTAAGAAGGTTTAGCTGCCGGTTTAGATATTTAATAGTTTGAAACTATAAATAAAAGAAAGCTTAACGGTGAAAGAATGAAGTTCAATTCTGGTATGAAAAAAGTCAATAACCTTTCTTGAGTATAAAATTGAGTGAAAATGCAAAAAGTAATTTGCTGGAGCTACATCAGAAACTATGAATTGTGATGAGACACAATTTACGGTTTATGCATTAGAAAAATATTGCCACGATATATATATATATATATTTATATATATATATATATATATATATATATATATATATATATATATATATATATATATATATTCTTTATCTCGAATTTAGGAGCATAGCACGTTTACTAGGCTGAACAATTTTACTTTAATGGGGCTACTGCTTTCATTTTTACCCACTATCATCTATCTTTCGCTTTTCCATGCGAATTCCAATTCAATGGCATACTTTTTCTTTCACTTGGTGGTTTTTTATTAGTGCATGACCAACCCATCTTCATTTTCGTTTCTGTATTTGGTGTTCAATGTTCAACTGCATCGTGATTTTGTGCAGTTCGTCGGTTATTATGTAATTCGCCAAGAAGCACTTCAATTTTCGTGTAAAGCACTTATTTACGAACACCTGCAGTTACTGAAAGATTTTTTTCGGCAGTACTGTTTTCACACACGAGTTGAGTTTTCATATCTTGGTCTTGCGGGACAGAACCGAGGTATTCCAATTCAACCTGTTTTTGCTATTGTGGAACTAAGGTATTCGTTTAGTTCTTTAATTTATTAAAACGAGCTGTTGTACTTTTTTCTACATGTCAGAGTTTGTGTGTAAGCAGGGTATATATATCAACTGCGTAATCCATATCATTGAATTTACTTTTTAATCCCAATTGAATGCCTCTAAAAGATTTGTTATTAAGATTTCGAATGACATAGTCCAATACGATCAGGAACACCATAGGCAAGAGTACGCATCCTTGCACTCCTCATCGAGTGTTATAGTATGTTTCACTTTGCTTTGTATTGAACTCGTTTTCAGGATTTATTTCTTTTATGCGCGTTCAAAACCAACAAAAACTAGGTATAGTGGTCAAATTGAGTTGATATGATCAGGGCAACTGCTTCCTGGTCTGAAATCAGCTTGTTCGTTTCTGTTAGGCCTTCTTTCCTTTTTTGTCGTATTCTGCCAGATTTCTATACTTCTTGTATTAATGTTGTTGCAGTTGTTTTGCTAGTTTCGTTATTGGTGGCAATTGGTGACAATAGCTTTTAACTGCTGTTAATGACGTGTTCTTTGAAATATTCTTTCCATTTGGTAATGCCTCTTCAGTAGTTGGTACATTTGTAACATAAATGCATATATATGCTGTATTGATGTAGGTTTCTTCAGTTTGGTTTCAATATTGCTCCTTACTGGTGGCTTCATTTCTATGGAGATTGAATTGGAGTATTAGTATATTGAACCATAGCAGATAATTTAATTTTAAGATTGGTTACGATTCAAAAAATTATCGACAGGTAAGAAAAGGGTTGATTTGCAAGTTAAACAAAAAACCAGTGTAGCAGATTGGAAAGTAATTATGTGAAAGACGGAAAATTTTAAAGTTTAAAAACTATTGCCTATAAGTAATCAAACGATAAACATGATTAAAATATGGCAAGTAGGCATCTAATATATATGCTCGATTAATAACGTCTCGTCTATTCATTATCAGATTTCGTAAAAAAATGCACACATCCATTAAATCCGGTATAATGTTTCAACAAAATCTATTATGACACCATCTCAAAACACTGCGTAATACATTTTTGTGAATCACAACATGACCTCATATCGATTAATTTATCGCCCACATTCCAAGCATTCATCACCAGGACATTAAATAACCTACATTCTGAGATGAATATCCGCTTTGTATTCATTAAAACCCCTCAAGTTTAAAAAAACAAAATCACAACAAAGCCATGTGTGTGTTACATTTTAACATATTTCGCATCAAAATAAAAAAAAAAAAACTTTCTTTTTTCTTGAAGACAAATAACACTTTTTAAGACGACAACAACAAAAACGTAAAATTACCTATTTGTCATTGTTCATTGATAAATCATAAATTATCGTTGTACTTGGAATCGATTATTCATGCTATTATATTTTAAGTGTGTTGATGTACCGAAGACCTGCAGTGAGCATTAATTTACATTTTTTTGCTACTTACTTCCAGCCAATCAACAACACGTGAAGGTAAAGTTTTACAACCAACTCACAAATATATTCCAACAAATGGATTTTATATTTCGAAACGTATTGGAGAGGCGGCCGAATACGATAATCATATGCGAGCACCAGTTTCGCCACCGATCTCAACGCCAATATCAAATCCATCGGTTGGGCCGAATGGTGAAGGACCACCACAACGACAACCGCTTCAACCACCATCACAGTATTCGTACAGACAAACCTATCCTGGTGTAAATCCATCACCACGTGAAGTTTCCGAAACGGATTTATATTTATTGGGCGCAATCGAAAAATTAGTTTATCGCGTCGACTATATGGAAAAACGGTTACGTCGCAGCGAACAATTAATTTACTATTTAATGGCGGGCAACAATCAAAAAGAAGAACCATGTCCCGAGAATTTCTTCCGAGTCGGCCAAAGTTGTTATCATTTCGGTACACAGCGTGAAGTAAATTGGAAATCGGCCAGTACCGTGTGTAAACAACTAAACTCTCATTTAGCTGAATTTGAGACGGCCACTGAAAATCAACAATTAATGGCATTTTTACTAAATCATCAGATGCATAAGGGTAAAGATTTTTGGTTAGGTGGATTAAATCCGGGTCTATTATGGATTTGGGCTAATTCAGCAAAACCTGTAAATCCACACGCTAATTTAACATCAATTTCGAGTGGTGGATCGACATTTGGAACCGGGGCTAGTAGTGTAACGACAAAAATAAATGGAACAAAAACTGAAACGACAAAACCAACCAAAAAACCTGATGCAAGTAAATTAGATGAAAGTTTTGAAATACATGGAACCGGACGATGTCTTCGTTATTCATATAATCCAGCATTGCATAAATATAACTATTCTGGGGTGGATTGTTCGGTACGAAACTATTACATATGTGAGTATAAAGATCAAACTTTGACTAATGAAATATCACGAATTTCAAAAGAATTGAGGTTACCGAATGTTGACGAGCTGTAAGCGGTAAAGTTGTTTAGTTGTTAATTTTATTTATTCGTGTATGGTTTAAAAATTTACTTAAACTATTATTTAACTTAAGTATTTAATAAAATTATTTTTTATGTAATAGTAAAGTGAAGTGTTATTATTTTTTTATTTTATTTACGAGACCTAAAATATTGATAATGGATTGACAAAAATCATCATTCCAGTTCAATATGTAATATTCAAGATGTATTATGCCCGCTTTCCCACAAATATTTTGGACCAGAAATATTTGAAAATCATTTGACTGGCAACTGCTGTCAAAGAACTCAACGAAAAACTAGAAAATCGGACGAGGTTTTAATGCAAAGGTAAGAAATCTGTCTGAGACATAGGCATCGAGTTGTAACGCAGATCAGTCACAGAAAATTGTATGCTGAAAGTTAGTAAAAATTTAATTCCATCGTGACTGCCCATTTAAGGGTAAAGAATTAGGGTAAGTTGCGCGGCTGTTATTATTTAAGCTATTGAAAGACTATCGTTGAGAAAAGATCAGGGGAATTTTCCTTTTATTTCCGTTTTTGTGTCGGGTTTGTATGACAGTTGAAGACATTGTTGAAATTAAGACCAGCCTAATATTTTGGGGAACTTGGTATCAAGGTTGCAATGTATTCGGTAATACTGAATTTTAATTCAGTATTACCGAATACATTGCAACCCAGCTTAATACTGAAGTTTATTTCGGGATGGACCAGCGCTGCCACCTTTAAGAGCTTTTTTTAAATTAACATATTTGGCCCGTAGTACTTTCCATCTTTTCATTGCAGCTTCGACCGAAACCCCAAAGCTTCACCTATTTCTCCCCAAATTACACGTTTTAAACATGTGTTCTTATAGTTGTAGTGCCCCAACATATATAGTCACTCTCTCCCAGATTTTTGAACTTCCACTATTAATTGATCGTCATCTAGTAGATTCATTTCTAAAATATCAAAATTGAGTTTTAATTATTATAGTAAAAAAATAATTGTGAGATTTTTACATAATTTGCATTTTATGAAAAATGTACCAAATTAAAAACAACATGAAAGTCAAAAATATACAAAATTAATGATGATATTTTGTACTTACTATTTTATAATAAAATTTATTTAAAATTACTTTATTTTAATATTAAAATTATTTTCTAATGGTGAAACACGGCCATATATCACAATTCAAACAAAAAAAACTGCGTATAACACAAATTGAAAATGAAATGATGAAATGTATATGTCAAAAATAAACAAAGAGCAAGTTTTATTTTGTCAAGTTGGTACGTCTTCGGCTGGTTTGCTCAAAGATAAAATAATTTTAACTCGATTGGGGCGTGGCTTGACTTGATATGGTTGATTTGATTGCGTAAAGAGATTGAAGGGAAATTATAAATAATCAGCCGATGTTATGTACGCAGCTTTAGAGTTCACAATTTCTATATTTTCATTAACCTTGAATATTCAAATTATTTAAATTAAAAATCCGTAAGTGCAAGTGGATCTACGCTTTTAAGCCGTCGGTACCTTGGTGATTTTAATATACCTCTGGCCAATTCGTTGGGATGTACTTATAGTTTTAAGTAATATTTCGTACTGAACTCTCCGATAGTTTCTTTAATGGTTAAATACCAAGGTCATCGCTGTTTCGAATATACCATGGGGCGTTTGTAATACTTCGAAGTATTTTAGCTTGTGTTCATTGCAGTAGTTCTCTATTTGATGCACTGGTAGATCCCCACAACTGAATTCCATAGGTCTATATGGGAATAATTATCACTTTGTATAGTAAAACTTTATTGCATAAAGATAATTTTGATTTTCTTCCTATTAGTACATTTTCGAACAAGTTATTTTTATTTGGTAACGCTTTGCTGGTATATATGATTTTTCCAGCTTAGCCTTCGGTCAAGGTGTAAACCTAAGTATTTAACCTTTGTTTGTTGAGGGATATTTACACCATTTAATTTTACTGGTGGGCAAGTGCATTTGTTCAGAGTGAACGTGATGTGAGTCGATTTATTTTCGTTCACTGTTATTCGCCAGTTTTTTAACCATTGCTCAATTTTGCACAGATGATTTTGCAATTCTCTTGAGACAGTGTGAGAGTTCTTGTGTGACATTAAGATGGCCGTATCATCAGCAAATGTAGATATTATTACCTTTTAAGGAATAGGTAGATCGGCTGTGTATAATAAATACAACATTGGTCCAAGGACGCTACCTTGAGAGACATCTGCTCTAATATCGTTTAGGCCAGTGATTGATTCATTTTGTTTTACGATATATTGTCTTTGAAGAATATAGTTTTTCAGAACTAAGTGAAAATTGTTTGGCAATAGCTTTTTAATTTTATAAATTAAGCTCTCATGCCACATTTTGTCAAATGCTTGTGCAACATCCAGAAAAAACAGCAGAACAGTGCTTCTTTTCTTCAAAGGAGTGTTTGATTATATTTACAATCATGTGTACTTGCTCTATGGTTCCATGTTGACTTCGAAATCACTGATGGGCTGGTATAACCTGACGCTCTTCTAATTCTGGTTTAAGTTTACTTAGCATAAATTTTTCGAAAAGCTTCGATATTGTTGGAAGCTCGCAAGATTGCGTTGAAGATTAATGTTATTAGTTTTAAACATTTATCAAGTAATTCTCTTATCGTTTTTCCCGTAATAAGATCATATCCCGGTGCCTTTTTCGGGCTTATATGGTCTTTGATTGTATTCTTTACACTTTTCCACATAAACTTAATTAGCTTGAAGGACGAATCATTATCCGTTTGCTCAGGTACAACAAATTTATTAGCATCTTGATGAGGTGTAAATACTTCCTTTAGATGCTCAGTAAAAGCTAATGCTTTTTCTTCATCGCTTCTTGCCCAGTTTCCACTTGTCAGTCTAATCGGTGAGTTAGAATTAACTGGTCAAAGAGTAATCTGTTCTTTCGGTTGCCGAGAGTTTACTTAAATAATTCTGTAAAGTCTGGTTTTGTTCTTCCTTCAGTACAATTCTTAGAGTTTTAATAGGGCGATTAAGCTTCCACTTTAATAAAGGGGATTTGGATTGTTGCCATTGCTTCCTAATTCTTCGTTTTTCTTGAACAAGGTTCTGAATGTCTCGGGGCAGTTTATTAACTTTCTCTGTTATATTGACGGCAGGTGTAGCATTTTTTGCTGCCCTCTCTAAAACTTCGTTCAGCATTTCTGCAGCCTTATAAATATCGGTTGATGTTGTAAGTGGAATATCTAAAGAAGTATCTTGTTCGACTAGCCTTCTATATTGGTCCCATTTAGTTCGCTTGTTTGTAAGACGTTTCGGCTTTTCTGCTTTTAGAACATCAGTGCTCAACATTACTATTACAGGTGAATGATCAGAAGACAGATCGAAGCAGTTGGTTGCTTTAACATTTGTACGTGCAATATCCTTCGTTACGCAAAAGTCAATTATATCAGGAATCTTTTTTTTATCTGTTGGCCAGTAGGTGGGTTGACCAGCTGATAAGTAATTCAAACTCTGCTCTTCTATCGCTTCAAAAAGTTGTCTACCTTTCGACGATGTTAGTCTTGATCCCCAGTGGATATGTTTAGCATTATAATCTTCTCTTGCAATGAATTTATTACCCAATTGGTTAAAATAATCCAAACTGTGGTTCTTTTTATAGCGTGTTTTGGTGGGCAGCACACTGCTGATATTACACAGTTTTCATACCATTCCTGCAAGCAAATGCTTATTGATTGAATATGGTCTTTCTCGTATTTATTAAGTTCGTAGTGTTTTAACCTTCTTTTTATCAGAACAGCTGTGCCACCATGTGCTTTGCCATCCGGATGCTTAATGTCATCCATTAATATTACAATAGTTCTTATTAGTAAAGCGTCTTTCAGTTATTAACATTATGTCAATATTGTGCTCAATGAGGAATGCTTGAACCTCGGCTTTGTGTTGTGCTAGGCCATTGGCATTCCATATTACTATTTTAAGGACATTCATTTTTAACGACAATCTTCATCATCATATTCATATTTTGCATCATTAAATCCATGTTTCTCTCCACCATTACCATGATACTTGGCATCGTATCGGTGAGCTTATTTAATGCTAAAGAGATGTTCCCTTCATTAATATTTTGCACTTTTGGTGCAGTAGGATACTAGCTTATGAGACTCCATGATGTACGTTACTGTTTACGGTTGCATTCTGGTTTCCACCTTGAATGTTGTTGGGCGAAACTTCTGGATACATTTAATTTCTCTCGGTCGAGTATATTTTCAGCATACGCTGCTCTTCTCGCTGCCATGGACTAATTCTTCGGTTTAGCTCCAAATATATTGGGCACCCTCTATTATTTGCCGAATGATTTTCTCCGCAGTTGCTACATCTTTTCACAGAAGTATCGGTTTTGTTTTTGCTGCATTCCTTGGGATTATGTAGTTCTCCGCAGATAATACAGACATCACTCAACGAACAATAAGCTTTACTATGTCCGTATTCTTGGCATTTCATACTCTGTATTGGTCCAGATTTTTTTCTTGGTTGCTCTACTGTGATTTTTCTATGCAGAAGATATTTCAAGCTATATATTCCGTGCTTTTTTTTTATTTTTTTACTTTCTACTTCCAACTCTACGCGGAACAACGGTTGAGGCACTTTTTCTCTATTAAAACTGTTCATTATTGTTTTAGCGTGGAAGCCTTTATCAATAAGAGCGTTGTTTATTTCGCTTGGATCTACGAAATTTTCAATACCTTTTATTGCCACAACGAATTCTTTCTGGCTCTTTAGTTGGTAAGTATAGTACCGTTTATCAATCGAAAATTAGTCCGGTATTTCAACTACATCATCAACGTTAATAGACTCGGTTAAATCTAAAGTTAAGGTAATCCCAAAAACTGCCAGTGATCGCTGAAGTAAATTCGAAATTCTGAATCCCTGAAGGCAGTCGTCTATATTATGTTCTCTCTATTATGTTCATTGATTGAAGAACGTGGTACAATACAATTTAATTGCGTGAACCTTAGTATCATGCGTATATATTAGGATAATAGGCAGCTAATATGCAAAGGCAGCTAATATGAGCAGTTAATGTGAAGTCCGCGATTAGAAACGACATCGAGTTTATGTAAATGGAAGTGATATTTATAAGACGAATTCGAAGTTAACGAGGAAATGCCCGCTATTAGCATGCCCGAATCCTAATAGTATATTGTTCTCGTAATTGAATCCATATGCTTGCTTTATCAATATATTTTACTACCTGCTTATTATTAATGGTTTTATCAACTGGTCATAGAACTAATTGCACTAAGAATGCCATATAGATCGCATAGCAATGGTACCATACTATTTCGATAGGGTAAATAAAAAACAAAATAAAGACAATATTTTGCATTAACATTCACTACATGTCTTCGTATACGCACTAAAGATAAAGTCAATGCGCTATAGGGACTAACATGCACCTTATTAGACCTTAAAACCCGATATAAAGTCAGTAACACAGAAAATGGGCAACATTAGTTTTGGGTGACTTATCGTCAGAAAGTGGAGTTGGAATAGAAATAATAAAATGCTATAATTGTAATAGAAACTCGTGTTCCTATTTTGTATCCTGTAATATTTTGTCAATATTTATTTTTACCTTTTTTAGTCGATCTTACTACAAAAAAAGGAAACTATTGATATCATGGCCGTTTCAATGAATTGAGGAATCACGATAATGCCTTTCGAAAACCACAATTGGAAGCGAATCAGAGAAATGTTCCTTCCATGTTCCGAGTACCGGATCGATATTAACATGGAAGTTACCATTTTGATCCGGAATGGTAATAGACTTATCTATTAACTCCGTCGATACGTTCAATAAAATGGCCCCTCGAAAGGAGGTTGTAGTGACTTCCGGACATCGTCTGTTTGAACCATTAAGATTTCGCATGTTGATAAGTCCTCGAAAACAAAAGATTGTTCCTTCGAATGACATGAAGTCGATGAGGGTTGATCATCTTTAAATTGATTACGCGACTGTGTGACGAATTCGGACTGATTGGAGGAATTCGGACTTTCTTGGTTGGAAGAATTCAGCTGGTAATCGAATATGTTCTCCGCAAACGAGTATTAGTGGTAAAGACTTTATGCATATTGTTATGGCGATACACATTATTGCTTCTTTGAGACTGTGGTGCCAACGCTCGGTACACCAGCTCTGTGAACTTTTGTCCTTTTGATGAAATTCTAGTTTTTTAGAAAGCACGTCGAAAAGTGTTTTCCCGAATTGTGCACCTATATAGGGCACAATGCTTGATGGAACTGTTATATGGGTTCTGCTTTAATATTCGGAGTGTAGCAGTTGATCATTGTCAAACAGCACGAATTACCCTCGGATGATAAAGGTTTGATGTCATAAACGTCGATTTTCACATAGCTCCAGGATCTCGGGTAGAAACGCCTTGAATTTGATTATTGATATGCCATATGACGGTATTTCAACTGATTTTCCTTCGACAAAAGAGTTTTGTGTTTGACACTTTTCTTTTGATTGTGAATTACATCGTTGACGAGAAGTTTCAGCCAACTTGGGGCTTTGAAAGCTCCTTTGAAACTTTTTGTCTTTCAAAACGGCCAAATAATCTGTTCACCCATTGAGATAGTTTTTCAATAAGTTTTGAGCAGCCCCAGAGCTGTATTCCATAGGTCCACACGGGTTTCAAAATTTAATTATAAACAATAGTTTATTACTAGTAGACATTTGTCTACCTATTCGCCAATACATTTTATGGAGTTTTAAACGTAGTTTTTTGAATATGGGCTTTCCATCGTAATTTAGCGTCTAGTATCACACCAAAGTACTTGGCTGTACCTGTATTACCGTATGGAATTTGTTTCATATTTATAAATACTGGGTTATTATATACTTTTTTGTAAGTCAAGTCTTCATGGACAGATTTTTTTTTTTTTTTTTTTTAATTTTTAATTTATTTTACTTGGCGAAAGCAGTAATTTTTATATCACCAATTTTAAAGTAAATTTTACCATCTGCACATTGCATAGCTCCATGTCACCCTGTACCACGATGACATGGAAGATGGATCAGCCCATGAGTTCTGCACACCAATAGGGGGTCATAGTTGTGTTTATCAATATCACCGAACATAATCTGGTGAGAAAAATTCCCTTTTGCATCCTGCCTCTTGGACAGATTTACTTGGACAGATTTACATGGACAGATTTACTTTCATTTAATTGCATTCACCATTTTAATATCCAACGATGAACTTTGTCAATGCTTGCTTGTAGTTTAAGTGTAGCACCTTCAATATTGTTTCCTACTGCCATTATAGCGGTATCATCAGCAAATGTGGCAAGTATGTTTCCTTCTTCCATTGTTTTTGATATATCATAAGTAAACAATAAGTACAAAAGCGGTCCCAAAACACCCCATTGAGGAACTCCAGCCATTATTATTTTTAATTTAGAATATTCGTGCTGTTGTTTTATCCTAAAATATCTCTCAGTTATGTATGATTCTAATTGTTTTGGTAGTAAAGTTCGCAGTTTATAGTTCAAACCTTCATGTTACACTTTATCAAAAGCTTGTGCGACATCAAGAAATACTGTGGAGCAGGCCTGCTTTTTTCGAAAATAACATTAGTGATCCTATGCACCTGGTCGATAGTGGAGTGCTTACTTCTGAATCCAAATTGGTGATTCGGAACACAGCCTTTTTCTTCAACTATTGGCAGAAGCCTTTTCAGAAGTAATTTTTCAATTACTTTAGAAAATACTGGCAAAAGTGATATTGGTCTGTATAATGTTGCTTCCTGTGGTGGTTTGGTAATCATTATTCCAGGTTTGGTAATCATTATGACTTCAGACACCTTCCATAATTTGGGTACGTACTTAAATTTAAATGCTGCAGTTATTAATTTAGTGAGCCTAATATTTGCAGTTTTTGGGAGTTCCTTAACCACCACTCCTTTTATAAAGTCAAAACCGGACTCTTAGTTGACTGCTTAGTGGTTTAAATATGCTTTCCAGATGTTCGGCAAACTTATCGGCTGTTATAGATTTATTTTGTCTTGTAGAATTTCCATCAAGTTTTTTAATTGGATGCTGTTGGGTAATAGGTCATTTTAGATTTTTAGTTGCGTTTCATAACAAATACTATTCATACATGACCAGATTCCATTCCTCTCAAGAGCTATGATGGATTTTTTTCACCTAGATGCAATCCGGATAGTAGTCGATCAACTTTAATTTTTGTCAATTCACATAAACGTTTGATTATCGTTCTGTTAGAATATGATCGAATACACAATCTACCATTTGGGGATCGAGCGCTGCAATGAGATGCCATATTTAGTAGCATCGACCAAAATACCACCAATTTCGGGTCGTCGCATTTGAAACGTGCGAAAATTATTTACACCTTGTAAATGTAAAATTGTTCCACTTTTATCGTCAATTATTTTAGTGAACGTAAAAAAAGCGATGGAAAAATAAAATATAGATCGTAAAACAAAGAATCGTCTGGTAAAATTATTATTTGTATAATGAATTATGAAATTGACTTAATATTGAACCCCACAAAATTAGAACAATTACTTACCTCAGACGCGTAAATTGTCACAACGTTTTGACTCTACGTTACATTTTTATGTATTTAAAAGTTTAATGGCGCATCCAACCTAACGGTGGTCGTATCCGCATGCTGATATGTTATTGCATTAGATTCAATTTTTAAGGGGTTTTTTCGGTGCACATGATCGCAAACAACGTAACTGTAGACTTGCTCAGTAGTCACAAGACAACATTTTTCTACTAAAAATAATCGAACATAACTGTCACTTTTTAATATTTGTCAAAGTATAACTACATTATCGACTATTTTACATACTAGAATCTCACTACTTTATTTTAATTGAAACGTACTTCAAGCAAAACAATATATGTAGTAAACTTTTTTGACAGCAAATAAAGAAAAATATCTTCGACTCGAAGAAGAGAAAGAAATGAAGTTTTGTTTTTGTAAAAAACATTTTTATAATTAATTAATTAAAATATATTTATTGTATGTACTTAAGTAAAAAATTTAATGTTGTATTTAATAATAATTTCGTATTGTGCTTCCATAAATAATGTTTACACACAATTGTTTTGTGAATCGAACAATTAAAAAACGTAGAAAGAAACGAAAATTGTGAAAATGACATTTTTATCATATTTATTGTAATTTAAATAAGCAAAAATAAATATATAATTCATAATATTTTATATTAAACTACGTATTTAAAATGAAATTTATATTTTTTTTTATTGTATTCATGGTATTTTATTTAATAAGAAATGCTTCTTCATCCGATTTACTAAGCGTACAACAACAACAACAACAGACCCCACAGCAACAACAACCACAAAATGTTCCTAAAATATTTATAAATGATAAATTAAATAAAAATTTTAATATTTTTATTAATAGTAATAATAATAATACTACTAATACATATAATACAAATTTTAATAGTAATAATAGTGATAATATTAGTGTTAATTTAAATAAATTGAAGGCGATACTACCTTCGTTGACAAGTACAAGTGTTAGTGGTGTCATTAAAAATAGTGAAACCATAACACAACAACAATCTCAAGTGCCTTTAAATCAGCCAATCGCGTCCATATCATCTTCATCGTCTAGTAGCTCTAGTACGAGTAATGTGATTGATTATCCTGTATTAGAATTGAAACGTGCTCTTGAATTACAACTTCGTGATATACGAAATAATGAGCTGGGTGTTACTATAATTCAGGTAAGATTTAATCTTTTTATTGCCCCGCGTTAAGTTTGTTATCTACGTCAAAAATAAAAATAATGTTCATGTTAATATATTTATGGTTTCTGTTTTTTTAATTTAACTAAAATTATTTTAAATCGCGGTTAAGTCAAACAAAATAATAGGCTAAGTAACAATTGGTTTAGGATAAGCTATCGCACTTCGTCCTAAGAACTACTTACTTTTAGTCTGGTAGTATGACTACACTACTCATATAATTTGCTTAGATATCTCATTGATTCTATCTGTCCATTAAAGTGATAAATAATTGACTATCATTGCGATAAGATCGTATTACAAACGAATCGTTCAAATTACGATACGTCTAAAAATTAATCGATCCAAGAACAACAAGGTTCTAACTGACATTCTAACTGCATATTAAATTGGCCCCTGTAGTTAGGAGCACTCCCATGCCTCGTAAGAGAATTCTAAACAAGCATGTTATCCTTAAAATTCCACCACATCATTCTTGGCTTGTCGTAGGCGATAAGTAAAAGGTTGGTGCATAACTTTCTTGGTGCAACTAACTCTAGATCGATCGTTAGGAATTTTGAGACCGCCTGTATTAACTAAAAGCAGCTACAAGATATGCTCTTTAATAAATGTTGAAAAATCACACGGACAATCTAAACGAACGGCAATACTATTGCAATACGCAGAAAACCAGTTAAGCTATTAACTGATGGGAAAGTATGGGTTTACCTAAAAGAATTTTCTTCCATTGCTTTGGCTGTGATAGAGTTTAGGTCTGTACCTGGTTTGGCTGCTTTAATGTAAGTGTTGTAAACGAAATCAAATATTTATGTTTTGATTGACACAACACTAAATAGGAAGACCCACATTGAAAGGTATGGCTCCCGTTAACGTAACTTATACATACAATCATCTAGTAGCTTTGAAATCTAATAGTTTTTTTTTCAACTTGGTCCAAAAAGAAATTCAACACCAAGATAGATGAAGCCATCTTTACTCTAAATCTAAATCAAAGAATGAATACTTTAGTGGAATTATTAGAATAGCGTCTCAGCACCATTCCTCCATTGTCTGTCGCTTGCTCATGTATAGAGGGAGTCATTGTCATTCTTATTATTTGACGTGTTTATTGGGTGAGAATATCATCCAGGCGTATCTATATACATTTTCGCGCCGTCGCGCTTGGTCTTATTAACTATTCTCAGTATGCTTAGCCAGGTTAAAACAAAAATCTGTTTCCGTCCCTGCCACATGGAGATGCATACTTGTCTACTATCTAGCTCGTTGTCTGGTAAAACGCCTCGACGTATGTATGTTAAAAACATAGTGTCAGTGTTGTGTAGGAACTTACACTATCTATTACTTTAGTGTCACAGAACCTTTTAAAAGTCGTGATGTTTCTTAGAGTCATTAAAACTAGTTCGATATCATGCTTGTTTAGCATTTGCGTAAACGGTGTACTAAACGGAAGCATTTCCTTCCTTTCTTCGATGTTTGGAAGAAAACTATAAGTTTTAACGAACTGTTTCTTCTGTCTTGCCATATTCTTGAATGAACTAATAAGGTTTCCTTCTATTTGTTCTGCTTGTAATATCACGTTCCCGTAGCTCACACTTTGGCGTTTTCTAAGTTTAAACCTACGATATCTTTCTTGCAATAATACGTGATATTGGTATCACTCCAGATAATACAGGATGCTAACTGCATATGTTGATACAGTTCTTTAAGCTTTTGTAATACCTAAAAGTATTCCCCTTTGTGCACTTATTAAAGTTCTTTGGTGTATATAGTCGACAGTATATAGTCGAAACAAATTACACTCCCTTTGTTTAAGGCCTCAATTTGCTTTAGCTACGCTTTTCAAATTAAATAGACATTCTTACTACTTTTTGCAATCTTTTTGATATGTGACATGACACCAAGTCTTTCATCAAAAGCAATCCCGTTATTTTACAGTTTTGACCATTTTAATTCTCACTCCATTCACAGTCACCAAAGGTGATCTTTTGATATCGAACGTTCCTTTAAGCTGGATCATTTCCTGCAAATATCATCATCTTTATCATCCACGAGTGCTACTTCCTAGCCGTTGCCATGCATACTACTGTTGACAAAGATCTTCCAGAGGTGCGGACCTAAGATAGACCCTTGCGGACATCCTTTGGTCACTCTCTTTTGTAGTGTGCCATAATTAGTGACTACAGTTGCAAATCTATCAGAGAAATAGTTATTGACGATTAAGTAAAGGTTTGCTGGACAGCTTATCCTCTTTAACTCATTCATAATAATAGGCCACCATAGATTATCAAAAGCAACATACACGTCAAAGAATACTCCGAGAACGTATTTTTGCTCCGATTCTTTTACTATGTTGATCATTTTCACCTTAGCATTCTCTGTGAACTGATTTTCACAGACCAATCCTACAGGGGGATCGCAGCAGGCATTCATATTCTTCAATCATAAATTTGCAATTTTCGATCGTTCACTTGATCGATGATCAATGATCATTGTATTATTCACATAGTTTATAGCTGATCGATATGATCAGAATAAAGATTCCACTCCATTTTAACTCGACGAATTTTAATTAGTATAAACTGCAAATTGCTACTATTTAAATTTAAAAAACCAATAATTTTTTTCTTACTTTTTTTATTGCAGGAAATTTTTGACTCCATGGAATACGTTCCAACGTATCGAAATGATATCGATCTATCGAAAAATATATCACATAAATTAGAGATAAAATTAAATCAATCGAAACGTTTGCTCAACGATATATGTAAATATATCGAAAACGATAATATAAAATATAGTTTACGAACAATAATACATCCATGTCTAAATCAAAACAATAATTATAATAATAACAATAGTAACAACAGCAACAATAATAATAATAATAATACAATTGATAATAACGATATAAGTACAAAATCTGTTGATATATTAAAATTTTTACCAAATAACATAACAAATATTATCCGTTCACAAATACTAGAAACAAATTATTATCGGCTGAATAATTATAATTTTATCGAAAAATATTTGTACGAAGTGAAAAAGGAAAAATTAAATTTTTTAACAAATATAAATTTTAATAAATTTTATTTCATATCGTTAAAAAATCCAAAAAATAATAATTGTTATAATAATAACAATAATAATATCGATAGTAATAACAACAATATAAATTATAGTAATGATTTAAATTTAAATTATAAAATTTTTATTAAACTCGTTAAATTTAAACGAATTTTAATCATTTTCGATAATAATCGTTATGCGAATAGTGAATATTTTAGTGGAGTAAAAAATTTATTAAAATTTTTTTTACATTTTTTAAATATTGACGATTTTGTAAATATCATAACATTTACTAATTTAAATAAATTATCCGTCTATAATAATTGTAGTAATAATAATAATTATTATAATCTAAATAATAATTTAAATAATTTATTAAATTTTATCGATAATATCGATCGTATAAATGTTAACGTTTTACAATATGATTTGAGTCGAGCGTTTAAATTATGTTTCGATATGATTGCGAATGATATGCGCGATAATGCCAGTAATAAGGTGCAACAAAATAAAATACCGTATATGATATTATATGTGGGACATGATTATGGTGCAAATAGTGATGCGAGTAATACTAATAATGAAAATGTTAATTTTGCAAATTTACGCGACATGATATTGAGTGAACAAATTAATTTGCCATATCCAGTGCTGATAAATGCATTTCATATTATTGATGGTAAGTAGATTTTTTTTAATTTATATTTTCGGTTAATTTTTTTTTTTTTTGACTTCTCTAATATTTAAAGCTAATTATAAGTTTCACATATTCAACAATTTTCGATAACTGAATATATTCGCCACACTTTTCCATTACAGAGGCCCCTATTATGAAATTTTCGATAGTATTTAATTTTCGATAAAAGAGAAGATTTTTCCATAAATATAGGGTTAACCAATAAGAAGTTTCATTTTGAATAGCCTGCTATTTGGACAGCTGTCAATTTTAAAGCTGTAATCTTTTGACATTTTACAAGTAAAAACTACGCCATTACTAAAAATGGTACGATACATGCTTCAACAACGCACTGAAATTGTTAAAATTCCCTTCGAAAATGAGGCAGGTGCAACTGTTACGGTAAAAGGATTGCGCTACCGAGCCATGATTAATGATTTTTTATGGCCGGAATTGGAAGATATTGATGTGGACGACGTTTAATTTCAGTAAGACGGCGCTAAGTACCACACAAGCAACGAAACAATCGCAATTTTGCAAGAAAAGTTTTCTGACTTCTTGATTTAACACCTTTAGACTTTTTTCTTTGGGGCCACGTCAAAGATAAGATCATTATGCCAATGCTCTACAATCGATTCAAGACCTTAAAAATTGAATTCGTTAACGAGGACAAACAGTCGCAAATGTGCGAATTGGTCATGGAAAATTTCATGAAAATTTCATGGTGATGCAAGTGTAACCGTGACGGCCATTTGGCTGATATAGTTTTCAAATGTAAATGGCATACCTTCATCTTTACAATTTGGGTAAGGTTTTGTCGCCAGACTGCGGAATTTTAAAAAAATGACTTCGATGAAAGTTTGGTCGCTTTATAAATAATGTTGAAAATAGGATCAAGCAGGTTCCTAAAAATTGTTGGACTTTTATTACGTATTTTAAAAAGAGCAACTTCGGGTTAACGCCGAACTTTCAATTTGGGTTTTTTTTTTTTTGAAACTAGTCTTTTCAGACTAACCATCAATTTACATCTGAATTCTTAAAAACTAAACTATAATGAGGTCACTGTTGATCCAGCGATGCTCCAATGCCTGTTCGTTAATAGGTAGCCGCTCACATACTGACGAGCTCGAAGGGTTTGGTTCTCTTTAGTCTTCTAACCAAGTGTTCATTATCAAGTAGTCGAGAGGCTTCCGCATTAACATGTTGCAATAGCCTCATGCTTCGTCGCAAATCTTTTTATTTCGTGTTTTACATCCGGTACTTTCAAATCTCGATGCAAATCCTTATTACGAATGTACGAGGGTGCATTGACTATACTTCGAAGTACCTTATTCTGGAAGTTTTGTATAGGTTTGATGTTAGCATTTTTAGTACAGCCCCAAAGCTGAATTCTATATAGCCAGACCGGTTTTAGGATTTGATTGTAAATCAATATTTTTTTGCCTGTGCTTAATTTTGACCTTCGCCCAATTAGCCAGTACAATTGTCTATATTTAAGATCTAGCTCCTTTCTTTTCTTCACATGATCTTTCCATTTGAGTTTAACGTCCAGTGTCATACCCAAGTATTTGGCGGAGTTCTCGTATGGCACCATGACATCGTTTATGCTGATTGGCGGCGGATTAACCAATAGTTTGTTCGTAAAGTTGACATGCGCCGATTTTAATTCATTAAGTTTGATTTTCCATCGCTTGGTCCACTGGTGAATTGTCTTACTCTGTCTTACTTTTGCCTTACTCTGAAAAGTCTTTCAGATAAGTACGACTCCAGAAGGTCAACATATGGTCCCGGAAGCATAACTTTTAGTTTATGTATTAATCCCTCATGCCATACCTTATCGAAAGCTGCTGCCACGTCCAGAAATAAGGTAGAACAAATTTGTTTATCTTCTAATGCCTTTTCTACAATGTCTAGAGACATTGTAGAAAAAGCGTTAGAAGAATTCTGTGAACCTGGTCAATTGTTGGATGTTTACAACTGAATCCAAATTGGTGATCCGGTATTAGGTTTCTACTTTCTATTATTGTTGTCATTCTTCTCAGAAGAAGTCTCTCCATTAGCTTTGAGATGATAGGAAGCAGGGATATCGGACGATATGATGGAGCTTCATTTGGCGGTTTACCTGGTTTCGGTTGCATAATAACTTCTGCAACTTTCTAGGCAGAAGGAACATGCCGTAATCTAATAACAGCATTAAACAAATGGGTTAGTTGAACAATAGCTTTCTTTGGTAGTTGCTTTAGAATTTCTTCTGTTAAAAGATGATATCCAGGAGCCTTTCCGGTCTTCAGATTGAATTTTATTTCCCTATTAACTTCTTTCTGGGTTATTAGAGGGTTTCTGCCCCCATAGTTGTTGCTTCTATTTTCGATTGTAATATCCGATTCGGTCTCATTCGGTTGGAAAATACCAGCCAGGTGATCAGCAAACTCTTCAGCTTTTGATTTGTTATCCCTAGCCCACGAGCCATCACTTCGCTTAATAGGAGGGATCTGCATGATTGGGGTTTTCATTCTTTTGGTTGCCTTCCAAGAAACGAAGAAAACGATTTTTCATTTAGCTTCTGAATTCCTCACTTAAGCGGCTGTGATTTGTTATTTAGGATCGTCTTGTCAGATGGACTCGTTGTTTGTTGCCATTTTTTCCTAGCTGTCCTTTTTTGTAAGACTAGGTTCCTAATTTCTCTTGGGTAGCTTTTACGAGTAGTTTTGGATGCTGTTTCTTTAGAGTTATTCCACGCGGCTATTGAATGATATTTGTGAAGTTTTCAACCTCTTCCTCTAGCTCCGTTACCGATTTTAATCGTGTTTGTAGGTTAATATTGCTTTCTAATTCAGATCTGAAGCTAACCCAATCAGTTGTTTTATTGACAAGAGTTGGTCTTGTTTCCTTCCTAATTATCTTGTCGCTTATGGTAAGTATCACTGTAGAATGATCAGAGACCATATCTGAATTATCCTCTACTTCAATAAAATTTGATGAAACTTGTTTTGATATAAAGAAATCCAGTAGATCAGGAGTTTTAACTGCGTCCGTAGGCCAATATGTCGGCTTCATTTATTGCGTTTTTTAGTTCGTTACTTTTGGTTATTATAAGCCTAGATCCAAAGTCAACATGTTTTGCAATAAAATCACCTCCTAATATAAATCTACCATTGAAATGTTGTAGGATATTCAAGTAGTTTGATTTCCTCAGGTTGTATCTAGGTGGAAAATATGCCGCTCCTATCTGAAGGCGTTGCTTGGTAGATGTAATTTCTACTACGGTAAGCTGGGTTTCAGTTGATTGATAATGCTGGCATTGATGGTGTTTAATATAGTTTTTTATTATAACCGCGGTTCCACCTCTTGCTTGGTTATCCGGATGAATTGTTTCGTAAAGTTGGTAACTCTGAATTTTTAAGTAAGATTGTCTTGTTAAGTGGGTCCCAGATATCAGACACACATCGATATTTTGCATTTTTAAAAAGGCTTCATGTTTTTTATTTTTAATATCTTTAGGTTGGTTTTCTCCTACTATAATTCTTGGTAAGCTTCATGAATTATGGATAAAAGTGGGATGAAAAGCTACCTAAAGAAATAGAAAGAAAATGGGTCAAATACAAATCATTATTTTACCACCTGCAAAAATAAAAATTCCACGTTTGGTAAACACAGAATATAATTTTGCGATGCAGCCGAATTAGCGTACGCAGGAGCTTTTTTTGCAAAGTTACAAAAGCAGGAAAAACCACTGTGACTTTTTAAAAGTTAATCCTAGCAAGACTTGAATTGTGCGGAGCTTGAACATCATTATTGGCAAAGCTACTTAGGAGAATTTCCGAAGTCATGGATATCCCGAATTTTAAGGTGCAGGCCTGGACAGATTTAACAAAAATGCCAGCCTGGTACAAGGACATCCAAGTAAATGGAAAAGCTTTGTTGCGAAAAGAATATCACAGATTCATTTATTTATCAACCCCGGCACAAGGAAAACATGTAAAATCTAAAGAAATCTTTTATCCTTACATCCAATAATGGACAAAAATGAGGTTATACGAATTGGGGGATTTTGCAGAACTCAATTCAAAAACAAGTATAACACCAAAATACCAAATGATACTACCATCTAAATACCATATCAAGAGCTTGATCCTCGATCGGGCGCATAAAAGCACTCTGCATAGAGGTGTGGATTTAACTTTTGCTTTTATTCGCCTTGTAACGCAAAGTGGCATCTACCAATTTTTTTCAAAACTACGGCAAAGGTGGTCAAGTAGTTATTTGCTAATCAAAGTTGTCTAATTCTAGTTGAATATGCTTTATGGCATATAAACAATTGCTGACCACCTTTGGCTCTTATAGTACGTAGCGCCGCCCGAGGCACTTAAGGCGAATAAGAAATTAATTTTGGTTTTTTCAACGCTATTTCCATCTGTTTAACAACGAAGGCATTGGTGTTTGGGACGGGAGGTACCGGGTTCGAATCCCAACGGGGGAGGGTTGTAAAAGGGAGTTTTCATCACCAGATTACGATCGGTGATGACGATGAACACAACTATGACCCCCTGTTTGAGTGCAGAATCCATGGGCCGAACCATCGTCCATGTCAGTGCAGGCTGGCTGGAGCAATGCAATGTGCAGATGGATTTAAAATCGAACCTGTATTCGTGCGTCCTCGATTTGGCTGGTAAGGTAGGACGTTAAAAATTAACCGCGAAAGAGTTGGGTGAGCTTCAGCCCCAGAACAGATTGCAGAACTCAGGAACAAAAAAACAACGAAGGCAATGCATATATAACTGGTTAAAGATTTGAGATCAGAAGGATTTCTCTCTGCCCTCAAACGCTCCATAGTACGAAGGGGAAATCTTGCAAATTTATATAGCGATAATGCGACAAATTTTTTTGCACTAAATATTGCACTAAATAAATATCTGCAGGCCATCTATAACCATTCGAACGATATTTCGAACAAGTTGTCAGGTCAAGGGAAAAAGTAGCATTTCAGCTTTGGTACGAAACCTTTGGTATAGGCCAGCAAAGGCCTGTAAAAACCTATTATTATTTATTAAGCATATATTGATTAGCAATTTTTGCAAAATAACAGACTGCCTTACTTATTAAGACGTACAAAACCGCTTTAGTTTCCATAGTAAAAACTTACTATTTTTAGAAAAGGCAGAAAATTTTGTTTGCCTAATGTCAGTATGGATGTATTTGATATACGTAAACGTGTATTCATTAGGTCTAATTAAATTTAAAAAAAAATTATTTCTTTTTCCAATCATCAATAATTAATAAAATCAAATAATGTTTACTGTTTACGAGTAGATAAAAAAAATGTTCGTTATTTACACACATTAAATATACGCGAAAGCATTCACGATGTCGGCGCTTTAGTTGTGTTTGAGTGGAAATATTATTGGTTTTTTATTTTGACGTTATCGAGGTTCAACATCTTTTGTCAAGTGTTTCCGTTGCGCACTACTTTGATAATGTGACCTGTTATCATTACTAATAATTTTAATGGCTTTTTTTTTATCTATTTTCAGATGACTTCAATGATACTTCATCGTCGTCGTCGACGATGACAACAACTAAAAATCGTAATTCAAACTTTTTTACCGAAATGACCCAATCGAATTATTTAAATAAATCGAATTTAACGATAAAGTCACATGTTTACAATTTCACCGGAAAAGTTGTAAAATTTTCGAAAAATTCGATTAATAGCCCAACGATTGCAAATGTGAATAATAAATTTATTCGAGTGTTTGAGAATTTTTTCAATGAAAATTTTTTACTAAAAGGATTTTACATAAATTTACCAAAATACGATCGGACTACAAATAATTTATTGATAACGATTACGAAATTGTGTAGCGGTTATGGTATATTCGGTATTGATTTGTATTTAAGTGATTTGGCCGAAGACATAACGTACTATAATCGATATAAGAATTCATATTCGTTTTTAATCGATGTTTACGGAATGACAATTATGCATCCATCATATCCGCGGCCAATTATTATCAAAGATAATTACTATTTTAAGGATATTGTGTACTATGAGACAGATTGTGATTTTGTCGAAGTCAAAAATGAGATGTTGGCCAAATCGAGTGGGAATCACACAATTAAATTGACCGATTATAATTCGAATGGATATAAATTTGTAAGTTGGTATTCTATCCGACATAAAATATGCATTTAATATTTTTTTTTTTATATTTTCCAGAAAACTTACAGTTGGAGTCATGCATCCGATAACTATATTGTAGTGATAGCATCATATTCATCGGATCCCAGTCACCAAACGATCAATTTAAAAAATCTTTCGCCCAGCGTAAACTACATTCAACAATCGGAAAACATAAACGTACTCTATCATTTAGACGTGCATCCGAATAATATAAATACAGAAGCATTATGTAAACATTTTAAACAATTTGCGACACTCGATAGTGGAACAATATATTTGAGTGCCACATCGTTTCAATCACCATTCTATCATATTAAAAATAATAATTATAACAGCAATCGAAACAGTTTGTTAAACTATGAGAAATACTATAATATTTCGGTACAAAAGATCCAACCATTTTTGGCGTACATCAAAGATTCGACCAGCCTACTTTCGAATCCGGGACTACAGCCCGAAGTACGAAACGATATAGCCGTTTTACAAAAAGTTATGTATTTATTTAAAAAGAAATTTTTAGACGACACGAATAGTGAGATGAAAAATTATATAATTCGTCGATACATAACAACAATCAATGGCGTGATTCAAATTTATCCAGGAATCATGGTGAATACCGATTATGAGCCGACTCGACGAAATTGGTATAAAAAAGCGATGGAATATCCCGGAAAAATAATTATAACTGAACCGTATTTAGATTATGGTGGGGCTGGTTACATAGTCACGATATCGCATACGATATTCGAAGGAAAAGCGAATGCATTACATAATAATGAAAATGATAATCCAATTGGGGTCGTATCGATCGATTTAACACACGGTTGGTTCTATAAAGTGTTACTTAAATCGTTAGGCGTTTGTAGCGAACCGAATATACGATGCTTTTTAATGAACGATAACGGATACTTAATATCGCATCCCTCGATTTTAACACTTTTTAATAGTTCGTACAGTAATAGTTTTAGCTACGATAGTATTCAACGACAAAATGAACATATCACGCATAAAGAAAAATATGTGGCCAACGATATACTTAATCATCAGGCATTGTTAACGAAAAAATTGTGCATCAACTATCTAAATAATACGATGCAACGATATTATCAATTTAATATTACGATTAATGGAGCCGTTTTTACGAATTATATATCGGGTGAAAAAATTAAATACCAGATAACAAATGTTCCCGGAACGAATGTATTTATCGGAATTATTAATTCGTCGAACGATGGTGATACGTTTTGTCCGTGCAGTCGAGATAATCGATTGTGTTTCAACTGTAATCGTATGGAGCAAACGGAATGTGAATGTCCGTGCGAATGTCCGTTATACAATGGAAATAGTAATTTAAATGATGATAACGACGACGATGATAGTGATGATGGTCGAAATTTGAATTGCAATCAAAGTATACCACGTCCTATGAATAGTACACTAAAATATTCGATTTGTCCGGCTGATAATGAAATACTTTATCCGAATTATATAAATTCGAATGATCATGATTACGATTTTGATATGAAATCGTGTTTACAAATAAGTTGCGACCAATTTACGACACAATTTGATTGTTTAGGTATAATGGGTTGTGAATGGTGTCAAATCGATGTGGACGGTGAATCATTATTGTCGTCACCGTTTTGTGCTACCCAAATATCGTGTTGGAACAGTGTACTCGGTTCGATGACACCGTATGGCGATGGACAAATTGGACCAAAAATTATCGATCAAATTGATCCACCAGTTTATTCTGCCCTAGGACCCGTCGTTGGTGCAATAATAGCATTATGTTTGGTTGTCGGTTTTGCGATGTACTGCTACAAGCAGAACACAGACGGAAGTGATACGATCGAACATTTATATATCGATTCAATTCAAGATAATTACGGACTACCGCTATCCCGTTTGGATTATAAAGATTTTTGTCAAAATTTCGATGATCCCAACGATATGAATGGTACTGGCAACTCGAAATTACTATCAAATTCGGGCTCTAATCTAAATAATATTATAATATCTGAAATATCACCATATCGTATTTCAACAAATTATCGTCGTCCAAACGGTGATTCAGATCACGGTTATTCGACAATGACACCGCACGAAGACAGTGAACATATCAGTTTTAATTTAGTCGAACCATTAATACATAACAACAACAACAACAACAATCAATCGAATCAACAACGATTTTCGATGTCAGATTCAGCTTCGATTAATACATCGGTATCAAGTCCGCACAATTATCATATAAATTTGATTCCGATCGATCGCCCAAAATATACAAGCACAATAACAAATTTGGATAATACACAAACAATGTTACCTTTATCATTGCCGACCAATCATTTAGAAGTTGCCGTTGATGTACATCGACAAATGGAAGCAATCTAGTCGATCGATCATTGATGGAATTTTTTCATTATTTATTCATTGTTTCTATTTTTAAAGTGCCAAATTTTATTTAAAATATAAATGTTTTTTTTTAAATGTTGTCCTCCATAATTAAACACACAATCAAAACCAACACTATTGTATGTACAAGCCGTGAAGCTTCAATACTTACGCAACAACAAATAACTACTAAATTGTATATAATTTTGTTATAAACATCAGGCGCATTCAGGTCCGCCATCATAGATACCGTTACCTATAGGTATCATAATTTATTACGCATGTTCCCAAAATATATATATTGGCCTAATTTTTGACACTATATAAATAAACGCTACGTAATGTATCACAGTACGGACACCGGTGCAAAAAAAAAATTAAGCTCAACAATTATATCAAATATATTGGCTGCATTCAGTACTCAACATGTTGCCAACAGTTGGCGGACCTGAATGCGCCCATGGGGCATGCTATATGATTTTATTTTGTGTTAGTTCAATTCTCATTCGTAGATGTCTATAGCGTAGGATGGGTATTCATACTTTGTCGTTAAAGCAATTTAAGCAGTAATACGAGTATTTGCAAGCATAAAATGTTTGCCTTAAATATAAAACAGGTTTACTTATTCACAATTAAACGTTAAATGGTAAGATCTTGTTTTTTGTCGAATTGTCGGAAAAAATATTCATAAAATTCGATATTAAATTCCACTTCATAGAAGTTTAAAAAGGAGTTGCATTTTAAAATAAAAATATTTTTTACTTCCCATGATCGTTAAAAACTTAAAAGGGACACCCTCCCTCTGATCTTTTAAAGTGGTACAATTAAATTAATTTAAATTTAGTAGCGAGTTCGGTATAATATCCGCAATAATGATAGTAAATAAACTTTTATTTAAATAGTTTTTCCACAATATATTGCCGGGAAAGAAAACCCGAAATTAATAATTAAATTAAGGAAATCATTAGTTTTTAATCAAGTGTGTCTTGTGCAGACTTTATGTCATCAATCGATATTTCTTCTAAATTTCTACCATCTTTAGGATGGTGCCAATTTTATAACGTTCCAGTACAGGGTTTGTTTAGGAGCCGGACGAGCGCATTTGGCTTTCATAATTGATAGACAGAATTATAAAAAGAACTATAAAGCCAATAAAGCATTTTTTTAGCCTGCTGGTCACCTTTTTCAGCTCCACGCTGCTTAACAAAAACACATATTTTATTGGAGATTAACTGTTCGACTTGTAAGCGTTTTAGCTTTCCAGTACATAGTAAGGTTCGTTATAAACGGAAAACCTAGCTGACAATCTGACGGTTTATCGTTATTTATACAATTACTCCTACAACCTCTAAATTTTGCCAGCAGCCTTACCTAAAGAAGATTAATATAATTTTATTTTGTAGCTCTGATTTATTTCTCATAGTTGTATAGTGTATGTTCAAAAATTACATGATAATTTGTGAACTAGTGCGACAGAACTTTGAAATTTTATATATATATATATATATATATATATATATATATATATATATATATATATATATATATATATATATATATATACATATATATATATATATATATATATATATATATATATATATATATATATATATATATATATATATATATATAAATTTGTGCACAAAAAATAACAATGATGTTTAGCAATACACAAACGCGGCGGTGCTGCTACGAAAATAGCGGAAAGGATTGAACCATAAGCATGCCCCATTGATTCGTAAAAAAAATTAATAAATGAATACGAAAGATATTCGTGGTTTAGCCATCCTTCGTGGCTTAATTATACAATAGTGTTGGTTTTGACACAATCGATAATTTATTATTATATTATATAAAATAATAAATTATTATGTAAATAAATTATTATGATTATTGATTAAAAGTATTAAGTATTTGCTTAAATGGTTGTAATATTATTATTATTATTAATATTTGTATTTAATATTTTTTATATTTTATTATTATTATAAAAAAAAAAATTAAAATTCACATCACACAAATTATACGTTTAATTATTATTTAATTAAACGAAATAAAAAAAGTATTATTAAAATAATATTTAATTTTTTTTTATCTGAAATGAAATAAAAATAAAATTATATTACCTCAGTGAATTTTAACAGAAAAAAACGATCAAATGTGTTTTTATTACTGCAGAATTAGTGAGATACTTTATTTTAGTCCTAGTAGTTTGGTTGAATCCTCTTTACAACATCACTAATCTGTTCGTTGCTGCCCCGATGCTACCACTTGTGAAAATGTATTTCGTCCACTTACCATACTTGGTATGGATGGAATAGAGTTTCCCTGTTTTGTATTGTTGTTAATTGCTACTGTCATTTTAGAATATGATAGACCTTACCGTGATTTATATGAAAAATCTTTAGCAAAGATACAGCCTTTATAATTTGCAGGATGATGTTCTGTACCATTTAGACAATAAAACACGTAATAGTGGTCCGATTGTTTTAACTGATACCTTAATCATAAGCTCTCGACACCAGTAAAAATACAGTCATATCGTTTGAGATCTTTCATTATATCCTTTTTTGTACAAATTGGATGAAAGGCCTTTGCCATGACCTTTATTGAGAGGTTGTTGTTATTTTTAAATGTATACCTAAAATAACTTTTAATTACCTTTGCAATAAGCTTAAGCGCAGAATTAACAAACTAACAAATGAATCGGTTAGCCGATATCTAAATTGTTTTACTGGCAAAAAAAATTACTTAGTATTTTCTATGGAAAGCTACAAAACAATTAAAAAGACCAAATAATCAAATACCAACAATAAAATTTTACCTTGAAAAGACATTTCAACCACATTGTAACTGTCTAAATGAACGTTTTCGTAGAGCCAAGCGACGTGCTGCAGAATATGAACGCTTTGATGCAGAAAGTGGTCAAATTCAAAAATGAATGTCCTTAAAATAGTAGCACAAAATTAAATTGGCGCAATGTTGTTTAATATTGACATAATGTTAATATATGAAATACGCCTTATGCATAGAACTAAGTACTTCACAATTAATGGATACTCAATTTATGACTCCAAGCATCCGGATGGTAAAGCACAAAGTGACACACCTTTATTGGTTACAAGAAGATTAAAATATTATATTAAACCTCCCAAATATGATAAGGAACATATTCAATCAACGAGTATCTGCCTATAGGAGTGGTTTGGAAACGTACTATACTGCCATCTAAAACTTGCTAAAATCACTATAGTCCATGGATTATCTGCACCTCGAATGTATGCGTGAAATTGAACATCCAAATTAATTAATTGATCGGGTTAAGCGTATGGTAATCAAATCACTGGATGTTTGAAATAATACAGTACACTAGATTGAAAAACTAGTAAAAGGATCACCTTGAATTCAACATACATGAATTTCAACATTGCAGAGCAGCGGTAAACATACATGACGTAATATAACGAATTGATAACAGTTGGTCAAATAAATATTATATCTTTTTTTACTGTACACCTTTATCATTTAAATTTTATGTAACATTAAACATTATGTACCAATATTATTAATTGTAAATTTTCGTAAAATTATAATGGTCACACATCTTTAAAGTTTAATCAATTAAGCTTATTATTTTTCAGTTATTGAAATATTTATTTTATTTAGGTGTTAGATAACATAAAGTGCAAAAACAAAATGTCGGATAATGAAAATGCTGGCAATAATGAACGGAAACAAATACAATAATGAGTGGGATCTACTTTCGCTATAAACTCCATCAAATCAAGCGAACTTAGATATCATCATATTCTAACATCACTTCCTGAAGATGTTTTGCTAACCATTACATATCTCATTAATAAACCTCCAACTGAGGATAAATATAATACGCTTAAAAATACAATCCTTTCAAGATTTACGGAAAATGAAAACGGTAGGATAGAAAGCTGCTAGATGAAGTAGAAATAGGAGACGATTCCCCATCTAAATATCATCGTAGACTTCAGACAATAGCAGGATCTAGCACAGCGTTAAATGGAGATTTATTGATGCAAATATGGTATAACGGTTTACCGTTCAATTTAAAATCTATTTTAGCTGTTCCTACTGAAGATGACGTTACCAAAATTTCATTAGCTGTTAAAATTCAGGAAATAAATATTTCTCCTCATGTTAGTGAAGTTATTTCTAAAATAGATCCAAATTTAATAAACCAAATCGAAGAAATATTGACTGAAAATTTAAAGAACTGTCTTTTCAAATAAATTACAGGCCGAAAGAACGTTCATTATCTCGCGATAGATCTAATTTTCGTAATAAAAAATACACCCATTCACCTCAACGGTATCGCCAGAATAGCAGGACACGTACACAACACCAAGTAGAAAAATATCCATTCTGCTATTACCATTATAAATATAAGGAAAACGCTAAAAAATGCATAAAGCCTTGTAATTATAATAATAATACAAACAATTGTCCAAACCTATGTCGCCGCTTACTTGTAAAATGCAAAAAATTAAAAATGCATTTTTCAATTGACATCGGAGCAGACATTTCTGTTGTTCCTCGAAAATTGTATATCAATAATAAAATAAATAAAGAATTTTATCTTGTAGCTGCCAACGGCACACACATTAGAACTTATGGTTCAAAACTACTTAAACTTGATCTAAGACTTCGACGAAATTTCGTCCATGCATTTACCTTCACCGAAGTCAATCACTGTACTAATTGATTTAAAATATAAACGAGTTTTGGATGGAAATACAGTTTTGAAGATAAATGGGTTCGTTAGTAATGTCGATACAATAATCCCTAGATTATTTTCATATTCTGACGATTTTGGTAACTTAATTAAACAATTTCTGGCGCTTATTTCACCACCAAATTTCAATTTGTCCAGTGAGACACAATATAGTTCATAATATACAAACAAAAGGACCATTACCTTATTCACGTCCTCGGCGATTAGATAAAATAAAATTCGATATCGTAAAGTCAGAATTTCAACATATGATAAATTTAGGAATTTGTCAACCATCAAGTTCATCGGCTTGCTCACCTCTGCATTTAGTCAAAAAGAGAGATACTATAACGATTGACGACCTTCCGGCGATTTTTACCTTTTAAATACTTCTACAATTCCGAACAGGTACCCATTACCACATTTGCTCAAAAAACTTTATTTAAATTTTTTTTTACTTTCCGCTTTCCGTTTTGAAAATATTTTATAAGTGTATGCATAATATAAATACATATAGTACTACCGTGGTAAGTTAGCCCATTGTCGTGGTAGATGTCGCTACTGGTATCGTTTGAAAATAATCAAAATATTTTTATATGTATAATCGCCTAAATGTCGAATATTTATATTAAATGTTAACGATCTTCTATCTACCCGATATCTGGAACATCAATGGGTAAACGGTTTTCTTCTTATGATGGTAGTACTATATGTATTTATACTATGGTGTATGTGAAGCGTTTCTTTGTATAAAATAAAAATTTGGGTTTTTTTTTTAAATCTCGTTATTATATCACATAACAATTTGGTCGTCGACATGATGCATCATTATTATAATATGATCATTGCCTCAATATATAGCCATTTAATTACATGTTAATTACACAAGAAAAAAATAAATACAAATTCAGTTGGCCAAATCAATGCAAAAACGCATTCGAAGAAGTAAAAGCAAAACTCGGGGCAGCCACTTTATTATTTTTTCCTAGTAGTAATATAAATACAAAATATTGCATATAGCTACGGATAATTCTATTGGCATATTACTCTAATAAATTACAGCCAGCTGAAATACGTTATTCAGCTTTCGATCGTGAGCGGCTACGAATATACCAATCTGTCAAACATTTTCGGCATTTTGTGGAAGGGCGTAATCTATTAATATTAACTGATCACAAGCCCCTTACCATTGCTTTGGCTTCTCAAACTGAGCGAAGTCCACGCCAGACGAGACATTTAGAGTGTATAGCTCAATTTACGAGCAACATCAAATATATTTCAGGAAAATCAAACGTCGTTGCAGATTATCTATCGAGGCCGGGAATTGATATCAATACTATCCATATAATAGGATGTGATCTAAAAAAATTAATTGAACTTAAAAAAAAGATGATGAGTTAAGGAGGTTACTAGAACGACCAAGAAAATCCACTTGATGTTTGGAACAAAAAGATTCTATGGATGGGAAAACATATTGCGAAATCTTAACTGGAACAATTCGTCCGTACATACCATTGCCTATGCGATTAAAAATGTTTGAAAGTATACATAATTTATCACACATAGCGACTAGAGCAACTCGTAAAGCCAAGAGTGAACAATTTTTTTGGCCGAAGCTCAACATAGACGTTGGAACATGGGACAGATCTTGTCAAAATTGTCAAAAACTTAAAATACATAGGCATATGAAATCACCTATTGGACAATTTGAAATTCCAAAATATTGATTCGAAAAAATACATGTAGACCTTGTAGGGTCTCTTCCACCTTCTCAAGGATTTCGATATTTGTTGACCATTATAGATCGTTACACTAGAATCTTAAAGAAAATGGAGAATGTAGTGCGGCAGAACTTGTTTATGGACAAACTTTAAAAGTCCCGGGCGATATTTGTATAGCTAACTAATCCAAGTAAATGTTGTTTAGACTCGACTAATTTTTTACAACTGTTGCGCAAACAAATTAGAATATTGAAGCCAACGGTGCCCAGAGTACCCAAAGATTCTTATACTTACTTGCCTAATACTCTAAAGGATTGCGAATATGTTTTTATCAGAATTGATCGCGTTCGTTCCAGCTTAGAACCTCCTTACGATGGACCATTTAAAATAGTTCGACGTTTAAGAAAATAGTTCCTAATAAATATTAACGGAAAACAGCAAAGTGTTTCAGTTGACCGTTTAAACCCCGTATACAGTACAAAAGCAATCGGGAAATTTTAAACGACATGTAAAATTCAATGAATAATTTTAATAACTAATATATGTCATTCCTAGATCAAATAATACTCATATCAATTTGTTTTTGTAGCTTTATGATACAATTTGGCACTTGGACTTATTTAATAATTGATATCTATCTAGGAAGGAGGTACTTTAGTGACGGTGAAATGCACCAACTATAAACAAAACAAAAAAACGAAAAAAAATACAAAGTAAAAATTTCTTTTTGAGAAGTTAGTCAGTTAGTCACAAGCAACCGTGATGGTAGAAAATAATTATAATATTACGAAAAGTAAATTGAATAATACAAAATAAAAATAATTAATTATATTGAATTTAAATAAACTTAATATTGTAAATAAATAACATTAAAAATATTAGTGGTATTGAGTTTTAGTATAGTACCATGATAACATGGAGTGAACAAATATAAAGTCAGACTCCATAGAGATCAAGCCTAACAACACCGAAAGACAAACCATTTTCTAGCAAAAAAACAACAATCCCTAGATAACTATTAATCTGCCGGTCATCCTATCTACGGACCTACTAATAAAACACTGATAAAACACTTACATCATGAAACAATGTTCATGATGTAATTATTTTTTTTGTATAACCAAAGGCATTGCACATACTTAAGCTTAAGTCAGGGATTGTTATGATCTGTCATGAGACCACTCGGTCAGATGACAGATCATAACAATCCCTGACTTATTACCTCGGTAATAATAACCTTAAATGACGGTGTTCTAAAGTCAGAAACACCAAAACGTATAACAGATAAGCGAAATAATTGGAATTAATATAGGACTAGTTAAACAAAACAACCAATTGGATAGGAAGATTATTCTTTGTGGAAAGGAACAAACCAACAAACTCGAACCCGCCATTAAAGACTACCAACTGGACATTTCATTTATCTAGCTAAACACCGTATTCTCCCAAATTGGATTTATCCAATTAACCTGTAAAATTAAATTGAAAGAATGAAGAACTATTAAAAGCCTGAAAAAGTCCAATAAGCATGTTGCAAACGATCTCAAAGCTGCCTGAAATAATATTATTAACAAAACTAAAACCATTATTAGAAGGAAAATTATACCAGACTATCAATTTAGGTTCTTAAATCAACATATGGCACCGTAGAGCACGTGTATAAAATTGTAAAAG